>RCWM02000035.1:2105000-2635000 GCA_003667255.2 Euschistus heros | reverse complement strand
CAGACGAAATAATCCATGGGGTTAAGATCAGGAGATCTTGGTGGCCATAGGACTGTTCCACCTCGGCCGATCCACGTTTCGAATATTCGGTTCAAATACGTCTGAACTATTCTAGAGGAGTGTGGAGGCGCACCATCGTGCTGAAAAATTAGGTTTTCCCTCAATTGTAAAGGAAGGTCCTCCAGCAAGGTGGGTAGCGTGTTTTGGAGAAAATTTAAATAAATTGGGCCAGTTAATCTCGCCGGAAAATCTAAGTAGGGACCGATGAGTACATTTCTAATAACTCCCGCCCAAACATTGATTGAAAAACGTCGTTGGGAATGTTGCTGACGACTTGCATGTGGGTTCTGATGGGAGTATTGGTGCAGATTATGGGTATTAAATACTCCGTCTCGGGTGAAATTTGATTCATCTGACCACAAACTTTTACGAAAGAAGTGATGTTGCTCAGTGTCTGAATGCAAAAGCCAGTAACAAAATTCCTTCCTCTGATAATTGTCACCTGTATGCAATACTTGGACCTTTTGAAGATGGTAGGGATACAGTTTCTCTTTTTTCAGAATTTTACACACCTTGGACTGGGAAATCCTGAATTCCCTCGCGAGGTCTCGTGTGCTGATATCAGGGTGAGCAATAGCACGATCGATCACCGTTTGTTCCAGACCGTTTTTCAAATCTAAAATGCAAGACTCTCAAACATTAACAATCCTTGAACCATCATTTTTTCTCTTAATGTCATCGATTTCTTGGTCTCAAAAACACCAAATTAAAAAATGACGAGTGCGTTAGAAGCGCAATTCAATAAGATATTTTTCCTCAAATTTGCTGCCATCTGAGACTAAAATTAAAAACTCTGGTTTACTTTGAACATTTTCGGATTCACAAAATTTTTCACTTATTTTGTTGTTCTGGCTGAAATAAAGCACAAAAAAGAGGCCCAAATAATTTGCCATGGTAAGTATCTTATTGAAAAATTAATGTAGATTTTAACAGTGCTATCAGATTTTCGGAGAAATTTTTAAATTAAAAGATATCACGGTTTTTCGACACCAGGTAGTGGTATCTTTCAAAAACGAGAAAAAACGAAATTATTAAGAAATGGTTGAGAATCGGACCATGGTTAATATGAACTTTTTTGTTCATTTTTTGGTGTCGAATCTACTGGTGAAGTTTGTCCCACGAGTAGCAACTCACCCTGTATACAGGTCAAGGTATCTATTTTAAAATATACTACTTTAATTGGTAAGCTGAGCACTTATTATATTCATTGCATGCATGTAAAGTTTCATTGGCCGGTTTGAAAATTATTCGAACTTTGAAGAGGCTTTTAAAAAAATCCTCAATATCCTTTTGTAGGTTTTGCACATTCTTGTTGCTTGGTATATAGGCTTTGATTTGCCATGAATTTTAACTGTGCCTGCCTGTGCTGGGACTGTTTTATTATTATTATTATTATTATTTTTTTTTTTTTTTTTTTTTTTTTGAGAAAGCAAAAATTAGGCCAATGGCGTTTGCTGAAATATGTTTTTTTTCCAAAAAAAAATCAGATCAAATAGCTGTAGTCACTTATAAACTCATTACTTGAATAAGGACTTGGAAGTGTCTAACTACCAATTGGAAAAAGAAACATCTACAATTTGTCGATTATTTTGCTTCAAATTCAATTAAAAATTGAATGAGGTCTAAAGGAGTCGTAATATATTTCGTCAGGGATATGCCTCTTGACTTTAGCAGGAACTTCAATTGCAAGAACCAAACCGAACACGCAGAAGAACAGAAACTCTTTTTGAAGAATCTTCCAATAAAACCAAAAAAAAAGCAAGTAAAGGATCTTGTTATGAACACTTCATCTGTTGAATTACGTTTTGCTGCAGAGATGTCTGGATAATCTTTGGTTGAAGAACGAAATCGATAAGACCTTTTCCAGGTCTAGCTTTATGCATGGATTTATGTATTTCCGATAAAAAATACGGTATGGTTTGCATAAGGACTGCTTTGTTAACTTCTATTCATTAACTTTTACGAATAATTCCATACTTTCTACTAGTATTATCGCTGGTGAAGTTAGTACTTGAATAAATTTACACGAACTCCTGCAACTAACAGTAAAGAGCGTATTAAAAATGGCAAGTTTAGAGATAGGGTAATGAGTTCAAACTTAAATGTAAATGGCGATTCAATAACAGTTTCGGTCATAACCACTATAAACAAATGTTTAAAAATGCATGAAGCACAGATGAATATCTTTTTGAATAGCTATGGCGGCTCTGAAATTGGTAGAAGTGAGGAATGGAAATGTTGCTTGAAGGTAATTGCGTTCATCATCGACCATATATTGCACACCCATAAAATTAATTTTCAAAAAAGGAACTGCAGATCTAATGCGTGACGAGAAAAAGCAGTGAAAGATAAAATTTGCCACCTCCAAACCTTTGAAATAAAATTTGAAAGTGATAAAATTTACACGGTTAGTTTTGAAATGTTCACAATGCTGGATGGTAGTGTTAATAAAATCAATAAAAATAAAACCAACATTTTATCTGGAACAAACACCATGATATGTGTTTCATTTAACTTTGAAAACCGTCCATCTGATGATGAGCAATACCGCCTCTAATATGAGCAATAACATAAGATAGAATGGGCTGATCTGGGTAGGTGCCTACTGTTGAAATAAAAACATATTAGAAAAAATAAGAATTTTACTTTAATTAAAAAAAAAAATTACTACTTATCTTTTTCATTAGCTCAAAAACATCCTAATGTAGCTCGAAAGGCAACATTTACGCTAGTATTAAAAACTTGCACCAAGAATTTCATTTTGCTACAATAGGAAAAAAAAAATTGCTTTTTTTTTACAATTATCTTGCCATAACTTTTTATAGGTGCATTTCCGGAACCATGTTCATAGGAAATTTTTTGTTCAGCGTGTAATTTTCTATAAGATTTTAAGGCTTTGCGAATTTTGTCCACCCTCACTCTATGTTCGAAGCACTGTGTGACGTGTAGACCGATCATTGTTTTCAGTACAATATCTCAACTTAAAAAAAGGTCTAATATACTCCTTGAAGTTAAATAAAGCCAGTTATGTCATCAAACAATCCTATACTCATGCAATAGAATTCTTTAGGGTCCAGGACACTGAGAAACGTTCAAACTGAAAATAGCTTTAGTGCTCTATTATTATAATGTGTTAAGTGAGCAAGTATTTAGTCAAGTTTTAAGTAACATAATCGCTTAAAACATTGGCAAGTGTTTAGTTGTCATTATATTGAAAAATTCTGTTATCAAAGTTATATTAAGTGAAATTTAGGAAGAAGAGGAAGGCGATACAAACAAAAAAAAATATCCAAAAGGCTATGGGAGAGAAAATGGATAAGTAACAGTAATGAACTTGGTACTAACACAATTCTTTTTTAGAGAACTGTTTTTTTGTTTATTTTTATAATCAGAATGTTAGAGATTCCAGAGGCATTCATGTAAGAGGTATTCTTCTATGAATTTCATTGTTGTCTCATAGTTCCATTGAAATGGACTGGGCTGGTAATTGAAATTATCATAATTTAATTGACAAAAAATAATCTGAAAACGAATTTTGATCACAATGAATTTAATTTATCAGACAATTTAAAAACAAAAACTGATTATTCATAATAATTGAAATTTTATGTCTAATTTAATTCTCTTTTTATGATTGACAAGTAAACCAATCAGTTATTTGATTTACTACAGAGAGCAACTACCACACAAAGAGACATAAGACACAACACAGTCCCAGATCAAAAGGAAAAGTGACAAAGTCAAGCCCACCGAGAAAGCCTGTGCACTGCTATTAAACAGAAAAATAGAAATAGTTCTATTCTACTTGCTACTAATACTTGTTTGGTTTACTAAATACTTAACTGTACTAAACCTAAACACGTGACTGGCCGTTTACACACATCAAAATTAATTAAACACTTGCCCACTAAACAGGTGTAAACAGGTCATAAGACCAATTAAGCAATAGCAGAGGTAAATGTACTGAATATTAGTGAACATTTTTTTTAAAGAGAAGAAAGCCTCTATCCACCCCTCTGGGCTTAGATAAGAGTACACCTGGAATTAGCTCATAGTCTGAATCCAGATCGCCAAAGGTGCCTACTGTGGCAGTCATGCCTACTGGGGGGTCACCTGTGGTGTAGTTGTTAGCATAGCAACCTACTAAACCCAAGATCGCGGGTTCGCAGCCCAGCAGATGACCTTAGGCTTTTTAAAGGGAGTAAAAAATCCTTAGCTATGCCGCCCTTTGGAAGGGAAGTAAAATGGGGGTCCCGAGCCTGTGCGATGTCAGGTACTCGTTAAAGATCCCTATCCTAATTATTCCTGGATAGGCAAAATTTTGGACTCCCACCATAGCATCATCCGATTAGCCATAGCAGCATAAAGTGACGTTAAACAAAATAAACAAACAACTGTGGCAGTTGGACCACTTAAATCGATTGACAATTTTTTTGTTGGATATACTTAGTGGTTGAGAACTCATATGGAATTCACTTTATTATCAGTATTTTGCTGGAAGTCGATGTAGTAGAAAATTCATTGAATTAGATTGGAAATCATGCTTCACTTCATGACTGCAAGATTCTTAGGGTTTGGCTGAAACAGGTTAGAGTTATAAAATTATCAAATTGTAAATATTTGCAAAGTGTAAATATTAATCCAAATTATTTGTTTATGATAATTAATTTTTTATTCTTGCAAAGTCAACTTTCAGTTCATTGTAAATTGTTAATTTTGTTTTTTGTTTAATTTAATATTTTTTAATCATCTATTTTTTGTTGGTTAAATTTTTAAAGATATAATTAAATCAGTTTGTAAAATAGAGTGGAAAGGTGTTTTCTTTAAATATTTTTTTGTTTTTGTTTATTTTCTATAATTATTTTAAGGAAGGCCCAGTTGAACAGGCTGGAAACAGGATAGAGGTAGGTGAATAATAAGCCCCTCTTCCCAAAAATATCTATGGATTTCATAAATATTTTCAAGCCCAGCTCAGTTTGGAAAAAAAAAAAATAAATAAAAATAATGAGTCAACAAGAAATAAAATTTGTGACAGTTTGAAAGAGAGTGCTACCAGGTATGCAAGTTTAAAATGTCGTTTTAATTCCAATAGAATAGAGTGCGCTCTTAGCCTATTGAAGGATTTGCTTATCTCTAAACGCTATTTTGTTTGTTAGTCATTTGTTTACAAAAGTCAGTTGTTTTTAAGTCGTTTACGTGGACGTATCATACCTTTCTTTGGTGTTAAAAATGTCTAATTTTAAGCCAAATAAAGAGCATTTGCGGCATGTCATGATTTTCTTATTTAATCAAAAGAAAAAGGCATCTGAATGTCATCGAATTCTTGTTGAGACTTATGGCGATGTTGCTCCAACCGTCAGGACATGTGAACGTTGGTTTCAAAGTTTCAAACGTGGTGATTTTGATGTTACTGATCAAAAACGAGAAAATCGACCAAAAAAGTTTGAGGACTTCGAATTGCAATCTTTATTAGACGAAGACAATACCCAAACCCAACAAATGATGGCAGAACAGTTGAATGTCACTAGGCAAGCCATTTCCGATCGCCTGAGAGCTATGGGAAAGATTCAAAAGGTTGGAAAATGGGTTCCACATGAATTGGACGAACGACAGATGGAAAAACGAAAAAAGTGTGTGCGAAATGCTGCTTTTACGCCACGAAAGAAAGGGTTTTTTGCATCGAGTTGTAACTGGCGATGGAAAATGGATTTATTTTCAGAATCCCAAAGGAAAAAAAATCATGGGTAACGCCAGGACAACCATCCACATCGAGTGCAAGACCGGATCGTTTTGGGAAGAAGACAATGCTGTGTGTGTGGTGGGATCAGAAAGGAGTAGTCTACTACGAGCTTCTCAAACCCGGCGAAACAGTCAATACCGAGCGCTACCGACAACAAATGATCAATTTGATTCACGCATTGATCGAAAAACGCCCAGAATGGGCTCACAGGCACGCCAAAGTCATTCTTCAGCATGATAACGCTCCTGCACATTCAGCCAGATTGACTAAGGAAACGATTTCTTCGCTTGGTTGGGAACTCCTACCCCACCCGCCGTATTCACCTGACCTGGCGCCTTCTGATTATCACCTCTTCTCATCGATGGGACACTCATTGGCGGAGCAACACTTCAACAATTTCGAAAACGTACGAAAATGGCTCGATGAATGGATTTCAAATAAAGATGAAGCATTCTTTTGGAATGGTATCCATATATTGCCCGAGAGATGGACAAAATGTGTAGAAAGCGAGGGTCAGTACTTTGAATAAAATATATTATACTTTTTTTTAAATTACTGTGTATATATTTTAAGAAATAAACGACATTTTAAACTTGCATACCTGGTACATTAGGGGGGGGGGGAAGAACCTAAATAAATATTCTGGTTATCATCATTTGATTGATTGTCATTTAGGGCTGAATTTATAAACTGCACTTAAGAGTGAGGGATAAGTAGTACTCAGAAGGATTTTACACTTGAAGGAAAAATGAAAAAAAAAAAAATGGTATTCATAAATGGCCACTTAAGTGAGTAAGAATCGGAGTGAAAAGTACAAGTGATGCCATTATCAAAAGGTTTTGTGTCGGTTTTACAAGCCAAACTCAGTTGTTTACATAGTAATTACATGTAAATAGATCAGTTATTAGTATCAAAATGGAAGAAAGGACAAAGAAAATTCCTTTTACTGAGGAGGAGAGGAAACTTCTAAAAGAATGCATATTTGCTTCAAAAATTTTTATGGCCTCCAAACGGACAAAGTGCCAAATGTGAAGAAGGAATTTTAATTCCCAAGGAAACAACATTCCAGTAAGTACACTATTCTTAATTTAAAAAAGTGTAATATAAATTAATTAATATATATGATATTAAACAAGATCAATAAAACTGATTTACATAGTTCACAACTAGACTGGCATTCAAGCCAAATTACAGTATTTTAGGCTATAATTTCTGTGTTCTATTTATAGAGAACTGTAAACCAACTAAAGAAACTGTGGGAGAAGTGGAATTGGGGAAGAAAGATAATAGGGAGTTAAAACATCACTCCTGAGGAAGTATTAACTCCAGTTCCAGGTGAATTATTAAAAGCATATTTTTTATAGATGTACTATAAAATAATTGCTACTTAAGTCTCTTGTCCCAATTGGATCTTATTTCTGCTATAGAACAAAATTCTACTTGAATTAATAGGACAAAAACCCACTTTTTGTTACTATATATAGTGATTCAATAAATTTCTTTGGACCCAAAGTAAACATGTATGTATGTATTTTGTTACAACAAATATTTATTTTTACAAAAGCAGTGTCAAAAACCTTAGATACTACCAAAAAGATTAGAACAGCTCCCCAAGCAAAATTCTTTATTTAAAAAAAAACAAAAAAAAAACATGAATTTTTTAAAGTTAATCTTGTACAGTTACTTATTTTAACTGCTCTCTATCACCACAGGTTCATTGTCCAAAACATGGTCTCTCAAATATCTTTTTGGGAAAGTGTTATTTCCAGATTCTTCTTCAAATTCTAAAAAGTCATTTACTTTACTGTCAGATATAGTTAACTCACTGTGGTTATAAACAAAAAAAAAAATGCAAATGATAGGAACAAAGAAAACAATGATTAGGATTTTATCCATAGCTTTGCCAAAAAAATCCATTGATAAATACCGTATACTATTTTCGGTAACGGTCAGGTTAAGAGGAGGCACCAAACTGGCCTCACCCGCGCTACACCGACCAGTTCGATCCTTACGCTTCACTTCGAGTTTACATTTATCGATAGCTCTTTCCTTATAACCTCACATTTAAACAATCACTTCTACAGTTTCAACTTGGATTGTGTTGTTTAGTGTGTTCTATTGATATTTAGTCTTCTTAAATAAAAATATGTGAAACAGAAGTTAACAAAATGAATTTCATAAAGGATTAAGTGTTTTATCAATTCATGTTTTCTTATAACCTCTTATCTAATGTGTAAAAGTGTTACAAAACTTGAGAACATTAATTTGTACATGGATTTGGTGTTTTATATATCTTTATTTGCTATATCAATTTAAGTGATAAAATTTAAGTATGCATATTTTGTGAATGCATTCTTTGTCATCCATAATACTTATTGCCCTAAAGTGAGACAAATTGTATAATTATTTCAATAAAACATATCAATATAAAAATAAATGTGAGAAAGTATATCATAGGTTTCATATTTTCTTATTTCCACTTCCCTTGAGAAAATATAGCAGAAATTAACATCATAACTTTCAATAAGGATTCTGTCTAATATTATATCCCTTATAACGTGGAGAATGGACAATGTGAAAATAATCACAGATTAAGAGGTAAATGACATTATATAATTGTAAAACTATTAGTGTAATGTTATAGATTAATGTATTTTTAAACATTGTTAGAAGCCTGGTGATGGAGCATTGTCTCCGAAACATGTAGCTGCAAATGTTAAATAAATAGGAGTTATGTGAAATAAATACTTAAGGATTCTGTCTTTTAAATATTTATAATTTGTTATTTACACTTCCCTCACATCACAAAGTTTATCAGGAATTAACATTACTGGTGGATTAGCATTATATTAATTTTCATTTAATATAAAATTAATTCAAAATTGATTTAGTGTCTTATATTTTGACATTTTCTTATTTCTCATTTTAATATCATAGGGTAAACAGAAGTTAATATTACTTTGAACAGGGATTTAAAGTTTCTCCGTAAATAAATGAGAATAACCTTTCTCCTCGAAAAGTAGCGACTAAAACACCGAAATAAATCGGAAGAAGGTAAGAATCGATAAAAGGTATTCTCGGCGGGCGTAGGAGCTGCCTCCTCTTAACCCGACCGTTACCCTATTTTCAGATATATTTTAAGAATTTAAAATTTCGAAGATGAGGGATTGTTTTATAAATCTCACTGCCCACTAGTCTCAATGGAACCACGGTTTGGTAACAATGATACGAAAAGATGCAGTTTATTGTGAATTGTGCAAAGTTAAGGACGATCTGAAACATATAATAATGCCCTGCATAAGATATTCTGCCGAATGATATCATTTTATAAATAAAATTAAAAATATAATAAATAAAGACAACCCTTCTTATATAGAGATGATATCAAATCCCAATTCTGTACTAGAAACGTTACGCCATCTTATAAAATCAACATTAAATCATAAAAAAAAAAAAAAAAAAAAAAAAAAAAAAGCTTAGGCTTTCATTGATTAAAATAAAAAACTAAAAAAAAAACTAATTATTTTGAATAAATATTATTTTAAAGTTGGCCAATGGCGTCTAGCAAAAGCCTAAAAATATAATTAAATAAAATTAGGATTTTATAAATTCACTCGAGGGCACAAAAATGTCCACTTGAAGTTAAGTGGTAAATTTCACTCACCTAAGTGTTGAATTAGGTTTATGAATACCAAATAATGATAAAAAAAAACAACACTAGAAGTAGAAATTCTAGAGTGAAACTCAAGAAAACCCTCAAAGTTGAGTGAGTTTTGTTTCTGAGATGGTTAAGTAGAATTATATCCGAGTAGAGTGAAAAATTTCACTTGAGTGCAGTCTATGAATTCAAACCTTAGATATGATTTCTATATTATACATATCTGAATTTATCATGAATGAGTTTCACTGATCATTATTTCTCAAAACTGGGTTTAAATCCTTAAACAAAAATCTTTCAATTGTAGAGACAGTTAGAGAAAGAAAGAAAGAATAGGAAGTAGAAATGAAACTTTGTATAACAACTAAATGAAAATAATTATAGGTTTAACACAGGAGTGAAAAGAATACATACGTCTGGGAAACAGTTCAATTCAATATTTTTTATTTATTTGCAAAAGATATTTCTTGTACAAATAACATACGAAATAAAACAATTATTTTTTTAGTCTAGCAGCACTAGGACTTTGTATAGATAATATTAAATTATTATATAAGTACTACAAATATAAAGAAATAGTTTAGACACTTTTACCTAAAAAAAATATAATAAAATAAATAATAATAATAAATAAATAAAATAATTATCAACTTAATAACTAGATCAATGCAATTACAAGGTATATAGAATTACAGATTTATAACTTCCCATCTATTCATATTAAGTCATTATTGAATTTAATCAAAGGTTAAGAGAATCAGAGAATCAGTGACCCAGTAATTTAGAAACGAACCACAATAAGACCATAGTCAGAACCCTATTCCAAGAAATAAATAACATTTAGCTTTTCAGTCAATGGCACAACATATTACAAAATAATATAGTCTATTTAATTTTTGAATACAGTCTACATTTAAGATTTCCTCTATAGACAATGATTCAGAAATGTATGTACCTAAGAATTTTTTTCTCTGCTCTTCAAATTTGATGCACTGAGTAAGAAAATGGCTCAAGGGATCCGACACCAAACCACCGCAGGCCATGCAGGCTTCGCTGGATTTCATAATTAGTGTTGTGTCCTTTATAAACACCTTTAGGTAATCCCCGCTTGAGACTCTTAGGCGACCCACAACTCTGATTTTCTTAAAATTTGTCTGAAACAGCATGTAATCTTCCGGGCTTGCTATATTAAAATTGCATATTTTTTTATACCTAGGGTTGTTGGTGGAATTCAAAATTCTGTTTACATCCTTTGAAAACTGATGGTTCTTCATCTTTTCTAGGATGTCTTCTTTAAACGTGCTCAGTCCTTGGGGTAGTACTCTTGAGAACCAGTTTTGACAACCCAACTCCACTGCAATCGATTTTACTTGGGTCACCCAATTGTATGCTTCGTCAGACTTTCCTTCAGATACATCAAGGGTAAGAAGTCTATTAAAACATTGCCTGGGTAAGCGCCCCCTTCCTCCATTAAGCTCAACTTTGTCCAGTAGTTGACAACTTTTTTCAGCACTTGAACACTGAGTGGATACTTCCCGCATTCTAGGCGTGTGATATAGTTCGGCGTACATCTTGGCCACTGAAGCAATGACTTAAAAAAATTGACTTGGCCTTTCTCTATTACTTCCAGGTAACGAAGACCCCATATTTCAGCGGCATAAAGTAGAGTTGATGCCACACTTGAGTCAAAGAGTCTGGTTTTAGTCTCCCAAGAGTCACTCCTGCCATTCCTTAAAATCTCCAACACCCTAGCCATTGCAATGGAAGACCTCTGTATAAAGTAATCAGCAGCTTTCTCAAATCTTCCTGATGAGGTAAAGGGCACTCCCAGATAAGTGTAGCTCTTTGTATATTCTAACTGTGTTTTCTGCCAATGTAGGGGCTTTAGTTTCTTCATCTTTGGGGATTTGTGGAACACCAAAATTTTGGATTTGACTGGGTTTAGTGTTAGTAGATTCTCATTGCAATAGTCACTAAGTATGTTGAGGTTCCTTTGTGCAGCATGCCAGGAATTGCTAAGGATGACGATATCATCCGCTAACAAAAGCAACATTACATCGTGACCATGGTCAATGCCAATACCTACAGCACCTCGGGTACGAAAGAATTCAGTAATGTCCGATGCAAATAAAACAAACAGAGTAGGACTAAGACTTTCTCCTTGGAGTAAGCCTGAGGTTATGTCACTCTCTTCTGAAAGCTCCCTTTCCCCCTTAATTCTCATTGAGGACTGATCATATAGTTTTTTTAGTAACCTGATCATTTTTCCTCCCATTCCAAGTTTAAAAAGTTTTTCCCATAATAGCATATGGTTGATAGAGTCGAAAGCTTTCCTGAGATCTACAAACACTGCATAAACATAGCTTCCTTTTGTCCTAAGATTTATACTAATTATTGAATACAGAGTGAATAAATGGTCGATACATCCTCTGCCCGATCTAAAACCCGCCTGCTCCTCTGGTATCAACTTTTCTGCTTCTGCCCAACTCGTAATCCTGTTCCTCAGAATGCTGGTAAATAACTTCATAATCGTATTGAGCAATGCTATTCCTCTATAATTATTTGGGTCCTTTTTATCACCTTTTTTGTAGAGGAGGTGAAGGTTGGCTTTAGCCCATGATTGTGGGATTTCTTCTGAGTTCAGTACCACGTTGAATAAGTTTAACAGATAATGCTCCCAAGAAGGGTTGAGATGCTTGATAACTTCATAAGTAATATTATCGGGGCCTGGGGATTTTCTGTTTTTACTGGCACGGATATTGTACTGTAATTCCTCCAATGAGATATCCGTATCCAGCAGCGGATGCGACACAGAGTAAAACCTTATGTCCTGGATAACTTTTAGACCGTACAAAGTCCGGTAATAGCTGGTCCAATCTTCAAGATTAATTTCGTTGCTAGGGTTTTTAAATGGCTTCAGGGTATTTACAGTTCTCCAGAACTGTCTGCTGTTCCTCACATTTCTCAGGTCAGTTATAACTTGTATGCGAAAATCTGTCTTCTTTCTTTTTATTAGTCTTCTGTATTCTTCTCTAACTTGAAGGTAATCCGTTAGAAAATCAGGCAGTGAGCTATTCTTCTGTATTGTTCTTTGCAGCTTTTTCAGTCTTCTTTTATATATACTGCATTCCTGATCAAACCATTGATGCATTGGGTGGTGATTAGTTTGGGTGACCTGCTTTATGTACAGTAGTCCTGTTTCTAATAAGTTATCGTACATTGTCTGCTTAAAGTTATCATAAAGAAGGTTCACATCTTCTGAATGGAAATAAATTTTTTCTGAGCACGAAATTTTATCAGAGAACAGGGAAGCTTTTTCCTCATCCCAATCTGTATATTTTGTGACTAAGTATTTCATTTGCCAGGATTTTTTATGAGTTTTGGGCTTATTCCTATCAAAATACTGTATGGAGGTGACGCAAGCCATGTGATCCAAGGTATCCGACATGTTAAAAATTTCCATATCCAAAAATAGGTCCAGGAGGTTTTCATTTATCCAAACCAAGTCTATTATAGATCTTCCTTTGGTTGTGATGAATGAGAATTTGCCCGGTCTGTCCGACACACTACGACCATTGCAAAGAATCATTCCCTGTGATTCCAAAGCTTCAACTAGAAGTTTGCCTCGCCTATTTACTTGGTTGTGACAGGATAACCTTTTGCTGTAAAGGCATGTTCCCTCAAAGAACTCCTTATCTAGACCATTAAGCTCACCTACATGCCCATTGAAGTCACCATTTAGAATAACATAGCTATGAGGATAGTTAGATTTAAAGCAAGTGATTACTGCATGAAGTTCATCTAAGCAGGAACTAATATCGCTGTTTGGGGGCAGGTAAATATTTCCTATTATTAATGGTATATTAGCTAGTTGTGCTTTCAAAAATAACCAAAAACGGCCCTTCGCCAATATCGTAGTGCCTCCAGCAATGCTATCATGAATCAATGTAGCTAATCCCCCGCTGGCTCTGCCTGTTAAATGTATTTTTATTGCAGGGGAACAGAATGGAACATAATCAGACAGCCACCGTGGTACTTTAAAATCACCAGTTAACCAGGTTTCAACTAAACATATAATTTTATTTTTACGAATGACGTCCGATTCCTTACCTAAATACCCTAAATTTTTGTAACCACTAATATTGCAAAATAAAACTTGTAACACTTCCATTAAATCATTTTTTCCAGTTGAATGAGTTAGCCTTTTCAGTTCAGTGTTTTGAAATATCAATGAGTTGGAGGGGTGCGGTCAAGATGAATTTTGTAATGATGAGCTTCGTGGCCTGAATTTGTACTCTTTCAACTTTTCTTCCATTTTTCTCCGTTTTGTTATTTGAAGAAGTTCCGATTCCTTCTGGCTGTCACCCAAGTCCTCCAATAATGTTTCTACCTCATTAAGCCGATAAACAGTACCCCTTATTTTAAAAAGTCCTTTTCTGTAAGATGTATGAGGGTCAATACACTTAAGTTTATTTATGGTATTAAAGATTTTTTTTACCTAATTCCCTTTCTTCTGGGGTTTTATCATGGTTTATGAAGATATTTTTGGACCTAAGGGTATCTTTGCTTTTAAAAATTTCATATTTTATGGAATTACTATTTAGTGAAACCAGTATAGGTCCCTTACCTATTCTAAAACAACTGTTTACCGCATAATCTGGCAGTACTACATTAACACTATCTAAAGCATCCCTCACTTTTTGTATTACATCTTCATTTTCTGTAACAGGGATATTGTGAATAATGAAGTTATTTCGGCGTAGTTGCCGCTTGAGGAATTGTATCTCCTTCTCCAGGCTGTCATTTTTTTGTTCCAACTTTATGCAGGTTTTTTTTAAGGAGTCTAGCTCCATAATTGCATCAGCCACAAGTTTATTGTTTGTTTCAAGATTGGCATTCATTTCCTTAAGGACCTGCATTATTTCATCATTAGAACACACCATTGTGATCGCGATGTATTTTCTTGAGGATTTCAACGATAAGATACCTTCTATGACTGGGAAGGCACTGAATTATTCTGATAGTACGTCGGCAGTTGGGTGGGGGCTGACATGCGCAGTATTTATCAATATGGCTCCACTCACCTGCTTCTATTGATTTTCCTATCGAACTTTACTCCAATGTGAAAACCCGTAGCAAGTTCCACTTGTCACAGAACCTCACCGCCCTAATAAATGTTATACCAGAAGTCTCTATAACAATTATTAGCCGCTAAAAACACTTATGTCTAGAACTATTAGGACCGTTAACACAGAGACGACATGAACGTGGCACTAGCGCTGACTAGACTCGGAAACTACTCTCGTATAGGGTAAACAGAAGTTAATATTACTTTGAACAGGGATTTAAAGTTTCTCCGTAAATAAATGAGAATAACCTTTCTCCTCGAAAAGTAGCGACTAAAACACCGAAATAAATCGGAAGAAGGTAAGAATCGATAAAAGGTATTCTCGGCGGGCGTAGGAGCTGCCTCCTCTTAACCCGACCGTTACCCTATTTTCAGATATATTTTAAGAATTTAAAATTTCGAAGATGAGGGATTGTTTTATAAATCTCACTGCCTGCCCCTAGTCTCAATGGAACCACGGTTTGGTAACAATGATACGAAAAGATGCAGTTTATTGTGAATTGTGCAAAGTTAAGGACGATCTGAAACATATAATAATGCCCTGCATAAGATATTCTGCCGAATGATATCATTTTATAAATAAAATTAAAAATATAATAAATAAAGACAACCCTTCTTATATAGAGATGATATCAAATCCCAATTCTGTACTAGAAACGTTACGCCATCTTATAAAATCAACATTAAATCATAAAAAAAAAAAAAAAAAAAAAAAAAAGCTTAGGCTTTCATTGATTAAAATAAAAAACTAAAAAAAAACTAATTATTTTGAATAAATATTATTTTAAAGTTGGCCAATGGCGTCTAGCAAAAGCCTAAAAATATAATTAAATAAAATTAGGATTTTATAAATTCACTCGAGGGCACAAAAATGTCCACTTGAAGTTAAGTGGTAAATTTCACTCACCTAAGTGTTGAATTAGGTTTATGAATACCAAATAATGAAAAAAAAAAACACTCAAGTAGAAATTCTAGAGTGAAACTCAAGAAAACCCTCAAAGTTGAGTGAGTTTTGTTTCTGAGATGGTTAAGTAGAATTATATCCGAGTAGAGTGAAAAATTTCACTTGAGTGCAGTCTATGAATTCAAACCTTAGATATGATTTCTATATTATACATATCTGAATTTATCATGAATGAGTTTCACTGATCATTATTTCTCAAAACTGGGTTTAAATCCTTAAACAAAAATCTTTCAATTGTAGAGACAGTTAGAGAAAGAAAGAAAGAATAGGAAGTAGAAATGAAACTTTGTATAACAACTAAATGAAAATAATTATAGGTTTAACACAGGAGTGAAAAGAATACATACGTCTGGGAAACAGTATAGAATTAAATATTAGCAAATCACTAAGAAATAATAAAATTGTTTAAAACCAATCCAAATTTTTGTTTCGTCCATGTCCATATAAATAAATCCAATAGTCTCATTTGTTTGTTTGTTTACATACAAATTTGTTTCCAGTAGTACATTTACCTGAATATTTAGCTGACTTTCTTACCATCTTTCTTTATATTACCCCACAATTCACTTAAGCTAATAGCACCCAAACATGTTGTTACCAAGAAACCTTTCTGCATTGCTTTCTTAGGTAACAAAATGTTTGATTTTTCGTCTTACATTTTTATATACGTTTTTAATACATTGATGTCGATCTTCCATATAAATATTGTGGTAACTTCAGACAAACAATGATGTCATCCTAATGGGATGGAATATCTTTAATTATATCATGCTATCTTATATTATAAATATAATTTTTCCTTATAGACTTTTTCCTATAAAATTTTCCCTGGTTGGTCTTTTATAAAATTTTTATATACATTTTTTTATTTTCACAATACAATATTCACGGATTGATAGCTTAGCTTATAATGAATTTTTCTTTAAAAGATTGAAGAAAGTTCTTTCTTTCTTTAACTTTCTCTTTTGTGCCTTTCAGCGCAGAGTTGATACAACCCAGGACCTCCATCTGTCTCTGACTCTCACAAGAGTTGTCATCTCTTGCAGTGTCTTTCCTGTCCCAACCTGGATATATAGCTATTGTAGGTAAGCCGAGGCCTTCCTCTATGTCTAGTACCTGCTGGTCTTGCCTCCATAAATTTTCGTGGGTCTATGTCTGGGCTCATCCAGCATACATGCCCATACCATCTCAGCTGCCTCTTTTCCAGGGTCTCTTTCATCGCAGGGATATTTAATTCTTCCCTAATTGTTTCATTCTATCCCGGCACATTTTGGAAGCTACTCTGCATAAGTACTTCATCTCCGCAGCAGTTATTCGGCTCCTTTTTTTTTTTCAGGAAGGACCCAACTCTCTGCTCCATATAGCAGAACTGGCATATATACAGCCTTGAAAATGTGGAGCTTGACATCTTTCCCCATCTCTCCCTTTCCCACAATTGTGTTGCAGATGGAGTAATATATGTTGTTAGGTTTGGCTATCCTTTGGGATAGTTCTTGTTCAAATGTTCCATTTCTGCAGATCACAGTTCCTAGGTAGGAGAATTCATTTACTACTTCAAGCTCCTTATTATTGCAGGTCAAATGGATTTGTTCTTACAATGCCTTTAGGAGCCTGGTACGTTGATTGGATTGCTTCAATCCAAAAAAAATTTACTAAAGGCCAACTAGAGAAAATTTTATAGGAAAAAGTGCACAAGGAAAAGTAATATTTATAATATAAGATTGTTAGATAGCATTAAAGACATTTAATCCCGATAGGATAACATCATTGTTTGTCTGAAGTTACCACAATACTTATATGGAAGATTGACATCAATGTATTGAAAACATTAAAGTATCACAGTGAATAACACTGATATTTTGTGGTTGAAATACTGTTTTAAAATTTATACTGTCACAGCAGGAGAATAAAGCAATTCTCCACCTTTAATTAATTAAATATAGTATGAATAAATTGTTTACTTGTTTTAATATTAAGAAAACATATTAAGTTGTTTTCCTTCTTCTTTTTCCATGTTAATTTGTTTGTTTCTACAATTATTACTTTAAGCTATATATTATAATCATTTATTACGTTTTATTTTATTACTTGCATAGTTGGACACTGTTTATTAACATGGAACATGTTTTACCAGTGACATAGTTAATCAAAAGAGATATAGGTTCTTTCAACGACTTTCAGCTGTTGTATGATGGCAGAAGTTGTAGATGTAAAACTTTTAAGCCCTGCTTAGCTACCTAAGCGATGTACCGTCCTTATATACAGTACGAGCATCCCTTGTCAAAGTTTCAATAATTAAAGAACTTAGATAATTTGAACTAATAATTGAAGTTTTATTTGTTTATCGACATTTTGATTTGGTAATAATTTTACTGACTGATTGGATTTTAACTTCTAACCATAAAAGTATATGAAAGTGAGAAAAAACCTCGTTTCTGCCACTCAACATTGTACATTTAAATTTTTCTAATTATGAAATTAGTTATAATAACCTAAACCATCTTAGAACTATGAGGATGATTTTGTTGAGGTTCAGTTGTTTTATTATATAAACTGTCGCGGAATCATCGATTTTGGTCGATTGTTAAACTTCACTGGGATCCCACAAGTTGCACCACATATTTAAATATTTTTTAATAATTTGATTAAATTAAATAAATGTTATCAATTTCAAGCTCTATATAACACAGTACCTTTGTAACCTCTCTTCTAGAATGGCGCTTGCCACCTATCAGTCAATTTCTAAACTTCACTGTAACCCACATATTATCACTTTTTAATAACAAATTAATTGTTAATTAATCAATTTTATTATTGCTAAATCTTCCTGGAACTAGAAAGATGATCTGTTCAGAATTTGGTACATATTGGTTCAGTAGTTTTCGCGGTTAGTGATAACAAACGAAAAATGGCTTGTCCTTTTATATAATAGTATAGATTCATGCTATACATTATTTTAATTTCCAAATAATTTTCAGAATAATCTCTTTGCAGTGTAGAACTAAGTGTTGGAGTTCTTTATTAGTTAGTCCTCTAGTTTCATCCCTTCCACATTTCTTTGATTCTATTTTTCTTTTCTTTTTTTTGTTGGCAACAAAAATTGAAGAGGTTGGGTACAACTGCCCAATTTCTCACTTGATAAATCACTCTCTAGAGTACTAAAAGATTACTAACTTTGCTCACTCTTTCCATTTCTTCTTGGACGGAGCTACAACTCTTGAAGAGTTAGGGCCTTCTGTAGTTTTCTAATTTGTGCTGCTGCTCTCCAATTTCTGACCCTCCTTCCAATTTTCAGTGCATCTGCAGCCACATATCCACCCACTGCAAGCTCTGCTTTTCTGAGTCCAAAAATTTTTTCATCAAGGAGCCTTTTGGGTGTTTCATTATTACTTCAAGGAGCCTTTTGGATGTTTCATTATTATTACCTCTTTACTGAGGAGACCTGTCAGTCTATATCAATCCCAATCTGCATGTACCCTCCTATAATTACAATTGTCGGATTACTGTCACCTTCCAAAACGTTAGGGAATAGTTCCACCCAATCAACAATTTTATCTTCATACTTCCAGTTTGTTTAGTGGTTTTCATATTATTAACTTTGATTTCATATTATTAACATTCTAAGGTCAAGATTCATTCCATGGGCCACGAAATAAATTTTAACCCACCCAGGCCAAATTCAACGAACCTTCTGTACAGAGTGCCCCAACTAGCTATAAAACATTCTAGCATGTTACTCAGGTCTCAGATAAGAAAACCTTTTACTTGCACTTGGAGGATATTCTCGCAAGCACAAGTAAAAGGTTGAATTAATAAAAAAGAGGAAAACTTTATCTCCCATCATTATTATATTTAAAAAAATTATACTACATAATTACTTTTTTAGGCGACGTTTCATGGCCATGCCACATTTCCAAAAGGAATTATGTAGTGTAATTTTTTTAAATGTAATAATGATGGGAGATAATATTGCAATTTAATAGACCTTATAAACTTAAATCTCCTTAGGTTATATACAATATATAAAGAGGAAAACCTTTTATTAGAAGTATAAGGTTATGCTTTAAAGAAGAGGATAATCTTTTCCTTGAAGTTTCAAGGTTATGCTTGCAAGTAAAAGGCTGGAGCATATCCTCACAATTATAAGGAAATCATTATGAATATGAAACAAAGAAAATGCTTATACTTCAACCTTTTACTTGCAAGCATAACCTTATACTTCAAGTAAAAGATTATCCTCTTTTTTTAAAGCATAACCTTATACTTCAAGTAAAAGGTTATCTTATTTTTTTAAAGCATAAACCTTATACTTCAAATAACAGGTTTTTCTCTTTTTTTATGAATACGACCCAGTATTATTTTTAAAATATTTCGAAGTTTTTGTTTATTTCATCCATAAAAATGCAAAGTATTGAATGTGGAAATAAGTGGTTTTAGCATTCGATCTTTAATGATATGTTACATTGATTTGGCATAATCAAATAGTTTTTATAATCATCCTTTGACAGGGTTATTTCTCCCATAAGGAGGTCCTTTCTTTTAAATCTTCTTTGGATGCTTTATAGTATTTCTTGTGGCCATGTTGCTTATGACCGTGTTGGAAAGTCCAGGTAATTTTATGTATTTGTGTGAGCCCATATTTGTTTCTTAACTGTATGTATGAAATGACCAGTACATTGCTTACGTCCCAGAATACTTTTGTGATAGACCTGAATGTTTCCGTCTTGAAAATTTGGAGTTTGTTAATACGTGTCTATTTAGCTTTTCCGTATATCTGTGAAGTGTATCAGCAAATGGGTTTCAGTAAGTGAGTATAAGTCTTCATCTTTTATTTAAGTTGTGTTCAACATTGGGAGATAAGTGAATATAAAAGGCTTAGGTTCAGGATTTTCATTTTTCCTTTATATGTGGAACCCATGTCATTTCATAAAACAGAAATATATATGTGTATACAAAACGGGCAAAGGTGTAAATATAGGCACCCCACCCTACTGGCTAAAGGAGATATTGAAGACTGGCGCGCCATCTGTAAAAACAGTGTGAATCCAGATTTAGAATTCACTAAAACGTATATCAGTCCTAAAGTAATACAAAAAATGTGTTTTTCACAGTCGATACTTTGCATTTGTAAGGACAATTTGTCAAATAACAAAAACTGTTCATATTTTTAATGAATTAGAAAAATTTTATGTATAACTGTTGAAATTATTAAAATAAATAAGTAATCAAAATAAATTTTAAAACATACTGAACATTTATAAATAGAAAGATAAAAGAAGGAGAAACTAGGTAAACAGTTGTGATTAAGAAGGCAGTGAAAAGAGAATGATCATATCTCCAAAAATTGGGCTAAATCAATAATAATAAGCATTTATTTATCAAAGAAAGTCTTTAGTTAATTAGAAGAATAAAAGGTATTATTGAAAATCAAATAATTGATAAAAATTGGGAGCTATTGAACATTTAATTTTCAGCAGAGCTGCAGGTAGTTAATCGATATAAAAAAGTTAGAAGAAAAGAACATATACATAACATATAAGGTTGTAAAAATTTTTATTTTAATTGAAAAAAAATTATAATCTATTTCTAACATACCTAAAATCAATCACAAATGTTTAAAACAGTTAAAATTAAAATTTTGAATCAGCGGAGGATGGGATGAAAAGAGGGCGTGTAAATATGTATATTAATATGAATCAATGGATTTTAATAAAATTTGACAATCAAGTTACTTACTTATCTAATTCAATTCATATAATTACTAGATTGACATAGAGGTGGTGATCTTTTTTAATCTTACTACCAACAGAAAACAGAAATATATAGGAGAATAATCCCATTAATATGGACAAGTAATAATCGTCAATTTCTGAATTCACTTGAGTGTAATGAGAGTGTGTGCATGTATATGTTTTTTTAATGCTGCTGTGATTGCTGGCTCATAGATTACTTATAAGAACAAACCCTAAATCAATACTTATACTTTTTTTTTTATTTGAAGACTTCAATCATAAATATAGAATCTTAATGCAGAACAATATTAATAAAAAATAAAGTGGAATTAAGGGGGTAAGGGTAATGGATGCCATAAAAAAAAACTCACTTGCAGCATCACACATCAAATTCAAAGCAGACTTTACGACAGAATGACGACTGTTGGCATTTAAATTATCAAACATTGTGTAGATAGGAGGTACTTCAGAGTCCCCAGCAAAACTCTGGAAAAGAAAAAAGTAAATAATATTACACTCATAACAAATACAAATACATTTTGAACTTGTCTATTATATTTTTCCAAATTCAAACCATTTAATATATTACAGAATAATAATAATTTTTGACCACAGAAAGATGCTCAAATTCGTTAGTAGAAAGATACAGAGAGAGGGATAAGAAAATTGGAGAGTATGCACAATAAAACATACTAAAAGTTCCTGTCCCAGGGGGGGGTGAGCTAACAGTGGCGGGAAGGGGAGAAGGTCCCATTTTTGGGTTTTTCGATTGTATCTAAAAAACAGTAGACTCTAGAAAAATATTATACAAATCAAAATTAAAGCTAATTAAATTTCCTGTAAAATTGACTCTATATGTATTTGTCGAAATCCCATCAGTTATCGAGATATATGTTATTGAAAATCGATGATTTACAGGAAAAAAACAAATTTTACCTCACTTTTTGTCAAACATTTGCTTCTAGTGCCTTTCACGATCGTTTCTCAGATTCAAAGTTGTAGAGCGTTAAATTTACTTAAATTTCATATATACATTTTTGGCACTTGAACCAATAAAAAATAATATAATGTGTTTTATTTTATTTTTTTTAATATAAAAAATAAAATAAAACACAATACAAATCAATATTTAAGCTAATTAAATTTCCTGTAAAATGCACTCAAACCAGCCCACTGAAAATGTCAATATCGCCACACTTTGCCAAAGCATATATATTTAGCGTTCAGGCTTGGGTGTATTACGGGACTTAATCTAATTTTAATATAAAGGGATTGATAGTAAATTTAACCAGATTTTAATTGAAAATAGAAATTTCAGATAGGACAAATAGTTTTGGAGTTATAGTGAAAAATATGCTTAAAAAACAAAAATATGATTTCAAAACAGTCAGCGATTTTAAGTATGCTCGTATGGGTATTTTACGGAATTTGATCAAAAATTCATATATAGGTTCTTATAGTAAATTTAACGATTCAGATGAAAAAAATAAATTTTGTTTTTCGATTATATCTCGAAAACGGTGAACTCTAGGAAAATATGCTACCGATAAAATTAAAGATAATTAAATTTCCTATAAAATTAATTCTATACATATTTGTAGAAATTCCAACATTATTAGAGATATACATTATTAAAAATCGATAATTTTAGAAAAAAATAATTTTTACCTCACTATTTGTTAAACATTTGCTTCAAATGCCAAAAAAGTATATATGAAATTAAAATAAATTTAATGTTCTATAATTTTGATTCTGACAATTTTTCTGAGAAACAATCGCGAAAGGCACTAGAAGCAAATGTTTAACAAAAAGTGAGGTAAAATTTACCTTTTCCCGAAAATCAACAATTTTCAATAACGTATATCTCGAAAACTGTTGGGATTTAGACAAATATGTATATTTGTCAATTTTACAGGGAATTTAATTAGCTTTAATTTTAATTTGTATAAGATTTTTCTAGAGTCCACCATTTTCGAGATATATTCGGAAAACACAAAAATGGGACCTTCTCCTCTCCACCCTCACTATTAGCCCAATTCATATATAAGTTCTTATAGTAAATTTAACGATTCAGATGAAAAAAATAAATTTTGTTTTTCGATTATATCTCGAAAACGGTGAACTCTAGGAAAATATGCTACCGATAAAATTAAAGATAATTAAATTTCCTATAAAATTAATTCTATACATATTTGTAGAAATTCCAACATTACTAGAGATATACATTATTAAAAATCGATAATTTTAGAAAAAAAATAATTTTTACCTCACTATTTGTTAAACATTTGCTTCAAATGCCAAAAAAGTATATATGAAATTAAAATAAATTTAATGTTCTATAATTTTGATTCTGACAATTTTTCTGAGAAACAATCGCGAAAGGCACTAGAAGCAAATGTTTAACAAAAAGTGAGGTAAAATTTACCTTTTCCCGAAAATCAACAATTTTCAATAACGTATATCTCGAAAACTGTTGGGATTTAGACAAATATGTATAGTCAATTTTACAGGGAATTTAATTAGCTTTAATTTTAATATGTATAATATTTTTCTAGAGTCCACCATTTTCGAGATATATTCGGAAAACACAAAAATGGGACCTTCTCCTCTCCACCCTCACTATTAGCCCAATTAGGGGACTTTTAGTATGTTTACGTTTTAACTACTCCTAACGATGCTATGAAGGAAAAAATTATCGCATATTACATGCACTCTACAATGTGTTTATTCACTATACTAATAGGGTCTATAAAAAAAAAAAAAAAAAAAAATGCTTTTCAACCAATTATTTGTATTACTAGCTGTATCCGGCGTGCATCACTACACGCTTAACAAAATTTTAAAAAAACTCAGTACAACAATTATTGTAGTATTGTTTGAATTATTTTGTGTAATTTTTTAATTTTTTTTTTAGTTGAATTGAAAAAAATTTCAAAGAATTAAATTTTTTACTTTTAATCATTTTATTGAAGTGCTGATGGATAAATAATATTTTTTGTTTTTCCATTTGTTGTGTATACAAATAAATCAGATGGTTTTCTAATGCATGAGCAGTCCAAATGTAACTGCATGAGAGAAGCATGGATTTTCCAAATTTAGTCCGCAAGCTTATAGTGATTGCCCCTGTGTCTTGTTGATGGTCATTGCATATCATTTAATATGGCGAATCATTGGGATGCACGGTACAAGTACATCTTGACCCTTAAATTTACCACTCATAATACATATATATATACACACACACTCGTATACATATATATATATATATATATATATATATATATATATATATATATATATATATATATATATATATGTAGTTATGATTTTATTTAATTTAAATATATATATATATAAATTTTTAATTTTTAATTTTTAATTTTCAATTTTATAACTTTTAACTTTTACTTTTTTGTCATTTATTTGAGGGATAGGTTCTTGTTAATGATAAAAATTTGAAATGTTTAAAAGTATTTTATTATTTATATTAAACCAAACTAACATTTATTTGAATTTAATTTATTTACAATTTTATAACTTTATTAATTTACCGTTCATAAGACTATACATGGCAGGTCTCCTATTTTACTTCTTCATTTTGATGAATTCACTGAAGTTTTCTCAATACTTTTGACTAAAGTCAGAATCATACATTTACAAGGCTGCACAGCGTAAAATTTTCAGCATCAGATGCTGAATACCAAGACTGGAACCGATGACACACCCGGTTTCAAAGAAATATAAATTTAAGTTCCTTTAATCTTACTTGGCCAGAATCCCTCATTAGACTGCCAAGAAGCCAATTGAGAACGCCAACTTAAGTCTCCCTGTAACATCCTAATGGCTGTAAGCTTCTAATGGCTTTTTTAAAGTATTTTTCTTACGGAAACACGCCATCTTTGGGTGCCTTACGTATCAATGACACTTTTTGTCCGCCAAATTTGAAAGCTTATAAATTCAAAATATCACAACATCATATATATCATTCTTATTTTTAATCATCTGGTTTCTCGTTCTTTTACAATAAACAACATGGGAATCACTCAGCTGTTAGAAATACACTGATTTGTTGAATAAATTTTTATTAATTCACGATTCTTACATATTAGTCCATAAATTGTCACCAATGCATCCAATCAATATACCAATATGCCTATAATCTTCCTCTGAATATGTGGAACAAAATGCCACCTCACATGGAACATTATCTCTTATTGTTTCAAAGCCTGTAAAGGACACACTTACATACATTAATTTTTATATATAGAGATTATTTCTTAGATATAAAATACAATTAATACTCAAATTATAGTACATTGTTATCTTCTAGCCTATTCTCGATCCCACGCTGATATACATTCCTTGGGATGGCTGTCAAAGAACTCTTGGACCGCAATTTTAACTTCCACAAATTTATCAAATTTTTTCCCTTGAAGAAAATGGGCCATGGATTGAAACAAGTAGTAATCCGACTGTAATGGACTAAATAGTGGACGAGGCAGGAGTTTGAACCCATGAAATTCTTTAAACATTTCTTTGGTTCAACAGGAAGTTTGAAGAACATTATCTTGTTGGAATAAAACTCCTTTTTGGTTGATCAAAGCAGGATAATGCTCAGACAATTTTTCATACAATCTTTCCAGTTGTTCGCAATAAGAAGTATAACACCTTCAAAATTCCAAAAAACGTAAAGCATAGATTTCTTTTCAAATTGCCTTGTCCCCTTGCAGCAACCGAAAAAGCAGTTTGACCTCGATCTAGCCATTACTCATGGGTATTCAGATATGGCCAGGTAACCCATTTTTTAAACAGGTGACAATCTTCCAATAAAATATCATTTCTGAAGGGTTTTTCAATAAATTTTCACAAATTTCTAACCCTTTAGCTAATTGCTGAGGAGTAAGTTCGCGAGGAACGAGTCTGCTGCTCTTTTTCACCTTCCCCATAGAGAGTAGATGGCAACTAACAGTATTTTTTGACACGTCACACTCCAATTTGACTTAACAGCTTAACTTACTGTAGAACCTCATCAATATCCATAAATGGTCGCCGGAGCCCTTCTTCCTTTTCAACGTCGAATCTCCACTGCTAAATTTTTCAAACCAATGCCGGGCAGGGCTGGTCAAGGATACCTACCCTTTCATATTTAATAATTTCATGTGTTGCTTCAGCAGCTGTGAAATTTTTTTTCCAGTAATGCCTTAAAATAAATTCTGAACTAAATTCTCATCATATAAATTATATGATGGAGTCCTAACAAGTTTCTCTTGATGTGACCAAAGAATCTCAACTTTCGCTTCTTCATGTCATGAATTATATTTGATATTTCTTCAGTCTCCTGTCTGCTTCTTAGCCTATATCCCTCGTCCGTCTTATTCGACCCCAATATCTTTCTTTCAGTCTTTCTTATTTCCTCCATTTCTCCTTTCCTATTTATCTTCAATTTTTCTGCTGCTTAAAGGCTTTCCAGCTTCACCACAGTGTTGTAGTGTCTAATCTTGGTGTTTCTGGAGATGCATTTTTGCTGTAGATTTTACTAGTTATCCAAAAAGCTCTCTTCATCTTATAATAATTCCTCCACTCATTTGCTTCTCGTTCTAATCCATTAGCTAGTATGATCTCTCCTAGATATTTAAATTTATATAATCTATCGATCTTTCCATATTTTGTCATTATTGATCTAGGTGCTCTTTTTCTGATTTGAAATATATTGAGTTTTCTAAAAAGATATCTGCAGTCCAACTTTTGCAGCTGACTCCTTCAGAATTCTACCTGTTTCTGTGCAGTTTCTATATTTCTTTCAAGAATTGCCAAATTATCCGCAAAGGCCAGACATATGACTTCTACTCCCATGTTTTTACTTCCTAATCTAATAGGGTTAAGCACTTCTTTCTTCTTTAATTCTCTTATCCATTTGTCAATCACCTTGTTCAGAACCAGATTTAAATAATAACGGTGATAGGCCATCACCTTGTCTCACTCCTGTTTTTATATCAAATTCTTGACAATTCTCCCATAAACTTCGCCTTTGAAATCGTATTTGTCAGTGTCTGTTTTATAATCTCTGTTGTTTTTCTGTCCAAACCTAAATCCTCAAGTTCATGAAATAACGCCTGTCTGTTCACAGAATTGTAAGCCTTCTTAAAGTTTACAAAGGTGCATGCAGTTCCTCTTAATTTTTGGTATCTCAAGATCGTCTTCAGATTTAGTATCTGTTCAATGCATGACCTGCCCAGTCTGAAGTCTGCCTGGTATTCACCTATCTAGTGTTCCAGTTGGGCTTGTGTTCCATCTAGTAGGCATTGTGATAAGATTTTGTATGTAACTGATAACAATGATATACCCCTGTAGTTGTTAACATCTGTCCTTTCTCCCTTTTTATGCAGTGGAGGGATCACTGCACTTTTTCAGTCTCCTGGTATTCTTTCTGTTTCCCAGACATTCTGCATTATTTTGTGATTTCCTGGATAGTTTTTGGTCCAGCTTCCTTTAGAAACTCTGCTAATATTCCATCCATCGTATCCTGCTGCTTTTCTATTCTTCAGTTTCTTAATTTGTCTTCTGACTTCTTCCTCAAAAGGCACCTTTGAGTCTTCATTCCTCTACGATCTCTTAAATCTAGGAAATCTTTCTGTAGGTTCCGGGCAGTTTAACAGTATTTCAAAATACTTTGCCGGTTCTTTACAGTCCTCCTTATTATTCATTGGCAATTGTCCATTTTCTTTTAGGAAGCACAGATTCTGTGGTTGGTAGCCTACAATGTTATACCTGAAAGTTTGGTAAAAATCCCTTATATTATGGTTTCTGAAATCTTCCTCAATTTTTTTGCAAATGTTTTTCCTCACATTGCCTCTACACTGTCCTTATTGTCCTTGTTGCTTGTTTTCTTGCCTCTGCAAATATTTTCAGTTTCTCTTCTGTACGATCACTGTTCCAATCTTTATAAACTTTCTTCCTAACCTCCAGTGCTCTTTCACAAGCTTCATTCCACCAAGCATGTTTCTTTTTTTTTGCTTATTGGAAGTAATTCTTTCGCTTTACTGATTATTTTCACTTTTAGATCTTCCCATGTCTTAGCTGTTTCTTTTTCTCATTCTTCTGCAATTTTGTGGTCTTTTGTTTTGTTAAATTGAATTTTGGTAGTATGTTGGTATGTAAACATAGTAAGCCCCTTTCCTAGTATGTTTTTGGGAATTAGTCTTACTTTAATCCTTGTTAAGTAGTGATCAGAATCAATGTTTGCTCCACTTCTTACTTGAACATTCATGATCTCTCTAAAATTTGGATAAGAGATTGCTATATGATCAATCTGAAACTCTCCCAACAATTTTACTGGCGATTGCCACGTTTTGGTTTTTTTTTTAATAGCTTTTTTAAAATGTGTTTACATAATTTTCATATTATTTTGACTGTACAAGTCAACCAGCCGTTGACCATTTCTGTTAGTTATTCTGTGTCCTGGATATCTCCCCATTATCTTGCTATATAACCTTTCATTCCCCAACTATGCATTAAAATCACCCAGCAAGATTTTCACATCTTTCAAGGGTATCTGTTTAATTGTGTTCTCCAATTTGTCCCAGTATTTATCTGTTTCATTCCTGTTTTTCTTGTTGTCTATGTTTACTGGTACATGTGCGCTGCCGAAAGTATAAGTTTTGTTTGCACTATCTCGGAAACCATTGGAAGTTCAACAAATAGTATGTATAAAATCAAATTTATAGGAAATTGAATTATCTTTAATTTTAATTTGAAACATATGTTTCTACAGACCACCGTTTTCGAGATATAATCGAAAAAGCCCAAAATTGGACCTTTTCCCCTCCCCCCCCCACTGTAAGCTCACCCAGCAGAGGTGCAAAGAACTTTTAGTATGTTTACCTTTTAACTACTCCTAATGAAGCTATGAAGTCAAAAATTATCGTATATTTCATGCACTCTAGAAATATGTTTATTGACTGGGCAGGAGGGTGACTTTCAAATGCTGCTGCCGCCATGTTCACCACTTTTGGAAATGGCAGCAGTGGTTTTTCTTACACAAAAATTGATGACCTTTCAGGTAAGCTTTAGTTTTTTGAGGAGGGTGATGATGATAGAAACCTGGTTGCGAGCTGTCACTTCTTTCCCGGCAGCAACTGATAAGATCCGCCAGGGGGAATGGCAACTCTGCATTTTCGTACAGCCCTATCCCTCCCCTATTTCGCGGAACAATCAGAATTCGGGAGACTTCCCTCAATCATGACAGAAACCTCAATTTTGTTTCGGGAGTTGACCGGTGGGCCGTTTTGTGTTCTATGGCTCCCAGACTATGAGATTCAGGCCCATCTTATAATTCACTTGATAACTGACAATTGGAGCTAAATAATTTAACCACACAAATATATTTTTTTAATCAGAATATTGTACATAAACTCCAATCTCTGACTGGAGCCATCTTCATTTTGCAGCAAATCATTAAATTATTCTGAGGCTTCCAAAGGTAAGGGCTCTAGTCCACTTTTAGAGGTGGATCTGATAATATTTATTTATTCAAGTCTAAATATCAGTAAATACTGTTGAGATAAATTGTTTTATAACGTTTTGTTTATTATTATATTCATTGAAAGATTTGTGCGTGTTAGACTTTTTTTTCTCCTTTTAATTCGGTTGATACTGGCAACACTGCTTATTGTAACCTACCCCTAGTTTTTTGTTTTTACCAAGTTTGTGCCTCATGGTGTTTTGTTAAGTGTTTATAATGTAATGAGTCTTTTTATAATTATATTCAACTTTTGTCGACTCTGCTAGTTTTTATTTAACCCATTTACCTCAATAGGTTATGGGTCTAGCAACTTCTGCGCGTAATTTCGGAGATAAAAGACGGTTCGGTTATTGAAGTGATAGCGTCCCCTTATATTGCTTTCGTAACGAAGTTTTTCGGAAAACGAGATGGATCTAAAGATTAACATTGGTAATCTTGAAGGAAAAAGCAACTGGGCGACGTGGAAATTTAAGATTCTGATACTTCTAAGGAGTTTTCCTAGTGGAGATGAAGTTGTCACAGGAAAGTTAACATGCCCTAAGCCTGTATCTACCGGAGCATCAGAACAGGAGGTAAAAGATTACAATAATAAAAATGAACAGTTTAAAACTGCGGATACCAAGGCCATGCTGGTTTTGACTTCTAATATGACGGAGGAAACATTAACCAAACTGATGAGATTTAACTCGTCTAGAGAAATCTGTTTCCTTTTAGGTCAAGTTGGCAATTAATGCCTAAGTCAGAACGAACTGTTGAAAATTTGACAAGTCAACTGTGTGCTCACGAAAGGTGTTGAATATTCGCGATCTTTTGCCTTTTCACTTCAAATTTCCCGGGTTTTGCTATTCCTTCGATGGGGGCGCTCCTGGTGGCAGGATTCGCGAACCCCCACTTCTTCTTCCGCCACCGACTTGAACACTTGTTGGAACTTCGGCTCTGCAATTTATTTCATGTACCTTTCCTATCCTATTCGCAATTACCCTCAACCTCTTTCATTTCACCTTGCAGTCAGCCGGTAAGTTTCTCTCTTCATGCCCACAGTTCTCGGCACCAAGGTAAGCCAAACTTTAATTATTTTCGTCCCATCACGGCTCTCCCTCATGAACCAGTCCCCAATTTCAAAATACAGTCCACTATTCTCAACCCAATACATGGTCCTCCGGCCGAACCTAAATTAAATTCCCGTTTTTTGGTCGAAAAGATTGCTAAAATTATCGTTTTCCCTTATCGCTAACTGCTTCATTCTTGTTTTTTACATTTCTCATTTCGTGGGTGGGAGAAGGAGTCATTTGTTGGTGCTCAAAGCTATTATTTGCTCTTATTTTTGCTGTGTGCCAATTATTTTGGTTTGCATAATAATAAATGCGTTTCTCGGGTTAGGGGGTCAGAACCTGCACGCGCTTGCCGGTTCATTCCTGCTCCAGCATACTTTGACCTATTGCGCATTTCTCGTGTTCTTTTGCTTAAATTTATTGCTTATATTAATTTCTTCGCCTATATTAACTCGTTTAATATTATTTGCTCCTTTTGTATTTTTTTTTTTTTTTTTTCTCTCTCGTATCTCCTTGGAGGTATAACGTGTGCTTGCTCGCTGGAAATTTTTCGCTTTTATCGTTGTTTTCTCCTGGAACTGTTATCTTTTGGCATTTTATAATTTCCCAGTTATGGATATTCACGTTCAAAGTCATATTTGCTCTCTTAAGGATTTCCTTAGCTTATTGAAAGAAAAAGCCAAACCTGGTGTATCGGCTACCGCCTTATCAGTCATTAAAGAACGACTTAATTTGCTTGAAGCTGAAGCAAAATCCTTTTTTCAATCTGCCTTGGATAGTGCTGAGGATAAAAGTGTTATTGGTGAACTCCAGTCTGAATTCATGGACTTCACTTCTCAGTGCTTAGAGTTGAGCTTAATTATGTCTCATTTGACTCCTTTAAATGACAACTGTGGTAATATCAGTCACGATTCCCAGCTCAATAGTGCAGCAGGTAATTCTTTATTGCATTCTCTTCCAAAGATTCAAATTGACAATTTTAATGGTAAGGGTGATTTTGATCTATTCAATTCCAAATTTCAAACTTTAATTCATCAGAATATAAGCTTATCTGTGGTTTCTAAGTTTCATTTTTTGATATCTCTGCTTGAAGGGGAACCTCTAAGGTTGATTAGGGCATATCCTATTACATCTGAGGGGTACGATGCTGCCTTAAACCTTTTAATCTCTAAATATCAAAATAGTGCTTGGAATTGGGCTTTCAATTAATGAGTGCTTGGACAGGATATTGGATATTTCTTCCATTGCTGCCAATGTAGCTTCCCTCCAGGGTTTTCTTGATACTTATCTTATAAGTGTTCAAACTTTAAAGTGCTATCAAGTGGATATAGAGTCGGGGAATGCTGAGTTGCTAGTTAGATTACTTCTTCGGAAATTAGATAAAACTCTTCGCTTGAGATTTGAGCAAAATTTGGGTGGAACCTTTCCTAAACTGGATAAATTAATTAGTTTCATAAAAGATCAATTAAATGTTTATAAAAATTCAGAGCTTTCTAAACCTGCTACTGTTAGCTTGGTCCCAAAAAGGAATATGTCTTCCTTTCATACTGCTTTGGCGGACACTAAGCTTGTGTGTATATTTTGCAAAGGCGATCACAAAAAATATGCTTGTCCTCTTTTCTTAAGCTTAAATGTTAAGCAGCGCCATGAGAAGGTAAAATCACTTAAGCTTTGTTTTAATTGCTTGTCTAAACATTTTAATCATAAGTGTAATTCTGTAAATACTTGTGCCAAGTGCCATAAACGTCACCATTCTCTTTTACATTTTGATGAACCCAATTCTAATTCTTCATTTAATGCCCATAAAGCATCTCAAAGTTTTAAGCCTGATGGGCATTCCACTCTTCATGCTTCTGATTCTGTTGGAGTACCTTCTCTTAATACCTCGCCTGCCATGCCTATAAGTCCTGTTTCTCTTCTCATAAGTCTCAAAGTTTGTCTTCTAAACCAAATGTTTCGCTTGCTTGTGAACAGTTCACTTCAACTGTTCTACTCGCAACAGTTAAAGTTAGGATTTTTTCTTCACCTCATAATTACATTATTGTGCGTGGCCTGCTGGACCCAGCAAGTCAGGCTAGTTTTATTACTGAGAGATGTGCTAAGCTTCTTAATGTTTTCTCCCCTCAACCTTGTGACCAATTAAATGGTGTTTCTGTTGTTCCTGTGAAACCTCTTGGATATGCCAAGCTAGGCGTTGGTGATACTGATGGAAATACTATTAAGGATGAACATTTATTTATGGTTCTCCATAAAATTACAAATGATTTACCTAGTTCTCCTATTGCACCTTCAGTTAAGGAGTTAGTAGCCCAGTATCCCTTAGCCGATATGGAATTTGATGTCCCGTCCAGGGTAGATGTGTTGCTTGGCGCCGACGTATCTGCTTCTATTTTGGAAACCAGAGTTGCGTCTCTTTGGGAGGGTATGCCATTTCTTTACAAGACTTGTTTAGGGTATGTTCTTATGGGTTCAGCTCCTGCACTTGCTTCCACTCCTGAGGGGGTGACGGGTCTTATCACTTGCCATGTTTCTGATAACAAACAGGTCTCCAATCTCATCAAAAAATTTTCTGAAATTGATCAACCGCCTCTTCTCCCTCCTAGAAAAGATGACCTTCTCTGCGAGCAAATTTATTCCGAAACCACGACGAGAGATTCTGAAGGTCGTTATATGGTGCACTTACCTTTTCGCCCTACTGCATTGCCCCTAGGGGATTCAGCCGGTACTGCTCGCGAATGTTTTGTTTCGCTGGAGAAACGTTTTTCCAAAAATCCTGAGTATTTCATGAAGTACAGGGAATGCATCAATGAGTATATACGTGCGGGCCATTTAGTGCCTGTTGATAATCCAGATGTCTTAAAAGGTCCACATTATGTATTGCCACATCATGGAGTCTTCAAGCGCCACGGAGATACTACTGGGAGTATTCGGGTGGTTTTTAATGCCAGTCAGCCCACCTCAAATGGTTTATCCCTAAATGATGTCCTGCTTCCTGGACCTAAGTTGCAGAATTCTATTCCTGATTTGATTGTTAATTTTCGGATTTTTCCTTACGTTTTCTCTTGCGATATTCGCCAAATGTATCGTCAAATAAGCTTGTATCCACCTCATCGCCATTTTCATTTGGTTTATTGGCGTGAGAACCCTTTGGAGTCTCTTCGTTTATACCAGCTCACCACAGTTACTTTTGGTGTCGGCCCTTCAGCCTTTCAGGCCATTCGAACCCTCCAGCAGTTAGCTTTAGATGAAGGTTGGAGGTACCCTCGTGCTGCTTCTGCACTGAAGGAGAGAACCTACATCGACGATCATCTAAATGGTGATTACACTTTAGAAGAAGCTCAGACGCTCATGGCGGAGCTTAAAAAACTCCTCATGCTTGGTGGTTTTGAGTTGCGTAAGTGGACCAGTAATCACCCCTCGTTACTTGCTGATTTGCCTGAGAATCAAAAGCTCTCCACTTCTTTGGCCTCATTGGTTGGAATTCTGGGCGTCTCATGGGATCCCCAATTGGATAAATTTCTTCTCGAATTTAAGTTGGATACTTCATCAAATAATTCATGCACTAAAAGATCAGTTCTCTCCCAGCTTTCTCAGATTTATGATCCCTGTGGGTGGATTTCTCCAATTGTTCTTTGGGCAAAAATTTTTATGCGAGATATTTGGCTTACCCAGCTCTCTTGGGACGAAACCTTACCCCTTTCCATGTGCAATGGGTGGAAAAGTTTTCTTGATCAGGTTTCACTGATGCCGCCTATAGAAATTAATCGTCCTCTCTTTCCCTCTAAGGGTATTCATCGCTTGGTTGGGTTTTCTGACAGTTCAGAGAAAGCTTATGCCTCAGTCATTTATTTGTGTACTGAATTGGGTGATGGCAGCCATCATGTCTCCATTGTATTTTCCAAAACTCGTGTTGCTCCCACCATGAAAGTTTTAACTTTGCCTAAGCTAGAGCTTTGCGCAGCATATTTGCTTGCTCAAAATTTTGATTATGTCTTTAATTTACTTTCTAAAGAAATCATCATTTCAGAAAGACTTTGCTTTTCAGACGCTACAGTTGTATTGGCCTGGCTTCGTGGCTCTCCTCATATGTTTAAAACTTTTGTGGCAAATCGTGTGGCTCATATTCAGGATCTTACCCTCATGAATTCCTGGTTTTATGTTCGCTCCTCGTCTAATCCTGCCGATGTGGCTTCCCGCAGTGCTCTACCTTTAGAGTTATTGAGTCATAAACTTTGGTTTAATGGGCCCGAGTGGCTTTCTGGTCCTCGTATAGTTTGGCCTGTTGAGTGTTCTGACCCTAAGTGTTCGGAGTCAGATTTTAGCCAAGAGTTAAAGGCCGTGGAACTCGAAAGCTTGGCCATTACCTCTGTTCCTACACCTTTTTACAACAAATTTTCATCCTGGATCCTTCTGTCCAGAGTGGTGGCATGGATATTGCGTTTCACTCATAACTTAAGAAAGCCTATATCGAAAAGAGATTTGTCTCGAACCTTGAATATTTCTGAAATTACCTTTGCTCGTAACCAAATTTGCAAAATTGTTCAAAAGGAATCCTTTCCCAATATTTTTGATTTGCTTTATTCTGGAAAAAATATTCCTAAGCAATATGCTGTGCTCAGTCCTTTTATTGATAATGAGGGATTGATTCGGGTGGGTGGTCGTTTGGCTAACTCAGCTTTGTCCCTTAGTGCCAAGAATTCCATTTTATTGCCCAAGAGGCATCACATTGTAACATTAATTATTAATTATTATCACCTGAAATATTTTCACGCTCGTGCCCATCTGTTGCAATCACTTATTGCTTCCTCCTTTTGGATAATTTCCTTTCGTCAATCCTTGCGTTCTACCCTCTCCAAATGTGTTACGTGCTTTAGAGTTGAGCCTCGCAATAAGCCTCCTTTTATGGGTGACCTCCCTGAAGGCCGAGTTATCCCCCTCCGCCTTTTTCACGCTCTGGATGCGATTTTGCTGGACCCTTTATAATTCGCTCTTCTACTTTACGCCAAGCTAAAAGAACAAAGTGTTACTTTGTGGTGTTTGTGTGCTTTGCTACAAAGGCTATGCACGTAGAAGCTGTCACTGAAATGACCACGGCTGCCTTTTTAGCCGCCTTGTCAAGGTTTATTGCGCGCCGCGGTATCGTATCTCACCTTCATTGCGATTGTGGAACCAATCTGGTCGGGGCTGCCAATTCTTTGAACCGCACTTTTCGAGAGCTTTTGAAGGCCGATTCTATGCGACTTCCGCATTTTGGTGAGGAGCACAAAGTTACCTTTCATTTTAATAGCCCTTTGCATCCTTCTAGTGGTGGCCTTTGGGAGGCAGCTGTTAAGAGTATTAAACGACATTTAACCATTTCTTTACAAAATCATGTCCCTACCTTTGAAGAATTCAATACATTGTTGATCAGAGTGGAATCTATGCTAAACTCACGTCCTCTTACTCCGCTTTCCAATGATCCTTCCGATGTTAATGTAATCACACCTGCTCATTTCTTGATTGGGCGTTCCTTGTGTGTTCCCCCTGATGATGCACAATTATATAAGCAACCATCTCTCAAGTGCCGATGGTTATATATTCAACACATTTTTAATGGTATTTGGAAGAGGTGGAGTAGGGAGTACTTGCACACCTTGCAACTGAGACAAAAGTGGTTTGCTCATTCGCCTAATTTAAGTGTTGGTGACGTGGTGTTTATAAAGGATTTGAATTTACCTCCGCTTCAGTGGCCTATCGGGCGCGTTGTCGAGGTTTTTCCAGGGTCTGATAATGTTGTGCGAATTGCCAGGGTCAGGACTTCTCGTGGAGAATACACTCGTCCGGTTTTGCGACTTTTTCCTCTTCCTTTGGATGTCAGGGATGCCTGCAGTGTGTGCGTGTCTGACCCCTTGATTTCGTTAGTTTGTTTTTGGTTTGTTTATTTTTGCTAATTAACCCTTGTTTGAGTTTTACTAATCTTTGTTATCCAACATTTATCTTCTAATTGCATGAGTACTAACAACAAATTAAAAAAAAAAAAAAAAAAAAAAAAAAAAAAAAAAAAAAAAAAAAAAAAAAAAAAAAAAAAAAAAAAAAAAAAAAAAAAAAAAGTTTTGCTTATTGAAGCTTATACGCTTCAAGGGGGGGGATTATGTTGAATATTCGCGATCTTTTGCCTTTTCACTTCAAATTTCCCGGGTTTTGCTATTCCTTCGATGGGGGCGCTCCTGGTGGCAGGATTCGCGAACCCCCACTTCTTCTTCCGCCACCGACTTGAACACTCGTTGGAACTTCGGCTCTGCAATTTATTTCATATACCTTTCCTATCCTATTCGCAATTACCCTCAACCTCTTTCATTTCACCTTGCAGTCAGCCGGTAAGTTTCTCTCTTCATGCCCACAGTTCTCGGCACCAAGGTAAGCCAAACTTTAATTATTTTCGTCCCATCACGGCTCTCCCTCATGAACCAGTCCCCAATTTCAAAATACAGTCCACTATTCTCAACCCAATACAAAAGGGCTCGTTGCGGGATGTATGGTTAGTGCCTTCCATTCACAAAAATTTGTTTTCAGTTTTGGCCACGATAGATGTCCTCAGAGTAAATTTATTTCATCAGCAGGAACATGCAAATTTATTGTCAAAAATGAAGTCTTTATGACTGGACAACGGAACATTAATGACGGTTTATATAAACTTAATTTACATAATTTCTTACTCCCAACTAATAATGTTGTAGCTAGTGATCACGAGGGACTCATGCAACTCTATCACGAAAGACTTGCACATCAAGATAAGAGACATACAAAAGAAGTGATTAAGAGAGAATTAGGTATTGAATTAAAAACTGACCCTAGCATTTGTGAAGGATGTGTCTATGGTAAGGCCCATAAATTAAAACATGGAACTCGAAAGAGGGCAACGGTACCAGGAGAGGTCATACATGCTGACGTGTGTGGACCTTTCGAAAAGTCTTTTTCTGGGTACAAATATTATGTTCTCTTCAAAGACAATTTTTCCCGATTCCGACATATTTTCTTCCTAAAAGAGAAATCTGATGTTTTTAATAAATTTTTAATTTTTCTTAAAGAGTGCCAAAAAGCTGGACACACTGTCAAAGCGCTCCAAAGTGACAATGGAGGAGAATTTGATTGTCTCAAAATGAAGGAGGTTCTGAGAAGTAACAGTATTGAACACTTGTTAATTATGCCCTACTCCAGCGAAATTAACGGTTTTATTGAGCGGAATAACCGTACAGTCGTAGAGGCAGCCAGGGCTATCTTACATTCCCACGGTAATTTACCACAATCACTATGGGCTGAATTAATTAATTCTGTTGTACATATTTTAAACAGAACTTCTAAGTCTGGCGTTCCTGGAAAGTCTCCTTTTGAACTGTGGACAGGGAAGAAACCTAGCATAAGACATTTAAAAATTATTGGTTGTGAATGTTATGTTCACATTCCAAAGCAGTTCAGGAAAAAGATGGACAAAAAGGCAACAAAAGGAACATTAGTCGGTTACGACTTTGGAGGCTATCGAGTATGGACCGGAGGAAAAACAATCATAAGGTCAAGAAATGTAACGTTCAATGAAAAGCCACTAATTCCGTCAATGACAATTCGTCTTCGAGATGATGATGAAAAGAAGACTGAAGAAGATGATGAAAGCAAGACAAAAAGATAAGGTATAATTTTAATTCTATTAATGAAATTTTAGCATACAGTGACGCAGATTTGGGTGGAGATATCACAACTGGTAGATCAACCACTGGGGTCATTGTTATATATTCTGGAGGACCTGTGTCATGGACAAGCCAAAGACAGACCAGTGTAGCTTGTTCCACAACGGAAGCAGAACTGGTGGCCGCCAGTGAAGCCACTAGAGAGATTGTTTGGCTGAAATCTCTAATTGAATCTCTCTCACCATCCGATGCGATCAACATTCCTACCCTGTTTGTGGACAACGAGGCCGCGATCAAGCTTGCAAAGAATCCAGAGTTTCACCGTCAGACGAAGCACATTCGTATCCGACACTTCTTTGTGCGGGAAGTCTTGCAAGACGGACAACTTGAAATCAAGTCAATCGCAACCCAGGACCAACTGGCGGATTTCCTAACGAAGCCTCTTCATGGACCACGACTGAAAACATTATTGGAAAAGGTTGGACTAAAATGAAATACTTAATTCAAAATCTTTTCAATGAGGGGGAGTGTTGAGATAAATTGTTTTATAACGTTTTGTTTATTATTATATTCATTGAAAGATTTGTGCGTGTTAGACTTTTTTTTCTCCTTTTAATTCGGTTGATACTGGCAACACTGCTTATTGTAACCTACCCCTAGTTTTTGTTTTTACCAAGTTTGTGCCTCATGGTGTTTTGTTAAGTGTTTATAATGTAATGAGTCTTTTTATAATTAAATTCAACTTTTGTCGACTCTGCTAGTTTTTATTTAACCCATTTACCTCAATAAATACTACATATTTTGAGATATTATCCCACCTTCAGGCTTTATTTGTGTCAAAATCAGTAGAATTCTAAATTCCTAGAAATAGTAAAATCATTATGTAACATAAATTTAGTAAATCAATTTGTTTATACAAATATAAAAGTTTATATTATAAGAATTATTCATAAACAATTCAAGTTTAATAGAAAAACAAAATTCATATCCATAGTCCTATTCAGAGCCCTGCACAATTCAAATATATTGTAATCTAATTAATAATAGGATTACTTTTTATTAGAAGTAAATGTAATTGAAATGCACTCACATGTGAACTATATTAATTCAAAAAGTAACTCCATTAGGATTATATGTTAATTCAAAAAATGAATGGATTATAAACAGTAATTACTATTATTACTACCCCATTAATTGTATTACATACAATCCTAATAGTTATACTTTTAGAATTAATATAATTCACATGTGAGTGCTTATCATTTACTATTACTTTAAATAAAGAGTAATCCTAGTGTAACTGATCAAAACAGTTGTTTTGTTTTATTTTAAATAAATAAATATAACTTGAGAGAAGGAATGAATTAAAATCATAAAAGTTTATTATATTTTTACATTTACATTATTGTATTTTATTTTACTAAAAAATTCAAATTTGAAATTGTTAGTTTTACTTTTTAAATTATATTTACTAAGGCAATGGCATGGTTGAAATATTTTAATGTTATCGATAAACTGGTTTAATACCAAATGCTGTGAAATTAGGATTGCTGAATTAATTGCCACTTCTATTGGGATTATTTTATTAGAGAACTAGTTTTGAATGCTAAACATTCATCTTCAATTGTATAACATACAAATTTTTTTTAACACATCAGTACTATGTTACATAGATTATATACTCTAAAGTTTTTAAAAATGTAAGACAAGAAATGCGCATCTTAGGAGGTCTAAGAGATAGCTGAAATAGAAATGTACTTCTCGCTGAATTCATGAGAAGTAGAAGGGGGCAGGTAGGTTAAATTTTTGTGATTTACAATGGGATTTCCCTTATGACTCATTGGATTTTTTTCATTCTTATGGAAAAGAAATGCAAAATGGGGCTATGAGATATGCTTATTTGATCATTTAAACAAAAATCTGGATCAGTTTTAAACGATTTTATTATTTCTAATGATTCACAAATATTTAATTTTAGGCTATTTTCTACTTGATTTAGTACTTTTACTCCTGAGTCTTTATTAAGTTTGTGGTTATTTTCATTTAGATGGATAGCAAAATTGGAGTTTTGGGTCTTATTAGTGTATGCTCTTAAATGTTCTTTTACTCTTTGATTTACCGATCGTCCAGTTTTCCCTGTGAAGTTTGCTTTACACACAGTCATAAGGGAAATCCCATAGTAAACCACAAAAATTGAACCTATCTGCCCCCTTCCACTTCTCACGAATTCAGTGAGAAGTACATTTCTATTTAAGTTATCTCTTGGACCTCCTAAAGTGTGCACTGATGTTTGATTTCTTGTCTTACATTTTTAAAAACTTTAGTGTATATAATCTATTCAAACAATTCAATTAATTGTTTCAATCAGTTTGTGTTCAATATTTTTTTTTTGATGTTTTAATATAAGTAATTTTGAAATATTTTTTTATACACTGCTGCTTTTATAAGTTTTCTTTTATTTTTTATTATCAATAGATGTAATTGGTTCAAAAGCATCCCTCCCTCAAATGTTTATTATATAAACATAATATTTTATTTCATATTTAATTTATAATACATTTCATAAAAATGATAAATTGCACTATTATTAATTGGATTACAATATAATTAAATGAAATCTATTTCATTGTGGATTCGCATAATGAATTTCAACCTTCCCACTTAGCTAGAATGGTTTTGTTACCTGCAGGATTCCTTCCTGCCTCAGTTGGAATACATAAGGATGTCAAGAGCCAAAAATTAATCAAATAAAAATATAATTTCATTTAACTACCTTAAGGAAATCCTTAACCCTTCTGAACATTTCTAGAGGATCTTTGACCCCTTCATTCCAACTAGGATCATTTACTGGAATTCCATGAGTTCTAGCTGACCAATCTGCAGCTTCATATTTATAACCAAGAGGAATCTTTCCTAAAAGATAATAAGAAAATCATTCAAAAAATATACTAACCATTATAACCTAACATTCATATAAAAAATTGTTTTTATAGAACTTGTTTGTAAATGTACTAAACCTACTTTTTATTTTTATTTTTTTAAATATTTCTATATTATTGTTATAACTAAGGAATAAGTTCAGGATGAAATTTCTTTCGACGACAAACTCTGAATTCCATATGCTCTGCAGGCCTTCTCTTAATACAGATTTGCATATGATAAAATCATTCAGGTGTATATCATAATTTTTGAACAGTTCATTGGTGAAAATTTCAGTTTAATACAGGATAATGCATGATCAAAGGTGTTGAGGGTAGTTTTGTAATACCTCAATGGTAAGGACATAAAAACCTAGAACTGGCTCACGTGTAGCCTGGATTTAAAGTCAATAAAATACATGTGGTAAGAGTTATCCAGATGAGCAAGACAGCAGTTCAACCCTTTCACACCTATTTGTAATTTACAGCAGCTAAGAACTTCAATAGTAGAGAATTGGACATATAAAAATCATGAGTTTGCATCAAACTTAATAGGAATAATTCCTTAAACCCTAGAGGTCATAATAAAAATCAGAGACGGGCCTATACTGCACCAAAACATATTGATTATGATAAAAACTTACTATATAATTTAAAAAAAAGAATTTTTAGAATATGCTTTGGATTTTCCTTAACATTGATTATGATGTTATGTCCATGAAGTCTGAGGTGAAATCGTCTATAAAGGTCATGTAAATGTTCCTTTACTTTGGGTATTTTTAAATCAGTGTGAAGTATGTGGTTTGAAATGTACCAAGGTGATTTTGTGATTAGTCTGAGTAATTTTGATTGGAATATTTGTATTTTTTAAGGTGTGTATTTTTTGCAGTCCCGTATATTTGTGTGGCTTATGTCCATATGGGTTTAAGTAAGTAAGTGTATGTATTCAGTCGTTGTCGGAGTTTTAATGTCGACCGCTTATGAAGCATTGGATACAGAAGTTTTAATCTCTTGGTTAGACTGAGACGTTTTTGTTTTACATGTGGGCCCCAGGTCATTCTTCTATCAAATGTAAGTCCTAAGTAATGAATTTCATTTGTTTGTGGTATGGGTTGATTGTCGATGAAGACAGGTGGACAAGAGTCTTGTCTGAATGTAAAGGTTATGTGCTGTGATTTGGTGTAATTTAGTTTTATTTTCCATTGTTTGAACCAGTCTTGTAGTATTGTTAAGTGGTGTTGAAAAGTTAATGATGCAATTGTGGGGTCTTTATGTCTAGTTAATATTGCTGTATCATCAGCATATGTTGCTGTCAATGTTTGAGGGCTAAGTGGCATATCGTGAGTGTAAAGAATATATAACAGTGGAGCTAGTATTGACCCCTGTGGTACTCCAGCTTTTACTGGATAAATAGAGGAGATATCTGAACCTTGTCGGACAGAGAAAAATTTATCAGAGAGGAAAGATTGAAGGATCAGATAATAGGTAAAAGGAAGAAGATTTTTCAATTTAAAAAGAAGTCCGTCATACCAAACTCTGTCAAATGCTTGGGCTACATCCATAAATGCCCCAGTAGCATATAGTCTTTTCTCAAGTGAGATTGATATAAAATTCGTTACACGGTGTAGTTGATGAACTGTTGAGTGAAATGAACGGAATCCAAATTTATGTGTAGGCAGTACTTGTTTATCTGTCAGTATGTCTAGTATTTGTCGGTAAAATAATTTTCCAAAAACTTTAGAACACAGAGGAAGTAGGCTAATTGGTCGGTAGGAAGAAGATGAATCGGTGTTTTTGTTTGGTTTATGTATCATGGTAATATAAGAATATTTCCATTGAACTGGGAACTATGTAGTCCTGAGAATTGTGTTGTAAAGAGTAGTTAGAAAGACTATAGCTTTTTTGGGCATTTTCTGGAGAAGGTCAGCGGTGATTAAGTCAAATCCTGGGGCTTTTTTTGGTGATAGCTTTCTGATTACTTGTAATACATCAGAAGGAGTGAAAGACAGTGGTGGTAATGTCAGTTGAAGGTGAGCTTCTAGAGTTCCTTGCAGGTAATTTTCATGTTCATTGTCTGGGTAGTCTGTATGTGGTGTAAAAATAGTCGACAAATGCTCAGCAAAGAGTTCAGACTTTTCTTTGTCTGACACCACCCAGGACCCATCTTCTTTTCTGAGAGGTGCTATCACCTCGTGATGCTTTAAAAGTTTTTTAGTGAGCCTGCATAAGCTTCTGTCGTCTGTCATGATATTGGATAAGTAATAATCGTATAATTTATTAAATGTTCGTCTGTCTGAAGGAAGTCTGTCTGTTTGCCATACCTTTCGCGCCCTTCTCTTTACTGTGATCAGGTCCCTGATGTACTGTGGGTGACTCGGTAGAGAACCTCTTTTGTTCATTCTAGGAACGGATGAGGCCCATACAGATTCCTGTACAGCTTTGATAAATACATCAACTGCTTCTTTAATTTCTTCTTCGGTTTTTAGTTGCATTGGTATGAGCAGTTTCGAATTTAACTTGGATTGATAGCTATCCCAATCCATAACGCCTTGGTTTAGGAATAATCTTTTCTCTTTTTTTATTGGTTCATCAAAAAGTGCCAAATGAACCAGGGAATGATCAGAGCAGAGATCGGAACTGTTACTTATTGAAAAGTTAAAAAATAATTGATGAGGTATTTATTGACTGCCGCAATAATGAAGAAGTAGGTAGTTAGAGTGTGCAGTCATAGAATTGAACACAATTAAAATATAAATTTTTATTTATTGTGCCGACGCACATAGGAGTATTTAGTTAATCTAGGCGGCCTAGAATATTCTATTTTTCATTTATTTTCAACCATTTTAGCAGATTTTAGTTTTTTTGTTGTACTTCAGGATGCGCCCCGGCTATTATTTTTAATGTCTTTGAAAGATAGTACTTTTTTAAAAATAACAATGACCAAATCAGCCAAACCTTTTCGATTTCAGTAAGCGAACATGACAATGAGAAGATTACAAAACATTAAATTAATTATTAAAATTCTTTAAACAGGATCTTACATTTTTTTTATATGTGTCCATTGGTTCAGGAGTAAGAGGAGTGATCCGTAAATCACTGAGCAATAAAATGTAGGAGCAAAACTTCCCTATTTGAAGTAAAATTGAAATAAATGAAGATATCTTTTGACTAGTTAGAGAGAATAGTGAGAACTATTCTAGTGACCAGTTAAAGGACATGAAGTACCAATTTTCCTGTTTGAATCTGAAGTGGAAGGAAACTGGTAAAATAAAAAATAAATAACTTAAAAAAAAAAAAAAAAAGAAGCACCTTATTCACACTGGAAGACAATTGTTATACTGTGAAACATATCCTGTTACTCTGATTGACACAAATGTGTGTAATGCCGTCATCAACCATGAGGTCCTACGTTTGTGGCGCAACCTTTAAGGTATTCAATGATTTGAAAAACGAAATAAAAATTATGTTGATGCCAATGCTCTTTACTTTTGTTGATCTATATTGCATGCCAGGATTTGTCTGTTCAAAAGCATATTGCCTATCATATTAACTCCAAGTAAAAAATGTGGTAGCTAAGAACAGATACTGGTAATGCAATTCTTGTGCAAAGGAAAAATGAAATCCAAGAATAATTCATACAAAAAATGGAATTGATTGTGGATGTCCCTAAAACAGGATTTGGCAACACTAATGATGGTAATGCATGCAGAAGCTGAGGCACAAAACAAACATTTCAAGCTATACAGTCAGAATTTTTGAGAGAGGAATGTTTAAGTGTATTGAATAAACATTTTTTTTTTTTGTAATAAAAAGCCTGAAAATCACTTTGTCTTAGCTTAATATGCTTAGTAAATGTATTTTCGACAGTAAACTGGGATTAAATAATTTTGGCTGCCTAGATTCGTGAAACACCCCTATGTGCGACGTTTTGGCTTATAATTAGCAGCGGATAGAAGTTAACTATATGTTTTGTCAAACCGCATTTCAAATATGGCCTTAATGTTTTTTTATGAGCAGTTCTATGGAGCATCGAATCAAAAATTACCCAACAAATCCAATAATACTAATAAGTTATTATCTCACAATTCTTTAGTTACTACAGTTCCCCTTGGAAGGGCAGTGCAAATCTCACAAATGAAAAATCCAGTTACTAATTGTATTATGATCTTAAAAGAACAGTTAATTTTTTGAATAGAGTGACTGAACAAAATTATTTCAACTGTTTTGCTATTGTTGTAATACTATTAGATCAAGTTTTTAAATCTGTTTGGAGCAATATTTTCTATTAAAATATGTATTAATATACTGCTCCACAAAAAAAGTGGGCCAGTTAGCAAAATTCAAATATCTGCTGCCAAATAAAAATCTTCTGTCTTTCAATTATATTTTAATGAAGATGTAGGTAGTTAGGGTGTGCAGTTATATAAATGAATACAGTTAAAATGTAAATTTTAATTTATTTTGCCAGAGTTTCGGCTCACAATGCAAGCCTTCATCAGGGCTAGAAGAAAAACAAATAAAAATATATAACAAATGTCATTAATAAAGTGTTATTATTGTGCTGTGGAAAGTTTTGCTTGTAATTATTTTAGTTAATACTATAGTTATAACATCAAAAATGAAATTTCTTACCAGGGTCCACAAAGAAATGTAGGGTGGCAAGAACACCAAGCTCCAGATTAAAGGCAGCAAAAGCTATTTCGGCAGGATAATAAACATGATGATCAGTCTTGTAGAAATAGTTGGCATGGCATACAAAGAATGTATAAGTCTTCAGAGCTATAAATAATGTTTTGTTTTTTTATACTTAAAACTTAAAATTAAATACAAAAATGAAATTCAAATATAACATATTCCATTAACTAGAATTGAAATTATATTTATTACAATACCATTGATTAATATGATAATATACTAATGATTGAAAAAGCGATTTTATTATAAAATTAATTAATAATTACACTTAAAGAGGTATCTAATATATAAAATAGCATTGCCAACCTCTGATTTGGCAGATTAAATGGTTATGATATGATATGGATACAGGTAATTGATATTTAAACTTAGCAATTTAGTATAAAGTCACACAGGAAAAGAAATCGAATCACATGGGTACCAGAAGAATAAAAGAAGTGAAGAGGAATAGTTTCATCAACGCAGAAGTATTAAGATGAAAGAACAAAGGAAGGTAATCATGAAAAATAGCAACTATTCCAAGATAAAACAGCCCAAAATCATCAATGTTGTGAACAATTCATATCTATGTTTTAGCTCTAATGATGGCTTACTCACTTTTTGCTAAAACACAGTGCATTATTTATTTCATTACGCCTTGACTGACCACACAAAAATGAAATGCATCATTAATATACTTCAATTACTATATTTATTTATATAATTCTACAGTCAAATAACTTTCACGTCTACTATAAGTGATATATGAAGGATTGTTTCAAAGTGATTTGATTCTTGGTGATTACAAAGGAATTAAATTAAACGTCCTTTCTAGTATGAGTAATTACAATAACATGAAACACTTTAAACAAAGATAAGTATTGAACTAACCAAACTTTTAGCACTATATCCATCACATGTGTTTTTATTAAAAGTCTCACACACATTGAAGGTTGCAACAGTGTTGTTATCACATGGTAGCAAACTTACAGATATATTGAAATAAAAACAGCTTTTTCATAATTTTAGTCATTATTAACTTTTTCATAATTATTTCATATACATAAGATAATCTTGAAGAACAGCTAGGATATAAAAACAAGATTTTGACTTACAACTTCTGGTGTCAAGATTCGCAATTGTATTTTTAATTGTAGCAATCATCATATTTCGGGCTTCATCCAACTCTCTTTGTTCGGCATCTAGTTCAGCATAACTAATTCCCAAAGAAGTATATTTTTTTGTTAAGTCTTCATTACTTTTGGAAACGTTCATTAGTGCTTTGTCATTATATGGTTTACGTTCTTCTGGTGACATAGCCTAAGATGAAAAATAATAAAAAACAAAAATTCAGATAATGCAACATTTAAGTGATTATGATGTAACTTGAAAATGAATAATAAAATATATGTATTTTCAAAGCAAATCTATTAATGATAAACAATAAATAAAGTACAAAAATAAATTAAGCCTTCTCAACTCCTACATTGATGATCTTCCCCAGTAAACGCAACATTGTTAGATCGTCAAATTTATTCAGATGACTTCCAAATATATTTATCATTTCCCCTTGCCAAATTACATTTTTTCCCCCTAGGATGCAGGAAGACCTTGATAGAATTAGTGCTTGGAAAAATTTGAACCATTTAAAGTTTTAAAGAAAATTTAAAGCAGGGAAAACCCAGGCCATTGAAACCAATTCAAGACCACTTCTCAGATCCAATACTTATTTCCTACTACAAACCTGAACGATCAGCCTATCACTTTTCATCCTCATCAAAAAAAAAACTAAAGAATGATTATTGACCAAAACTTTTTCTCAAAGCCTCAAATTGCTCAAATAGTCTGAAAAATAACAGGAACCCTTAAACTATTTCATTGTTTCCTATTATTTCCTTCCTGAATCTAAGTGCAACCACATGCAAATTTAATTGGAAAGAAATGAATTTGTTTCCTAACCCATTTTATAGTATCATCCAACTTGAACTGATAAACCATGGTCTGGCAGCCTGTATCTGTCAGGACGCGGCGTGGCGCACGCTTACTATTGCCTAAACAAAAATTAATGGGAAGGGCATGTTCTTGAGTTTGTTATGTTCAGTAAATTTTTATATCTTATGACATATAAGCGAAAAAATGAAAATAGTGCTAAAATATTCACAAAAGTTTTTCGAGTACTACAAAAATAGCTTTAGTTTTGAAGGTTGCAAACTTGGATTTTAACTAATCTTATGAGTCCTAACAACATATTAAAAAATGGTAGATAAATTTTTTTTTTCACTATTCGTGTCAGTTTCCCATGATATAAAAATCGGTCTGGCAGCATGTTTCCGACAGCTTTCGGCTGCCACGCCACTTGATTCATGTTTAGAAAAAGATACACTAAAAAATGAGACCAAACTGAAGAACACGCCTTTCCAAATTTTTGGAAACATTCCTTGCTTGCTATTTTGTATTTTGGGACCTCAAACGATTCCCATGTTTCATATCTTGGAGTGGCTCTACCCTCCCACCTGCCGACAATATTTCTTTTCCCATGTTCCATATCTTGGAGTGGCTCAACCCTCCCACCTGCAGACAATATTTCTTTGGTAGAATCCTTTAACATGTCAATAACCATTGCCCATCGTATATCTACAGTCTTCTGAAATTAAGTCTACAGCTCTGTTTGGGCCCAAATTTAATTATGTAGATATTGTAAATATTGAATATTATATTTAGTGATTTATTTTTTAATTTTTTGAAGGGTTTATTATTCTTTTTGTTTTGTTTGAAATTTCTTATAATAAAGTTGTACAATTTAAATTTTCAATTTATCTATTATATTAGCATGTAACGTTTCTATTTTTTCAGAATCTGTTTTGTAATTAACTGCATTCTTTATTGTTTTAATTATATAAATTGCTTCTTTAATTTTTCTTTTTTGAATTTTTATAAAAAATTCCCAAAATATGACCTAACTTTTGTAAGTGGTCTAATAGTGCTGTTTTGTTTTTATCTGTTTTACTTATGTTTTTACAGTCATTTTTATGTTGATATAATCTTTGTTAGGAAACAATGAAATTTAATTAAAATTAATAATGGCAACACTGATTGTAACAGTGCATTTGTATATGACGCCATGCTAAGCAGTCATTCGCCATTTTAGCTAGTTATTAAAAAGTAATGCTCTCCCATGAAAGCTTGTGCTTAGGTTATCCCACTCTTTAGTTAGTTTAATAAAGTTTAATAAGAAGTGAACAAGTTCTTTATGCTTTCCACATTTACCAAACAGGTAATGGGCTCCGTGCATATAGTTAAAAACAAAAGAGTTCGGAAGTGTTTAATTTAAATTTAAAAAGTCGGGAGTGTTAGCGTAGGTTCAGTCAGGTAGTGACGCTATTGTAATAGCATTTTTTAAAGTTTATGATTGTCAACATATTCTACAATTTCATTAGCCATGGAACAAGTCACAAAACTGAAAGGCGGCAGCAATTGGAATATATGGAAATTTGAAATTAAAATAATGGCAGAAGCAAAATCCTTGTAGGATGTTTTGTTTAAAGGAAAGTCAAACCTGCTGAAGGTAAGGATTTGAATGAATGGATAAAGAAGGATTGTAAAGCAAAAGAATTACTAGTTAGCCGAATGGAAGATGAACCCATGATCCATCTTTTGGCATGTGAGTCGTCTTTTGAAATGTGGTCAAAGCTATAAACCATTTATGAACAAAAATCAGAGACCTCAGTTCACCTATTGCATGAACGGTTCTTTGATTACCATTAAGAAAATAAAGGGATTGCTACTCACATATCCTCAATTATGGACATTGCCTCTAAATTAAAGCAGTTAGGGGAAAGTATCTGTGACAGACATGTAATGACAAAGATTCTTATGTCCCTTCCTTCAGAAATGAAATACTTCATATCGTCATCCTTGTAGACAATCAATTAATGAGCTCACATCTAGATTGTTAATATAGGGAGGGAGAGTAAATCTCAGATATACCTATTCAGAGAATAAGGCTCTTGTTTCTAGGACTAATATGTGGTATAGTATTTGTTCAAGAAACAATCATAGTACTGAAAAGTATTTTAAAAACAAAGGTGTTAGGCCAAAAGTTATATAAGTAAGAGGTTAACCAGGACACATTAAGAATAACTGCTGATCATTCTCAAATAAAAATACTGAAGGCAAAAGAAAAAATGCTTATGTGAGTATGGTATGCATGAGTAACAGTGATAATTGTTACAAATTTTATCTTGACAGTGGTGCAACAGAACACATGTGTCCGTGCAAAGAATATTTTGAAAATGTACAACCCTGTAAAAAACCTGTTAAAACAGGTGTAGGAAATATTAATGTGACAGCTATTGTCGGTGGAAAGAAAATTCCTACCGTGCTAAACAATTTTTTACTTGTTCCTGATTTAAAATTAAATTTATTTTCTATGGCCCAAGCTATGGCTTCACGATGATTGGCAGAGGAGAAATTTGTCAACTGGTTAAAAATGGCCAAGTATCTGCAGAGGCAATATTAAAAATAGAGAAGTAGATTATTGGGGTATGCTGTCATAAAGATACACAGCAATTAAAAAAAAAAGAATAAGATGTTTAAATTAAATTTTGAACAAGCTGCAGTATTGTCAACATGGGATCTTAACATGAAAACTGGAATATTTATCGAACATGAGGAGAACTCAAAGGCTAAAGTTGTTATCAGGAGGAAAGAAGAGTTGTAACAGCACAAAATGTTTACGATTGTGAATCTAAAAATAATTATATTGAAAAATCACGAATATTTTGGGAGTCAGATGAAGATGATATAAGTCCAGAAGTTCAAGATGAAGAAGAGGTCCAATTACAGGAAGAGGATGCTAATGAGCCATTAGAAGATTCACCAACAGAATATGAAAACCTAATAGAAGATGATATGCATCCCATGAAGGGCACCAGATGGAGGGTCAGATCTGGAAACGGAAAGAGAACGGTTTAGGGAATCAAGGAAAATGAGAGAAGCTGCTGCTAGGAGGTCACCACCAAGGAGAAAGGATTCTAGAAGATCTGCAAGCAGATATATGTCCAAGTCTCGATCTAGAACAAGATTCCACATGAGAGCTGAAGCCAAGAAACTGGAAAGAGACATAAAAGAGCGCTTAAATAAAAAGAAACCAAGAAGTCGAGAAAGAGTGAGTGATAAAGGACATGATTCAAGCTCGAGTAGTGCTTCGCATGAAAGACTCAACCTGATAATAGTGCTAAAAGAGATCATTCGAGGTCTCTCTCTAACACCATCACCATTCCGAAAATCCAAAGATAATGGGGAGAAACAAAATAGGAAAGAAGTCAAAGCCAAAAGAGATCCATCATCATCCGAGGATGAAAGGAGCTCTACTGAATCTGCCAAGAAGTCTGAAAGGTCTACATCACCTTTTCCAGCCAGAACAAAAACCAAGAAACGCTTGAAAAGAGAATCACAAAGCAGAGAGAGATTCAAAGAACACGAAGAGGTTTCTCAAAAAAAAGGATGAATCACAATGTAAAAAATAAGAGAAATGTAAGAGCTCTAGAAATGTTGTTGCTGAAAAGAATACTTCAGAGGATTAGGATGATTCTGATGACAATAAAAGGAACAAGAAATCTAAAAGAGACAAGAAGAAGATAGTCAACACGAGTGATTCTGATGATGACAAAGTTAAGAAGCCAAATAGAAGACTAAAACACACACAAAGGTTGCAGATTGTACAATTATTTTGAACCAAAATTAGTTCTAATGAACAATTAGCTAATGCTGGAACTAAAACAGTTTCAGGAAATTAATTACATAATTTTTGTAGAAATTTTGGTCTATGTTGTAATGTAATGTTGATTTCAGATGAATTGTATTTTTTATTTTTTTTTTTTTTAATCTATTTATTGAAATTTACAACTGTACATAAAAACATACATTCAGTAAATGTGATAATGAAAAAAAATAATAAAATGACAATTGCTTGTGAAGCAACTACCCATTGGTAGCACTTCAATAAAAGTTCTATTTGAGAAGGTCCCGAGGCCATCTTCTTTTCAGACGCCTCGGAGGATTGTCAGGAATAGAATAGGAAGCAAGTTAAGAGACTAGTGGATTTGAATGGTTACGGAGTTTATTATGAAAGGATAGGTATCTGGTTTGGGCTAAATCAGCAACATATGGAACATTGACGTCTTTATGGATAAGTTTATTTGTGACAAAGTAGGGAGCATAAGGATTTTTCAAAGGATTTTGGATTGCAAGGATTGCATACGAGATGAGTTAGATGGTTCGGTGGAGCCCCAAAGCTTAATTCCATATGTCCAAATAGGTCTGATAACTGTCATGTAAATGAGTCTTTTGTAAAATATCGGAAGTTTTGAACATTTGTCTAGTATATATTGAAGAAGTCGAAAACAATGAGCAGTTTCCTGTCTTTTTAGTCTTGTGTGTGGATTCCAAGTTAAACGTTTGTCTAATTAGAGCCCTAGGTAGCGGATCTGTTCAACAGGGATCAGCGGAATGTTATTAAAGGATATGTTATGATGTAGGACAGGAAGTCTTTGGTTTACGACGAAGGGTAAAGGTTATTTGATGAGATTAATTTGGATTTATTTTAATTCTCCAATTTTGACACCATTCTTCAAGGTTTATAATATGAGACTGGAGTGTTTGGGAAGCTATGAAGGGATCATTATTTATTGATAACACACATGTGTCATCAGCATACATAGTGAGGACAGTACTAGGATGTGTAGGGATGTCAGCTGTATAAACCGTGAAGATGATAGGACCTAGGATACTTCCTTGAGGAACACTGGCAGATTGGATAAATAGGGAAGAATAGGATATATTATGATTGACTTTATAGGTTCTATTACTTAGATAGGAGTGGATAATAAGGAAGTATGTAGGAGGTAGGAATACACAGAGTTTGTAAAGCAGTCCCTGGTGCCAGACTCGGTCAAAAGCTTGTTCTACGTCGAGAAAGGCTCCAGTGCAGTACATTCCGCGCTCCAATGTTGATGAGACTACGTCCACCACACGATGGCATTGCTGGATAGTGGAGTGTGACGTTGGGAAACCAAACTGGTGATCCGGGATGATATGATTGGATTCTAGAAAAGGATATAGGCGTTTCAGGTTGAGTTTTTCCAGGATTTTGCCCATAATGGGCAATATTGGATGATATGAGGATGGAAGCTAAGGTGGTTTTTTGAGCTTAGGTATCATCTTTACTATTGAGAATTTCCAAGGATCAGGGAAATATGTGGAGCGGAGGACAGCATTATATATATATAGGTTAGGAGTAGAATCGCTTTCCGAGGAAGAAATTTTAGGATGTGGGTTGTAATTAGGTCATTTCCAGGGGCTTTGTTTAAAGGTAATCTGTGGATTAGATTTGATACTACGGAAGGATGAAATGCTTTAGGAGGTGGAGACATTTGGAGTGGAATATTTACTTCTGCTTCAATACATTCAAGGTGGGTCGGGTTAAATGATTTAAAGAGGTGTAGACCGAAGATTTGGGATTTGTCTTTGTCAGATCTTGTCCAGGTTTGAGAATCTGTAAGAAGAGGGTGATTAAAGTTTTTGTAATTAATGAGTTTTTTTAGTCATCCATAACGACTTGTCAGAAGTATTTAGACTTCTGGTTTTGTCATGTAGGCTTTGAATTTTGAATTTTCTTATTTCTGTCTTAAGTTTGTTAGTTAAGTTGTTATAATGGTTTTTATCTGACGAGGATCTAGTCCGGTGCCACTTTGCCCTGGCTCTGCGTTTTTCAATTAATAAGGACCGAATATGCAGTGGCAAGTTATTCTGTTGAGTGTCATGAATTTTTCGGGATGCTGTATTTTTAGTAATACTAGTTTGTATTGATGATGCTAGTTTGTCAATTGCAAAGATGATGTCTTATTTTGTTTTAAGGGGAATGTTCAGGTCGTTTATTTTCAAGATCAGTTCGAAATTTGTCCCAATCTACATGTCCTGTAATCAGTCAGAAAGGGAGGGTTTAGGAACGAGATTTGAATGCAAGAGAAGCAGAACAGGGCTGTGATCTGAGGAAAGGTATTGTCCGGGTGATCAGAACTGTAAGTGATGTAGTCACGTATGTAAAAATGCATCTGTTGGGTAAAGTGTGTTTCAGTCAGTAGGGCAACATCTATTTTATTGTCGTGGAGAAATATGTCGAGTTCGTCTCAGTGGTTTTTCAGTCCGTTTGCATTCCATAAAACGATAGCAAGAGGCTTAACACTCATCTTGTGACATTTAACAGGATTTCTGAAAGGACTCTTGTGAGAAGGATAATGAGCGGTTTTATGGTATCTCTTAGTTCTGAAATGAATGAGGAAAGGATAGTGTTGATATCGGTAGGATTTTGTTAGGGAAGGATATATGAATTGGATGCTTGGGATATATTGTTGGTCTCAGAAAGTGAATTATTTGGGAGTACGTGGAAAGGAATCAACTTGGGGTGAAGGGTTGACATGGACAGGAGTAGGAATTGAATGTTGTTTTTGAGGTGGTAATTTTACCTTCAAAGGTAAATTATGTGGAGGGATATTCTGTTGAGAGGGTTGAGGATGAGAATGGGATGTCTAATGCTGGGATTGGGAAGTTTGAGACGCCTGACGTCTAGATTGTTGTTTTATCTTGTCAGAATAAGCAGCTTGTTGTCATGGTGGATGAGAAGGTGGTGCTGAGGTTGATGGCTGTTGCTCTGTTCTTCGATCTTGATTTCCTGGTATTTCTGGAAATACTGCAGTGTTATCAACATCATGTGCCTGGATGTTTGGATTTGGTTTAGCTGTGGTTGTGTTTGATCTTCTTTGATTTTGCATACTTTTGTAAACTATGCAGCCTCTGTAGTTTGCAGGATGACCCTCTCTACACAGTATGCATTTAGCAGGTGTATCACATGATTGCTGGCAAGTTTCAGTTGCATGTGAACTAGCACATCCTGCCTGGTGGTGACAGTAAGTTTTGTGTGTCCAAAGCCTTGACATCTTGTGCACTGGACTATTGTTGTTTTCCTTTTCGGTTCTTCAAATTTGATGCTAGAATATACAAGTCTTATGACCTCGAAAATGTCTTTATTGTAGCAAGCTGGCACCAAATCCACAAATAACAGTGGCAACGGATATTTTTCAGTAGGATGAAGCACATTAGATATGTGCCTGACGTTGAGGCCAATTGCTTCTAAGCTGTCTTTTATACCACTGGTTGGAGTTGTAGAGTGGAGACCCTGCAATACTACTCAATACGATTTGTCTTCTTTAAGCTGGTAGCAGTGAAAATCATAATTTTTGCTGGTTAAGTGATTTATCATCTTTTTAAAACTGTCTTTCGACGTTGTTTTAATTTTGATATCCTTGATTCGGGAAAAACATTGGAAGTTAGTTTCTCCAATCAAATCTGAAATTTCAGTGCAAAATGAAACAAAGTTGTAAATGGTATTAACATAAATTGGTGGCGGGTCTGATTCAGAAGTCTGCTAAGGATTCAAATTATTTTTACCACTGGTTGAGGGTGTAGAGGTGTTGATGGTTGAGTTAGCTGGTTGAATTGGCTGAATTGTTTCAGCTGCAGTAGTTTTACTGCGAGTTTGATAAGTTACATTGGTGTGTTTTTTTTAATTTAGCTGTTTTATTTTTTTTTATTTGGAGAATTGCCCCCTGATCCTGGGGCGGTGTTTCTTTGACGTTTTTCTAATGTTCTTTTTGAATGGGAATCAGTTTCACTGATTTCCGAATAGGGGCATCTTCCTCTGATTCGTCACCTGATGTGACAACGTCCATCATAATTGTATTACAAAAAAAAAAGTATATAACCAATTAAAATAAAAATAGTGATTATAAAAATAACACAAATGAGAAATGATTACTTATATAAATAACTATTAACAATTTTTACTGTTGAAAAAAACATAAAATATAAGAAAAAAAAAAAATTGTCTAGGTTTGGACGAGAGGCAAGAAAACAATTAACCAACCTTGACCGTGATAGATAAGTGATGTATACCAGCTAGCGGTAGGATTACAACTAGGCAGCTGAACTGCTTTAACTAATGTTTATTGTTCACTGTTAATCAATAATGTCTCCACTCACCTCACTCAGTAACTGAAAAATATCCTATAGTTTATACTGCCACTATATGGTAAAAATACGGAACACAACGTTAGCTAATTCACTATAGAAAAAAGTCACAATTACAGAGCACTTAATGGGAGTGCAATATAGATCCAGCCATCTTGACTAACTTGAATTGTATTTAAAATTGATTGAGGGAGAGTGTTAGGAAATATGTTGGTTTGTAAAAGGGAATTTTTATCAATGAATATTGTATTTAAAATTTTATTGAGGGAGTTTTTAGAAACATTAAAATTTATAATGTATTAAAATTAATAATGGCAACACTGATTGTAACAGTGCATTTGTATATGATGCCATGCTAAGCAGTTATTCCACCCCCAAACAGTCATGGATCTCTTTGAGATAAAACGCTCATGATCCGGAAGTAAACTACTACCCTGTTCGGGCCTCCGGGTGGGGACTGCTTCAGAGGATTCATGGCACAAGTTGAACATTAGGGATTTAAGCATTGGAACGTGGAATGTTCATAGTCTTAATACAGCTGGTGGGTTAAAATTGGTAACAAACGAGGTTAAGGGGTACTATCATGGTATTGCAAGAGGTTCGGTGGCCGGGGAAGGGATCGCTAACCGAAGGGAATACCGCGGTATTGTATGAAAATAATATTAGGAGATGCAAATGCTAAAGTGGTAAGGGAAGAAATATATCTACCTACTATCTGAAAAGAAAGTCTACACGAATACGTAATGAAAATGGAACGCAACTTATAAACTTTGCTATATCGAAGGATTTGATAATCAAAAGTACGATGTTTAAACATAAAAATATATATATGTGGACATCACCGGACTCACAAACATGAAATCAAATTGATCATGTTTTGATACAACGGAGATGGCAAAACAGCATAACTAACGTGAGAACATACTGTGAGTCACATCATGAAATCGTCATCAGGAAAGTACGTCATAAGCTTTTAATAAACAAGAAAAATAAAAATAATATATCGTCCGATAAATTAAATTTAGAGTTATTAAAAGATTCGTTAATTTCGCCGAAATTTTGCCTTAGAAGTAAAAAATAGATTCGAGGTTCTAGGAACTTTATACAAAGATAGTGAGGATATCGACAATTTATGTTTAGGTATCAGGGATAACATTAAAGCTGTGGGGGATTCTTATCTAGGTCGTATTGAAAATAAACAACATAAACCTTGGTTCGATGAGGAATGTTTAAACGCGTGTGTGAAACGGAAAGCTGCTGAATTAGAAGTTCTCAATAATCTGAGTGAGAACAATGTCTCCTACTTCCGAAGCTTAAAAAACGAAACCTCTAGATTCTTCAAAAATAAAAAAGGGATTATCTTAAAAACAAATTAAGCGAAATAGAATCTAATAAAATTGGAAAAAATGTAAGGGATGTATATAAGGGTATTAACGGAATGCGTAAACGTTTCGAGCCTATAATAAAAGGAATATGGGATGAAAATAACAACATACTAGATCCGGTAGACATAGTAGACAAATTCAGAACATTCTTTGATACTATTTTAAGTTTGGAAAATAACATAAATTCCCCTCCTATTTTTCTCAGCGCGGAAGCATTAATAGAAGAACCGAATAAGGAGGAAGTTGAAATAGGGATCATAAAATTAAAATTTTATAAAGCAGCCAGAATCGACGATATCCCTAACGAATTATGAATTATTTAAAGCGTGCGGAGAAGCTGGAGTTTCTAAAATTCATCAATTAGTAACATTGATTTGGGAAAAAAAAAAATACCAGAAGAATGGAAAGAATCTATTCCAATACTTATTCCAATTCATAAAAAGGGTCCTAGAACAGAGTGTAGCAATTATGGTAGTATTTCACTGCTTCCGACGTGTTATAAAATATTAACATCAATTCTAACGAACCGAATTATTGATTACTCGGAGGAAATAATTGGAGACAATCAATGTGGTTTTAGACAGATCGTTCAAATATCGATCAAATATTTCCCCTTTGTCAAATTTTAGAGAAAAAATTAGAATTTAAGGGCGTAGTGCATCAGCTTCAAGTTGATTACCAAAAGGCTTACGATTCGATTAACCACCAGAAACTATTTGATATTTTGATTGAACTAGGGATACCAAAGAAATTGGTTAATCTAGTAAAGATGTGCATTTAAAGTAAACTTTTAATTAATGTTTTAATTTATAAAACTAAACGCTACTACGCTCATGAAAACCGGTAACGAAATTGGATTAGTAATTAATACCGATAAAACAAAATATATGGTTCATAGCAAAAACGGTGAACATTTTAGTAATGTAGATATTTCCGGGATAAAGTTTGAACACGTTGAGCAATTCAAATATCTAGGGTCTATTATATTGAGAAAAAATGAAATCCAAGAAGAAATAAGGGCTAGGTTAAAAGCCGTTAATGCTTGTTATTTCTCGGTCACCAAATTAATCAGTTCTCCAAAAATTTAAAAATTAGGATATACAAAACTATTATACTACCAACAGTTTTCTATGGATGCGAAACATGGCCGCTGACGTTAAGGGAGGAACAACACCTTAAATATTTTGAAAATAAAGTACTGCGTAGAATATTTGGCACAAAAAAGAATGAAGAAACAGGAGAATTTAGAAGGCTTCACAATGCAGAACTGCGCGAGTTATATCTGGTAAATATAGTTCAAGTAATAGCAGCGTGACGCTTAAAATGGGCATGTACAGTTGTTGGGTTTAATAATGATTGAATTCTGAAAAAAGTAATCAGTTTTGAGCCGTTAGATAAGCAATCCAGGGGTAGACCGAGACGAAGATGGGAGGATCGCGTCAGAGCCGACCTGGGGATTTGTGCTGTGGAGGAGTGGGTGGGAGGAAGGTGTGCGGTCAACGGTTGGTGGTGTCGGCATCAAACCTTCGCATTCACTAAGCCTTTATTTATTATTATTTATTTATTAGCGTTTATCATTACAGTTTATTATATTTTTGTATTTAATTGTGTTTGCATCTTTCCTTTATGTCATACACTCCAGTGCAACCTAGTTTATCAAGCTAACTTTTAACTTTTATTTTTTTTAATCTTCCCTCTCCACAGTTTGGGTGATGAAATAATGGTCCTCCGGGCCAGATTGTAGTTTAGTGATTAAAAGGTTTTAATAGTTATATTAAAATAATTATATTTTATTAGTTATATTATCAGAAGTTATTTTTCAGCGAGTTAATACAACTAACTTATCTGTTTTCTTATTTGACAAATGAAATATTTCATATTTAAAATCAACTTTTTTCCTTTTATTAAAGTGAAAATTTTTAATTTTGAACCATTCACTGATTTAATTTGACTTTTGATATCTGATTTGACTTTTACCACGCCGCCTGTTCAAGAAAAACTAGATAAAAAAAAATTAAATCATGAAAAAAGGGTGGAGTATTTAAAATCAAAGTTGTTGATGATTCAAACAAAAATTAAGGTGGTCACAGATCAAGGAAGGCGGATCGCCAAGAATATTTCACAAAAGGATCATTTTAGCACTATCTATGATGATTTAAATTCCTATAGGTCACAAAGGGATCAAACTCAAGAAGAAACTATTCAAATATATTTCCAAGGAGGTCGCAAGAAAGAATATCCTGACGAAAACGAGAAAGCGGAAATGGAAACTTCGAACGATACTTTTACGAATGTAAAATTTTATACATACGTCTAACGGAGAAAGATGCCAAAACTGCACGAATTACTTTGGCAGACCAATCCAATGATGACTCCAAATGTTCACGAGGGCGTTTACCAAAAATTAATCTCCCCACTTTCAATAGTAATCCAAATGACTGACCTCACTACCGCGATATCTATGAAGTTTTAGTTCACAATGAGCCTGGAATATAAAAAAATTATTATTTGAATTTGACTCTAAGTGGCGATGCTCTAAATATCGTTAAAGATCTCCCAATTCAAAAAGAGCATTATGACTCGGCATGGGAAAGACTTGTTACTTGATACAATAATAAATGCATTTTAGCCTCTCTTTATATCGAAAGGCTCTTGGACTTCAAGCCAACAAATGGAAAACCTATGTTATCTTCCTTAAGGCATTTCCTGGATAGCATAGCCGATAATGTAACTCCATTTCGCTAGTTAAAGCTTGATGATGAGGCTGAATTCATATTGTTCAGTTTAGCTATGCATTGTTTGGATGCATCAAGTAAAAGAGCTTTCGAACAGAGACATATTGATGTGGAGTTCCCTGCATTTGACCAACTTACAAAATTTGTGACTCAGCAATGTAAAGTTCTAGAATTATCTTCTTCCCTATCTGAAAATAATAGAATTCCAGCAAACACCCAATGCACTTCCAAAGGATGTTCCTTTTTTGGATTGACGCAACAAAATAGTCAACAGAATAAATAACTACCCATTTTTTTTTTTTATGCAAATAAAAACATTATTTATGAAGCTGTAGCTGTTTTAATTCAATGACTGTCAAAGAACGATTTGAATCATTAAAAAATTATCCCAGTTGTTACAATCATTTTACCACTCAAGATTGTCAGAATAAAGTATGTTGTAAGTACTGCCAATAATCTCACAATTCATTGCTACACTTTCCGGATCAAAATAACCAAGTAAATAAACAGGTAAATAATGACATACAACTCTTGGCCAATCATACTCCAGCTGAAACGTCTTCCTTCTTCAGTAATGACCAAATACTTGGCAAGACTACTGTTGTACAGTAATCATGCATTTGCAGGACCATAAGTCAATGTTCAAACCCATTCGCATACTCCTAGATTCCGGTTCACAGTGTACATTGATCACCGAATCATGTGCAAATGCTTTTTATCTACATGTGGAAAAAGGTACAAGAAAGCTTTCAGGAGTTGAACAATATGTAACTGAGGCAGCAGGAACATTACATTGTGTATTGAAGCCAAGAAACAGCCATGGCCTTTTATTACCCACCCAAGCACAATGCAATGTTTAAGTAAACCAACTTCTTTGTATGAGGTTTGTCAAAAAAAATATGGTGCTGTTAAACTTCACAGTCTATGTACATTGCATTATAATTTCTTTTTTTTATTTCACACATGTTCCTAACAAATGTTGACAATATCAGGTATTTTGCATATTTATTTTGTTTTTGACTGATACAATGATATATATGATTTTGTGTACTTAACGAATCTATATTACATTGTCTGTAAAAAAAAAAAAAAAAAAAAAAAAAAAAGTTATCCACAGTACTTGAAATGTTGCTAACTAAGGTATTTGGCAACTCTACAATAAGCAAAAAAAAAAAAGTCTACAAGTGATACAAGCTTTTCACACATGGCCGAGAAAATGTTAATGATGATGCACGAACTAGACACCCAGGCGTCCATTGTTGCATTATGAGTTCTTTCTCATAAAAGGTTGTACACTCAATAACGAATAATTTGAAGTTATGCACCATTTGTGTGAACCAATAGAAAGAAAATACAAAATAGGCTTTGTGGCAAAAAAATTCATAGCTTCTGCATCTTAATAATGAACCTGCTTGCACATTGTTGCTTGATAATGCCTCAGGAGGGTGACCACCTAATCAGGGAAAAAATAATTCAAGCATAGTTCCAGGCTAATTTTAATATAAAACTTGTGGTCTGTTTTTCTCTTGCATGATTCTCTTTGATTTTATTAAGTATATTTTTTGAGATTAATACAGTATTAGAAAAACTTTTACAAATTTATATTTATATTTATACAACAAAATAGTTGTAGAAAATGATGTTTTTCCACATATTATGCTGTGGGTAACTGTAATACATTATAGGTCAATATTTTTTGTTTGTTTTATTCTTTTATTAAATTATTTGGGGCCAATCATTTTCTTCTTTGTGATTTCTATCACTTTTTTTTTCCTTAGTCTTGTATTTTTCGTTTCATAACTGCTCAATTTTAAGAATGTAATATGTTAGTTACTCTGCAATTATGTATTTGATCAAAATCTTGAAAGCATTAAGAAAATAATCCTGTAAATTTGATTTCTTGTAAGTTAAAACTTTTTATGAAAGTTAATTTTTAATAATAGTTATGTACTTAACATGTTTACTTCAGTTGATTTTACTATATATTTTATTTGAAGTATTTCTCTAATTTGTGAATTTTGACAGTAATACAACAAGCATGTTTGTTGTGACCTGATAAACGCAGAGAAAGCTCTGAAAAATTCAATGTAAAAGTTAATGTTTTATTTAGGGGTTAATAATAAAAATAATGCCTTTAGGTCTGCAGAATATTGTAGCGTAGAGAATAAGCATACCTTTCCCCTATAAATATGTTATTTAAATACCAAATGATAGTTTTAACATTGATGGCTGAAAGATCTATTTATTCTCTACACCCTAACAAAAATAATGCCTTTCACCATAAATTGCATCTATTTCAGTAAATCTAAAAAATAAAAATTCAAAAGGTTGGGTAGTTTTGATTTTTAATACACCTTTTTTTCATATCTTGTCAGTGTTTTGCTTATGTACTAAAATCAAAGTTTTGGACCTTGCAGCACCACTCCTCGCTAATTGGTAGCATAAAAAAAAATCGATCTTTTTCCTTTTGCCAAAATATCTGTTGGTATGGTAAAAATGGTTGGTTTTATAGAAAAATTTGTAAATTTACAAATTAGAATACACTAAATTTGAAACATTATGAACAAAAAATAAGCTGTGTAGTTTAAATGGAGGCATAGATACAGTTTTAAAAATTATTGAAATTTTCTCAAATAGAGACTGAAATTGTATTACTTTTCTACACTTCCCACATTTAAAGCAAACTTCATAATGATCAAATTTAAAGCTAAGTTCATTTGATATAAATTAAGCACAATATAGTGTTACTACACCAATGCGGTTCACTATACCGGTTATAACGACAGGTCATATTTTCTACTCATATTGTAACAAAAGTTTAGTTTAATTTTTAAAATGAAATAAGTAACTCTTTAAAACTGACGGTTCAACAGATACTTCGGGGAAAAATATTTAGAAAAGAGCAAAATTTTTAAGCTTTTAACGAAAGCAATAATGAGCGGCAGCGCTAAAAGAATTATTATCTCTAATCTCCCATGACTGGCCATTATTTATTTTAAAATATTGTGCATTTAATATATGACTAAATTAAATATAAAAATAGTATTTTCATTGTCATTTAAATTGACAATTAGTAAATAAATTGTAGGATTATCTTATTATCTCACGAATTCCAGGTAGATCATAAAATTCAAGCATAATTCACCGATTTGTTTTTTTTTTACCTGATACAAAATTTAAGAATAATTCCAGGTTTTCGAGGAATTCCAGTCTGGTCACCACTCTGCTCAGCCACTACATTCACCACACTTGGCCCCCTGTGACTTTATCCTATTCCCATAACTGAAAAAACCCATTAAACAACAGATATTTGCCATGACTAAGGAGATTAAATTAAAAAGTCACCTTAATTTCTGAACAAACCTTGTATATCCATAAATTCCTCGAGAATGTGCTGTAGAACGTCCGTAGGTGGCTAATACACACTCTACTCAAGGTGATCGATCCTTCTTCAACTTATCATGGTAAATCTAGATGGGGAAATTAATAAATATCTTCCTATCTGAGAAAGGTTGAGGTGACGATGTAGAGCTCTAAGTGAACAGTTATATGCAGACTAGTGATGGGTCGTTCTGAGAGGAACGGAACTTGGAACTGGTTCCAGCTTTGAACCGGTTAGGAAAGACACGAGATACTTAAGTTTATCCTTCCAACTGGAAGGAAAACCAAAGCCATCAGATCTCTGGTTTCGTTCCCTTGGTGAAGATAGGGTATAGATTGCATCTCCCGTTTTGTTCCACCCAAGGTCGTTCCGAATGATCTCTCTCTCCCTCCCTCCCTCACTCACTTGATCCCTTCCATCTGCATAGAGCCCTACATCCGTTGATCTTACTGTTCTTGGTTCTTATGCTTATAATCATCTTCAAAATAAACCGCTTTCTGTGAAATTTTCTGTTCTACCAACAGAGCTCGGCTACTTCTTTCGGATTCAAATAAATTTGGTTTTCAAGAATCAGAATCAAGCTGAACATGCAAAAAGTCTGGTAAAGGATAGGTTGACTGCTTTAACCATCGGTCACGCCAATTTCCGTACCAAGAGTGGTCGTGCGTTGTACAAAGTACAACACCCTATTGTTTTTTTTATCCCTTTTCGTCCAAATTTTGTATGTAATCTGTTAAATAAAATATTTAATTCTACATTGAAAATAGACTACATGTACAAAATATTACCTGAGAGAATAATATTTTGAACATAAATGAAAATATGATTGAAAATAATATTTTCAAAGTTATAACTGGATAAAGTTTTATTTAGAATATTATGGTCAAATATAATTATTTGCAGGTCTAAAATGGTTGTTTTTATGATCAATTATTGTGAAAATTTTTTTTGAGGAATGATTTTTACAAAAAAAATGTAGATATCCCCTAGTTGAACCCTCCCCCCTTGCATCATTTTCTGATCAGATTTCTGTATTAAGATCTAGAAAATCTTCTGTTTCCTCTTTACTCAATTCCAAATTTTTATTTGATTTTCTGGTTCTTTTTTCTTTGTCGAAGTTGAAATGAATGAATGAAATGAAAATAACCTTTTATTTATGCAAAAGAAATTGTATACAGATTCAACAATAAATATTCAGAATATAAACAGGAGAAAAGAAAAAATATAAAATAAAAATATTGACCCTTTGTTTAGAGCATCTGTTCTATAAATATAAATCGTATACATTTTCTTTTCTTTCTTCCTTTGTTACATGCATAGGCCTTCCCTTTCAGGAGTAATAGTCAGCACTTCCCGGGGTGACTGGCCCTATTGGGATGTAAGTTCAGTCCACTTCTTCTTCCAAACGTCTCAGTCAGCTCTCAACCAGAGGGGTCCTACCAGCAGTTTAAACGTGTTGCTCCACCTTTTCTTTAGGCGCCCTTTACCTCTTTTTAGGTCATATCGAGTCCATTTAGTGACAATTTTCGACCATCTTTTTTCTTCACACCGAAGAAGATGCCCAGCACACTTCCATTTGCTCATTCTTATCCACCTGAGTGTGTCTGTGAGCCCTGTTTCTTTCTTGATCTGGGTAGTTCTCACTCTGTCGCTTTTCCTCACCTTCATAATAGATCTTTCGATGTTGTTCTGCCACACCTGGATCTTCCTCTCTTGAGGTTTTGTCAGAGACCACGTTTGGCATCCATAGGTAACTGCTGGGCTTATGCAATTGTCAAATACCCTTCTTTTTAGCTCCATACTTATATTGCCTTTCATAACATGTTTGAGGGACCAAAACTTGTTCCAACCTAATGCCATTTTTCTCTGGATTTCTTTTGCTCCTCTATCTGCGAAGGATACCATCTGAAGTTAGTTCTGCAAAATTCGAGGAATATATTCCAATTTTATAGGTTTCCACCAAATCAAAACATTCCGAATACTATCGCTGACTAAGATAAACAAAAGCAAAAATGTAGAATCCTACTTACATTTTATCAAATCCAGCTGATCGCCGTGAAAGGTATGAGAAAAAAACAAAACGAGAGCTATAGCTTGTACTTTGTGCAACACTGAGGACTAAATATTTTTTAATCAGGAAACTATCCCTCCTACCACATTGAAAAATTACTGGCAGCAAACAGAGGAGTATCTCAAGGAATAGCTAAAGCAAATTTTCTGGGAAGCTCACCGGAAGCGAAAGAGAGAGAGAAAATAAGTCGAGTGTTGTATAAAATACAACGGCGCGACCGGTGGAAGGTTAATTAAAGTGAAATGGATCGATCCATGCAGGATGTGAGAAATGTTAATTCCTTTGGTTCAATAGAAAGCAGAAAGCTTGATTGAATAAAACCATTTTAAAATATTTTTTTTTTTTAATAATTATACTTAGCTATTTGAATCTTCCTACTATTATAGTAGCTATAAATTTCTTAATTATACTTTGTGCATATAGATACTGTAGTGATATTTCGGAGTCGAGATAAATTGTAATTTAAAAACAATTCAAGTTTGAATTTGGCGCCAGCGAGAGTACCCGCCGATCTAATTGTTACGTGGTTTTTGTTTATCAATTTAAATTGAATTATGTTAAAAATTATTAGGATTTTTATGTTTTTATTGTATAATTTAAAGTTTATATAGATTGTAATTTAAGACATAATAAATATGAAGGCCATGATGAAGCAGATTTGGCCGTTAACGGTTTTTTTTTGAAAGGACGCTTGGGATGGCGTCTTTTTAGCTCAGATGTCTTATGGAAGCCGATACGATAACATCGCGCATCTCTGCTCCTGGATCCCGATGAATCAACACAGCTCTATTTTTAGTCAAATATGCAAATGAAGCCGAGAAGTCAACACCGTGCTCTCTCTGATTTGGAGCTTTGAGGCAACAACACATCTATGCTCTCATCTCTCACATTTGAAACATCACATCTTTCTGAGATTCAACAAGCCACAAGTGTGAAGAAGTAACGGATTATACTGGCAGTTTGGATGATAGGAGTGCTGGAATAAACTGAAGAAGGAAGAAAGAAAAGAAAGAAGTATTTTTAATTATAACTAGGTAAATTAGAAATGTAATGTTGTAAAAATGCTTTTATTTATTTCTTTTTTTGAAAAAATATATTCTTGAGTCAAAGTCGTTGTCTTTGAAAAGCTGAACCCTTGCTATTCCCTAAATTTTTTATTTACAAATTGAATTAGTTTCAAAATAATAGAAATTAAAGTAAAATAACCTTTATCAACAAAGAGAACAAACATAACAAAATGGCGCCCGAAACGGGCCAAATAATTAATATTGTATTATAAAGAAATTAATTTCAAAATAGTCGAAATTTAAGTAAACTAACCTACAACAAAGAAACAAACATAACAATACAGATAGAGATTAACAGCCCGAAGTCACAACAAGGGATGGAACAGAACTACATGGTAAGTAGGTAGTAGGTTAGTCAAATTGACGTGGAACGAAAAGTGGAACAGACTGTAAAATCTAAGTCGGAACGGCCCTTCACTTGTATGTAGAAGGTTAGTCAAACTGACATGGAACGAAAATTGGAACAGAACGAAAACGGGAACTGGTTCCAATAGTGGAACGAAACCGAAAATCTCATTCCGCTTTTAAGTCGGAGCGGCCCTTCACTAATGCAGACTCTAGATACCACACTACCTCCAATTTTAATGTAGAATTCCTGTGGTATGCAGGGCTCTATCTCAGCTTATCATGGAAAAAAATAGCGCAAAAAGGAATAAAATCGAAGCAGAGAAGAAGAAAGGTGAGGAAGATATGAAAAAAGAAAAAAAGGAGTCTGCTGTCTGTAATGATAGTAGTTGTTTTTTCTCTGCTAGTAAGACCCATTGGATGAAATAAAAAATTTGTAATTTTTTTTTTCAATGTAGAATCAACAAAACAATTCAGATTAAAATTAGCTATGAATTATTCATGTTAAATCTATTAAGATAACTTCCACTATAAACTGGCAGAACATGGGTTCATATGAAATAGATGTGTCTAACAGTAAGAAAAGATGTTTTGCTAGGAATAACCAGCCAGGGGAAGATTCACTCAAGCAATCCAATGAACCTTCATAGAAGTTCAACTCTCCAAAACACAAGGTCCAGCACAAATAAACCATCAAATCCAACACTTATACATACACATGAAACCAAGTTTTACTCCTGAAAAACACCAAAAATAGTAAAAATAAAAAGATGGAAATGGAAAAAAAAAAAAAAAAAATCGAAATATCTTATGAGACAGATACTCCTCATAAGGTACATACACAAAAAAAATGTTCCATTTGAATGATTAACTATGACCGGTTTTACAAAAGAGTACTGAAAATTTAAAGAAGAAATAACATAAAGTTAGTAGAGAAATCATAAATGATCAACTAAAATGAAATAAATAAATATTATTCTTATGTTATAAATACTCACAGACCACAATGGATTTGCAATTTCAGAAATTTCAGGCAAAGAATACTTATTGCCTTTATGAGCTTCTTGTTTTTGGACTTCTAACATAAAATAATAAAACCCATTTTTCCCAGCTTTTTGTTTTTTTTTCTGTGGCATACTAACACTCCCTGTGAAACATTTAAACACATTAAATACGTACATATATTTGAAACTTTGCAAAACTTATTGTAAGTGGTCAGTATCATTAAAAAAAAAAAAAAAAAAAAAAAAAAAAAAAAAAAAAAAAAAAAAAAATTATCTTAAAAATGACAAAATCAAAAATCTTTTTGATGTTTTCCTGAAGAACTGCACAAAAGGGAACTATTTTAATTTAATTCAATAAGGTTAAATAAAAATTGTTGAAACAACTATTCATGAAATTTTGAAATATCTTTAAATTATATTTGATAAAAAAGCTCAGATTTCCTTGGAGCAACATCTTTCTTTCTTTTTGGTATTCTTTATACAAAATTGATGAAGGTTTTCATTGTTATGGCTCAAACATCAAAATAAAATTTAAGTATTGCTAAATAAACAATTCTGTGGTATGACTGATCCCTCTTAAAACCCAACACATCTATGTTAATCTACAGTCAAAAATCCAATTCTCCTATTTTAAATTATCATACAGTAAAAATAAGGTATTAGAATAATAAATCTCATAAATTATTAAATATTACAAATGTAACAATATCATTAAAATAACCATTTAATGCAATGGAATTTTTTCATGTAAAAAATGTAGAAATTTCATAAGAACAATTACATTAGAAAATTGAATAATTAGGATTTAAAAAATCTCAATAGAAAAAAAAAACAAGAAAATAAAATTTTTACATTTAATAGAAATTTATAAAAAATATAAATAGCAAGCCTAAATTTAACTTTAATTCATTGGAATCAATAAAAAGTAAGATAAAATGAATTGCCAATTTTATTGTATTTACTTTGTGTAGTATTTTTATTTTTATTATAAACTGCATTAGGTAATATTTATTAGAAAATAAATAAATTTATTTATATTATTATTGCAGGAAAACTTTTACATATATATATGTATAGCTATTTATTGAAATTTACAACTGTATATGATATATATAAAATAGAACATGTAAATGTGATGATAATTCTAAAAATGACGCCAATAGCTTGAAAGCAACTACCCATTGGTAGCATTTATAAATGTTCTATATAATAAAATACTATATTAGCAGGTCTTGAGCAAATCTTCTTTTCAGGCACCTCGTAAGGTTATCTGGAGTGGGAAGCGAGTTGTGAATGATGGATTTGAATGATTATAAAGTTGGCTATGAAAGGATAGGTATCTGGTTTGGGCTAAGCCAGAGACATAAGGAATTTTAAGATTGAGCATTGAGGATTTTTCTAAGGATTTTGGATTGTAAGGATTGGATGGTTTAGTGGAGCCCCAAAGCTCAACTCCATATGTCCAAAAAGGTCTAATTAGTTATGTAAATGAGTCTTTTGTAACTAAACGGAAGGTTAGAACGACCGTCAAGTAAATGTCAAAGGAGTCGAAAATGCAGAGTTTCTTATTGTTTTAGTCTTGCATGAGGGTTCCAAGTAAGACGTTTGTCCAGATAGAGTCCTAGGTAACGGATATGATCAACAGGAATTAACGGAATATCATAGGAATACTTAATAAAAGGAATTTGAAAATAACAAAATAAAAAATTTTAGTTCTAGTTAATAAAATATAGTAGTTTTTAGAAATAATTAAAACCTTGTATAATGTCCTGTATTAGCCATAACCTATGTGCACCTATTAAGCAAACTGTTAATAATGTCACATTTCCAGAGGAATATCATTCCATAGATATTGCAATATTGCACTCAGTTGTTGGAGATTCCAGAATCTTCCCTGTAATGCGTTCCCAATGTGCAAAATAGGATTGGGAAAATAATGGGGGAAGGGCCAGATAGAAAATTCCCAGGTTTTCTTAACTAGGTTAAGTAAATATTACATTATCGGCAATATTCTTATTCAATTTGAGCAGTTAGAATGGGACGAGTCAGAAAAAATTATTGTCTTCTTTTATTTATTAAACTTAGAATTGAAATACCTTTCTTTCTAATTCACATTCAGAAGCTATAAAATGTGATTAAAAGTTCATGTTTGATTCCATCTGAAACATTAGGTAAACAGTTATATTCCCTATCGATGCTCAGTACTTCTTTACTAACCATACCATGTCAGTAAAGTTGGAAATTCTTGTAATTTTGCTCCATTGTTGGAAACAGAAGTTGTCAGCAACTGAGACCACTTGTTTAGTATCTGAATTTGAAGATAAATATTCTTTAAATGAAAGGACAGTGCAAAGGAGGTTCCAAAAATTTATTGATGGTGATGCGAAAGTAAATCAGGATAACAAAGATGTCATACACAACAAGTGTCAGGAACTGTCATTCCTAAAGGCCGTTTCATCAATTCAGTGTTCCATTTGAAACAAAAACAGAGAAGGTACGATGGATGAAATGTTTCAGCAACATCCTTGTTTAGTCAATAAGAAGCAATTCTTGTTTCAACAGGATAAGGCCAGGGTCTACACCTCTCAGCAAACAAAAGAAAAACTAGCTATTTTGGATGGAATAGAGCTTCTCCCCCACCCAGCATTCAGTCCAGCCCCTAGCACCATCAGACTATCACATTTTCAGGTCAGAGGCTCATTTCCTTTATGGGAAAAATACTTAACAACTTGAATGAGATTGAAAATGAGATTCTTTGATACAAAACACAAATAGTGGTATGGTTTCTATATGGTGTTAAATCATAAACAACATTGGTTTATATGTTCATAATTAAAAACTACGCAAGTAGTTAAAAAATAAATCTTGATTGTTATAAATCTTGATAAATATAGTTAAACCATAACAGGTAATATACTTAGACATTGTAGAGGGTGTTTTAAATAATTAAAGGATGATTTGTTATTTAGTAAGGGCTGTCCATACATCTAATCAATTAGATCTAATCTCTTTGAGCTATTACATCTTATACATCCATACTAACCATGTATAAACGGGTAACTCAGTGATTCAAAAATTTACACCATAGCTATCCTTTTATTAAATGTTACACCATTAAATTTCCAAGTTTGAAGACAAAAATTTGTTTGCCAATTCTTATTTTTTCCCCCCAGTTTTTCCTTAGTTCAGTGACCTTGCAATGAGTGAATACATTTTTACATGTTTCATCTCTCAAACGTCTCAAATAACAAATTTATTTAATATATCCTTAATTTGTAATATACAAGTGTTTTTATAAGTTTCTAGGCACTCATTTGTTATTAAATATTTAGTCACTATTAACACCGATCAAGGTGAGAATATATGGGCTGATTCTAATAACTAATACACCTCCAACAACATACCTCTGGCTGACCTGTAAGCAATCTCATCTACAGTTTAGGCTTTTCATAAGTTTTCATGATCACATAATAAAGACCCATGGACCAACAAGTACCCAGTGCTGGGGGGTACACCCTAACCACCCTTCCACCCGAGGAGACATAAATATTCAGGAGGCCAGTAAAGGCCAGTGGCCAGTGGGATAATCACCTGTAGTTGAGAATATATGATTCAAAGCAACTTTACTTGCTTCAGACTTGGACAGACTCATTGGTTACAATGCAGCGCTCGAAATGACATGAGACTTGGAATATGGAATATTAGAATATTGACTGGAAAGGAAGTGGAATTGGTGGAGGAGGTGGAGGAGGTGAAGTCCTACAGGATAGATCTACTGGGCATCAGTGAAGTGAAGAAGAAGGGCCATGGAGAAGTTTGTTTCGATAAACAGGTCTAGTGATGTAAAATTCCCAGGAAGTTAAAAATCGAGGAAATATTCCCAAAATTTTTAACTTCCCGGGAATTTATGATTAATTAGCAAAATAGCTCGAACTACTGTAAATCACTAGGTAAAAGCAGTCATTGTATGGTTAAATCAAACTCAAAAACTAAAATATACTTTAAAATAAAAGTATAATTAAATAAAATTCCTAGGAATTTATAATTTTAAAAGCAAAATCTTTTAAATTAATAGTTCAATAAGGTAATTGTGCAGTAAAATAAAACACAAACACTCTTATATGTTTAAAAAGTATTATTATTGATTGACTAAAAACATCAGAAAAATAACTAAAAAATGTAAAAAAATTTTTAGGTCATCTAGTCACTGTCACTCTCAATAGGTTTAGGTTTTTTCATCTGGACTTAACCTCCTCGTTAGAAGTAAACATATTTTTTTGTTTTCGATGTTTTAAACATTAAAGAATTTAGTAAATATTATATTAAGCTTTAATTTGTCTCTTGTTCATTAAAACTTTAATGTACTAATTAGTGTGCCAATATTGACAATTATTGGCCTAACAATTATAAATTATAAAGTTGAAAAAGCATAAATAAATAGGGAATTTATAAAAATAGGTAGTTTTTGATTATTTTAGGCCTAGGATATTTGAATATGAGTTCCAAGGAGACATTGCTTGTTAAACCATGCTTGGTTTTTATGTGCTTACATTTTCAATATTGGTTCATGAATCAAAATCCATTTAGTTTAGTAATATGAATTCCCAGGATATTGTTTATACAGGAAATTAATGTTTGGAATGATAATTCTTGAATTTAAATGTATGAATTTACTTAGTTAACCTAGTTTTAAAGTTCTTTAATTGTTAGTAAGTGTTAAAATATTCAAAATATAAAAAGTTTCATAAATTCACAATTTTTGGGAATCTTCCAAAGAAATATTCCTGGCAATAGTCCCATTTTGTAAGTTCCTTCCCACTGAGAATATTCCTGCATCACATCACTAAACAGGTCTCTTTGCAAAAGTAGAAAATTGGGATCCAGTATCTCCTAGAATACTTATGACAAACCTGGAATTATCAATAGGAAAAGTGACCATTATTCATGTTTATGACCCCACCGAAGATGCTATTGCTTTCGACAAAGAACAGTTTTAGGCCGAGCTGGAAAGAGAAGTTGTTAAAAGCCAGGACAAGAACAGAGAAGTAATTATTATGGGTGAACTCAATGCTAGGACTATGAATGGCTATGCCAGAGCACACAGATTTATGAAAAGGCATGGAGTTGAGCAACCTAAGAATGGTAATGGTCAAAGACTTATTGATTTATGTGTTGACTACAATCCGCTCATTGGAAACTCATTCTTTCCACAGAAAAAGATATATAAAATAACTTTTTCCACTGAAAGAAGGAATGTAAACAGTGTAATAGACTACTAAATCAACAGTCAACGGATTAGAAGACTATTTACTAATATTAAAGTGATAAAAGGTGCAGAAATTGGCTCAGACTACCTCCTGTTGGTCGGAGAGATACTCAAATTCTTCCCCCCAGAACGGAATACCCAAGAAGTTGCCAGAAAATTTATGTTGTTAAGCTCCAGGAACCTGTAAAAAGAATGGAATACTCAAACCTGTTGGATTCTAAACTTCAGACCATTATGGATGGAAGTGCAGATAAAATATGGACAGGAATAAAGAAAGCCATACTGGAGGCTTATCCTGCTACTTGTGGGAATGCTTATGTTTCACCAACATGCAAAAGATCCAATCGGTGGAATGATAAGGTGAAGGCATCAGTGGCGAGAAAGAAGGCAGGAAGGAAGGAGTACAATAAGCACAAGACTCCAGCCAATTGGATAAACCAATACAAAATGAGAAAGATGAGGGAGGCAGATTGATTATCGGAGACCAAGGTATTTTGGAAAGATGGAGACACCACTACAAAGAAGTGTTCTTTGAAGATGCTGAAGAGAGAATGCCTAGAGAGGGTATAAGAGAAAGATATCATGAGGTGATAAGTGAAGAGTGTTAGAAAGGAAGTATACCCTCATATACTCAAGTGCACCAAAAGGAATGATATGGAGGCACTCTGACTGTAGTAGTAGTTTTGCCCACGGTTCTAGCAAGAAAAGCCATTGGGAAGGGACACATTCGAGTTGGATGGATAAACTTCCCCCCAAAGATGCTTCCGATGCCTAGGATATGGACACTTGGTCCGCCACTGCAAGGGCCCTGATCGAACAAAAACTTGTTTACGATGTGGTGAAGAAGGGCATCAAGCCAAGGAGTGTACGGGGGAGCAATGATGTCTCCTATGTACTGAAGGAGGAAATCGCAAACATACAACTGGTAGCTTTGGTTGCCCAGCTTATACTCGTAGAAAAGCGGTTGAGGTTGTAGCTAAGCTTCGTAAATGAAGTTTCTACAGCTAAACCTTAATCATTGCGAAGCTGCCCAGGACCTATGCTGGCAAACAATAAGAGAGAAGAACATCGACGTTGCTGTGCTTTGCGAGCAGTATAGGAACGTCGATGGATCTCGCAACTGGATGACGGATGATGATAGCCGCGCAGCTATTTAGGTTAAAAAGGGCCACTTCATTCAAGAAACTCAGTCAAAGAAAACAAAAAATTTTGTTTGGGTGAAAGTGGATAATATCTACATATGCTGGGTTTACGCACCACTGAGTGTCATGGAATGGAATTTGAAGTTCTCCTTGATAGAATTACTCAAGAACTGTGAGGTCGTCATGTGTCTTTTAGACACTTTTGCAGCACTCAACGTTGTTCTCTTCAACACAGGCTCAAGTCTAACGTTCTCAAGAAATGGCAATACTTTAATCATTGATCTGACTTTTGCAAGTGCAAACCTTGCGCATGGTAACACCAACTGGCATGTGAGTGACCACTATACTCACAGTGACCATCAAGCTATCATCTTTGAAGTCACCAACTCTTGTGTTAATAGGAAAACATTTAAGACTACCCATGGAGGAAGGGACAGTTACTTTGGGTTTCGTGGACGATCTTGCAATCATATCTTGTGGAAAACTGCTAGAGGAAATTGTCTACAGTGCGAACACAGCTGTAGCCACAATACGCCAGTGGCTCTCATCAGTAGGTCTCCAGCTTGCTGATCATAAAACCGAGGCAGTTCTCGTCACAAGCAGGAACGTAAGAGAAACAATCACCCTGACCGTTGGAGATTATATTTCCTCCCAAGCATCTGTTAGATATCTTGGGGTGCAGATCGATGCCAGACTAAGGTTTGATGAACATCTGCAAATAATTAGCAAAAAAGCAGCCCAAGTAACGAATGTACTTGCTAGAATCATGCCAAATATGGGTGGCCCCAGACAAGGCAGAAGAAAACTTCTGGCTAGTGTGGCTAGCTCTGCTCTTTTATAAGCTGCACCGATCAGGACAACAGCATTCCTAGTGCAGTCATACGCCTGAAAGGTCAATAGCGTGTACCGAAGAAGTGCCATTCATGTCACTAAAGCATTTCGCACTGTTTCATATGATGCAGTGTGTGTTATAGCTGACATGCCGCCCATTGACCTTCTGGCGGATGAACACAACCGGATCTACCACCGAAAACGAGAGGAACCGGGTGCTTATTGGCCCACAATCACCAAGGAGGAGAGAAATGATACTCTACAAAGATGGCAAAGGCGCTGGGATTTATCATCTTCTGGAAGATGGACCCACCGTTTAATACCAGATATTGCTACATGGATAGCCCGGAAACATGGGGAGGTTGATCATTACCTCACCCAATTGCTTACTGGGCATGGGTGTTTCAGGGCCTATCTGTTTCGGTTCAAACTTGACAATGAATCATCTTGCCCCAATTGCACAAACCTTGAGGAAACAGTAGAACATGCATTCTTCTGTTGCCCTAATTTGCAAAAGAGAGAGATCTAGCCAGGAGGCTTGGCCATCAGTTGGTGCCAGAAAAGCTGGTTAGTCAGATGACTTCTGCCAATGAAAACTGGAATGCTGTTGCAAATTACGCAGCTAACATCTGCAGAAAGCTACGTAAACAGTGCTATGTCCTCTTTGTGTGTCCAGTCCGGATCATGCATTAATCTACAAACAGGGATGCCAGCCAGGACTTAATCTCCTGACAATTTATAATTGATATTTTTAACTAAATAAGTACTAATATATTAATCTAATATCTTCTCCAGAAGGTTATCGTGGGGCCAATGATTAAGGTTTGTTAATTATAAAGGAGAGGAATCAAATATATTAATTATTGAGTGGCATGCAAATGGTGAATAAATGACGGTTGAACTAAAACAATATATATTCCACTATGGGTTGACATATAAAAATTACAGTTAGAAATAAGAATCATTAGTTAATCTAATATCTTAAATTTAACATAAGGAACTTAGCCTAAACTTATCTTGAATATGAGGGCGATGCTATGTTGTGGGTGGGATCGGCTTCATGGTGGTAAGCCGGGAGCTCTCAAGCTCCGAAGGAACCAGGAACTCGCTCAGAAGGGACCAGACCAGACATCTCCTAGACTCTCTCCATGACTGATCTAAAATATCGCGTTTACCCCAAATATTACCTGGTAATGGATAGGCAGGTAGAGAAATATGGCACTCACACCAACAAAGAGTGTGAACTGCTGGACCACCTGCAAGAGGCTGTGAAGGGGCCAGCCACCCTATTACACAACACGCGAATATTATTTTGCTAAGTAAAAACCTTTTGGTTTGATACATAGCAACAGGAGCGGGAAAGACAAAGCCTCCTACTGGTTCAATAATTAGCAGGACTAAAATATAAAGTAGGCACATAGCCAGCCCGCCCCCCATGAAGTAATGCTTGACAGTGGTTCTGCGGGGTGGTGAAGAAGAATAGGGAGGTGGTTTGTAGTGAGTAAAAATCTCACACTATTGTGGCCTCTCACACAGTCCACTTCGTCTTATACAAGATTTTCCTCCTCCCATCAAAAAAAAAAAAAAAAAAAAGGGAATGAGACCAAAAGAGGGAGTGGGTATTATCTTGAAAGATAGCATCTACGTAAAGGTCGAAAACTGGAATCCTGTCTCTTCTCGAATTCTAACTATAAATATGCAACTATCGGTAGGAAAGGTTACTCTAATCCAGGTATATGCACCTACCGAGGATGCAGATAAATTGGACAAAGAACAGTTCTATGTTGAACTGGAAACAAGTAGAAGCTACGACTCGGGAAGAGAAATAATAATAATAGGAGACCTAAATGCTAGGATCGGAAGGGATAATAGAGGAACGCAAAGGTGCGATGGGACATTATGGTGGAGAAACAACTAAAAATAGAAATGGACAGAGACTTATAGAATTCTGTGTAGACTATGATCTTTTAATAGGTAACACGTTCTTCCCACATAAACTGGTTCACAAAATAACATTTTCTGCCCAAGAAAGAAACGTAAACAGAGTCATAGATTACTTCATCTACAGTAAGAAAATTAGGAGATACTTTACTAATGTAAAAGTAATAAGAGGTGCAAAGCTTAGCACCGACCACTTACTTCTCGTTGCAGATACTCGGATTGTCAAGCCCATCAATAGGAAACCCAAAACATCTGAAAGGATAGATATGGCATTGTTATGGGATCCCAAGAAGAGGACTTTATATGCAGAGCTGCGAGACCATTGGCTCCAATTGATAGATCTCGAAAAGAATATAGATGAAATGTGGTCAGACATCAGATGCTGTATACTTGAAACTGCTACTGAAATTTGCACTTCCAAGAAAATTAATATGAGGGCTAAAAGAACAGAAAGGTGGAACGAGTATGTAAAACGTGCAGTGGCTGACAAAAAGAAAGCCTAGAAAGACTATATAGCAAATAAATCACAGCAGAACTGGTCTATTTATATTCAAAAGAGGAATAGCTCCAAGCAAACTGTGAGGGAGTCTCAGAAAGAGTCCTGGGAACGCTTTGGTAAGGAATTGGATGATGACTACCGGGAAAATATTAAAAGGTTTTGGAGAAAAGTAAAGAGTCTAAGAGGTAAAAAGGGCAAGAACATTCGAAATGTGAAAAACGGAAATGGTGACTTAGTTACAGAAGCCACTGAAATTTAAAAAGGTGGGAAAGACACTATAGTGCAATATTCTCAGGCCAAGCAATAAACCAGATACAATCGGATCCCCCTAACAGAGAGGAACAAGGTAATGGCCAAGAACTGGACATAATATGGGAAGAAGAGGTTGAAATGGCTGTAGAAAGAATCAAGGTTGGGAGAGCACCAGGTAGGGACAGAATCTCTCCAGAATTTATTAAATATGCTGGAAAGGAGATAATCAAAGTGCTGCAAGATCTATTCCAGAAAATTTATGAGGAAAAGAAGATTCCTGAAGACTGGGAAAACAACATCATCGTACCAATCCACAAGAAGGAAAGCACAAGTGAATGTGGTAATTACAGGACAATTTGTCTCTCCCAAGTTGTATATAAAATATACACCTCGATTCTAGAAAAGAAGCTGAGGCCATTAGTCGAAGACAACCAGGAGGAAGAGCAAGCTGCATTTCGCCCAGGGTGCCAAACACAAGGCCACATTTTTGTACTAAGAATGTTAACTGAGAAAGCCTGGGATCGACACAGAAGCCTGTACCTTGCTTTTCTTGATATAAAAGCCGCATTTGACTCAGTGCCAAGAGAAGAAATATCGTGTGCCTTAAGAGCTAAAAACGTCCCATCAGGTCTGATTGAAGCAATCCAACCAACGTACCAGGCTCCTAAAGGCATTGTAAGAATAAATGGAATGGAGTCAAAGTGCTTCCCAATAGAAAAAGGAGTTAAGCATGGAGACGGTCTAAGTCCTCTACTCTTCATCATCTTTTTGGATGAAATTATTAAGATATGCAAGAGAAGAACAGCAAGGGCGGTTATAGGTCATTGGAATATGCGAACAATACTGGCACAAGCAATGGTATATGCTGATGACATCGTGTTAATTGCTGATTCTACACATAGCCTCCAACAAACCCTAGTAGAATAGGAAGCAGAACTCGCTAGGAAGGGCATGAATATCAATGTGACAAAAAGCAAAATCCTACAAGTAGTATGAGAGCCTGAACAAATCCATCTGACCTGCAATAATAAGGAGCTTGAAGTAGTAAATGAATTCTCCTACCTAGGAACTTTGATCTGCAGAAATGGAACATTAGAACAAGAACTATCCCAAAGGATAGCCAAACCTAACAACATATATTACTCCATCTGCAACACAATTGTGGGAAAGAGAGAGATAGGGAAAGATATCAAGCTCCACATTTTCAAGGCTGTATATATACCAGTTCTGCTATATGCAGCAGAGAGTTGGGTCCTTCTTGATAATAAATGGAGCCGAATAACTGCTGCGGAGATGAAGTACTTACGCAGAGTGGCTTCCAAAACACGCCGGGATAGAATCCGAAATGAAATGATTAGGGAAGAATTAAATATCTCCGCTATGAAAGAGACCCTGGAAAAGAGGCAGCTGAGATGGTATGGGCACGTATGCCAGATGAGCCCAGACAGAGACCCACAAAAATTTATGGAGGCGAGACCAGCAGGTACGAGACCTAGAGGAAGGCCTCGGCTTACCTACAATAGCTATATATCCAGGTTGGGACAAGCAAGAGGAAAGACACTGCAAGAGATGACAGCTCTTGCGAGAGACAGAGACGGATGGAGGTCCTGGGTAGGATCAACTCTATGCTGAAAGGCACAAAAGAGAAAGTTAAAGAAGAAGAAGAGAAGAAGATAAGGGAAGAGGAGGTGGAAGCAGCGGTGGAGAGATTAAGACTCAGAAAAGCAGCAGGAAGAAATGGCACCCCTGAATTCATCAAATTTGGTGGGTCGGAACTATTAAAAGCATTGCAGTGGCTTTTTCAGAAGTTACTTACTAAAAAAACAATTCCTAAGGAATGGGAATACAACATAATTGTCCCAATTCACAAAAAAGCCATTGCTGGCGAATGTGAGAACTACAGACCTATCTGTCTATCCCAGGTTGTGTACAACCTCAATACCTCAATATTAGAAAAGAAGCTGAGAGAGCTAGTGGAGGACGGCTTGGAAGAGGAACAGGCTACTTTCAGGCCTTAATGCCAGACCCAGGACAGACCATATTTTCCCCCTCAGAATAACAATAGATTGTCATTGGAACAGGGAAAGAGTATTTTCTTAGCATTTATAGATCTGAAAGCTGCCTCTGATTCGGTCCCTAGACTGTGGAATGCTCATTCATGAAAAAACATCCCACAAGGATTGATAGAAGCTATTAAGTCAACCTATCATGATACCAAAGGAATAGTAAGGATGAAAGAGAGTCCGATACATTTTCAAATAACCCTTTGATTGCTACAGACAACTATGAGTCTGGCTGGTTTTATGCCAAACTACTACTAACTCTTATCGTAGTTATTTTTCCATAGACATCTATGGGCTGTATACAGAAGCTGCAGTGCCTCTTTAAGCCAATAGAACTTCACTTTCGGCATATCACTTCAATTTCACGAAGTTTCTGTGTACCTGCTTCGACCCTTTTTTACTACCATGTACCATTTCTCTTTACCTGAAATTTTGCCTGCATATCCTTCTGTATATTTTCTTATTTTGTAGTGAATATTTAAGTGCTTGATGTCTAAAAAACTTTATTATGATGAAAATGTATTAGAACTTCTGGCATGAAGAAAATGTATAAGAACTTCTGGCAGGTGCAAGTGAAAATGAAAGAGAATCTTCTTCAGATCATGGCAAGGATATTTTGATCAATCCGGTAAAATATCTATTGGAGAAATGATGGGAACTAGTTGAATATCAAATATAAAAGAAAAAGAAGATGGGAAACATGAAGAGAAAATGTAGAATAAATTAAGAAAACAAAACCGCTAAACATAAAAAGTACGCCTACACACGGGGCATGGCACTGCAGGTAGCCTATTCTATGCCACAGCCAAAGGGTTAAGAAAGATGAATAACAAGGAGATAGTTTGAGCCCTCTCCTTTTCATTGTATACATGGATGAGATCTTGAAGATGTGCAAATTTAGGACAGCCCGTAACTACTATTGGAAACTGGAATATGAGGACAATCATTGCTCAAATAATAATAATGGAAATCGCGGATGACATTGTCCTTATAGCTGATATTAAAGAGAACCTACAGCAAGCTGTAATTGAATGGGAAGCTGAGCTAGAAAGGAAAGGAATGACCATTAACGTCAGAAAAATTAAAATAATGCACATTGGAATACGTTGCAAAGGTGAGGCAATAGAAATAGTGGACACCTACACTTACTTCGGAACAATGATAAGCAGGAATGGAAAGGTAGACCAGAAGATATCCAATAGGATAAAGAAGGCAAACTCAATCTACAACCATCCCTGCAACACAGATATAGGGAAAAGGGAGGTGGAGAAAAATGTTAAGCTGCATATCTTGAAAGTTGTTTACCCACCTACCCTCCTAAATGAAAGTGAAAGCTGGGTACCCAGGTAAAATCTTTATGTTTCATAAAGATATCTAAAATAGATACTGGAAAAAAATATTTACATTAAGGGCTATCACCACCATTATTCCCATACTGAAGGGGTTAGGGATTTAAGTTCGGGTGTATAGCTACTTTAAATGAAGAACAGTAAAAAAAAAGCAGCAACCCTTCATTTGACGCTGGTGCAGCTTTCATATGCTTAACCCTTTACTAACACGCAAATAGCTGGTATTTTTAATATTTATATATTTGGAACTGAAGACAAACGTATAACAATCAAAAATAGTTTTATAAACTAGATATCATAGCAGTGGTAACCAACTCATTCCAATTATTTTACTCTTCAGTTATAAATTTATTCTTTCTTTTAACAAGAGTAATAATTTAAAAACAGTTTAAAGAAGTATTGTTTCGAGACTAATAGTTATACATGGGAGTGATCCACACTCAACTGGAGATTTCCCTCAATTCAGGGTACTTACTTAATTGAGGCTGAGAGTACACCAGTAAGTTTTACCGACCATGTCAGTCCACACATGAATTAACAGAAAATGAATTTTATATGCCTAAGCTGAACTCTAATTCAGGCCTAGAAGCATGGAATTCAGTGCCTTACTAACTGAGCTACCCCTCTCCAAAATGATATTAATAGATCATAAAATTCATTGTTCCTGAAGAGTTACTGACAATATAAAGAAATTTTTCCAGCTGATTTCAATATAAAAAATACTCAAATTATAGAAAGGAATTTTCACAAAGAAGAAGAATTAAAGGAGTCACTATTTTTTTTTTTTTTTTTTTTTTTTTTTTTTTTTAGATTTGATTTCTAAAAAAAATCCTTTTATATAATGGTTTAGATAAAAACTTCTGAATTTATAATAATAATTTTGTGGTCTTTTCAATCTCAAATATATTTCAAAATTTGTATCAGACCAGTCCAAATTAAAGAAATTTAGGTATAGTTATTCGTTTTTCCAATTTTTCGAGTTGCTAAATTAGGAATTCATCATTCCAAAATGTTTTATTTCAATGGAAAGTAGCTGAATGGCAGTGACTTTGATGTGCATAAGAGCTACTTTGGAAAGAGATGGCACAAAAAGTTTTTAAGAGTGACCAAGTGGGAAACGTAACATCACAGAATTTAAAGGACATTTTTAATTATTTCACTTCATTTAAGTTTTATTTAGGATAGACAGGAGTACACATGAAACAAATTCTTATAACCGAACCAATGTTCTTAACATGTAGAGCGAATAAAACTGCAGAAGGCATGCACATTTATGTCCTAAGGTATCAATACAATTTATTGTTTCTTTCATATTACTGAGTTTTAAATAACGATAGTGATATAATGTGAGTTTCAGTCAATATAATCCTAAATTCCAAAAACTAAAAGGGATTCCATGAATATATAATTTCAAATAATCATGTAACCAAATTTCAATAAAATAAATTTAGTTAACATTTTATAATATTCATTTCTTATTTATTCCACTGCCTTTATTAACATACTGGCTTCTTAAATATTATTGTTACTTGTTATGACTTGGTAAGGACTGTTTTAAAACATTAAATAACTAACAAGACAACAAATTATTGATGCAATTGATACATATCCCTCCTCACAACACCATTTAATGTTTAATCTAATTTTAAACCAGGATTTCTCTCCATTACTGCTCTCCATAAACTGCTGGTATAAGAACAAATTGCAAAAGATTTATTGCTTTCCTGTCTATCATTTTAACAATGCATTTCAGAATTAAAAATATTAATGCATATACATTTATGGATTAAATTTGCTTTCAGGCTAATTACGACTCAAATTTCAAATGCATACAATATCATAATAGGAAAATCTTTAGTATAAATAAATTACAAAATATATTTATAAGCTGAAGTATTCCAGCTAGAATTGGTAAGGAAATAGTAGAAATATACCAAAATATCTTGGGCTCAATGGCATGAAAGAACTTAGGAGTAATGAGGTATTACAGGTAAGGCTTACCAGCTAAAGCTACCAAAAGAAACAGCTATACTAATTTCATCATAAGAGGCATTGGCTAGAGAAACATATAGTTAGTTTAAACTTACAAATCTAATACTGAATTTCCTTAGCAAACAAAAAGTATATAACTAGTTCACTTTTATTGTCAAGGGTGAAAAACCGTAGCAGTCTACATATACATTTTTTTTTAATCCATACTTCCAGCAATGGCACTTTTCTAATTATTCCACAATTAGACCTCCATTTCAATTATGATTTAAAAATAAATTTGTTTCATGTTATACAATCCATTTAAATTTAACCACATACTAGTATCAAAGATAAAAAACTTAACATATTGAAATAAATTCCATGGATACTAGTAGCAAAGGATAAGACACACATAGATATTTCAAAAAATAGAAACAGATAAAGTAAAAAAGTTACAAAGGAACAAGGTAACATTAGTAAAAAATTTGGCTAGTCAAAGTTTCATTAATTGTTTTCTTTACGAAGTTAAAGGGAATTAAGAGCTATTAAGATAGCGTTTAATCTTTATAAGTATAATTACATGATCAATTAATAACAACTTTGTCATTACCAAGTTAAATATTTATGATAACCTGAAATATGTTTCAATCTGAACAACTAAGTAAAAATAAAAACTTCAATATATTTTATTTCTTAAATATATATTATCTTTTTTAAAGCAAACATAGTTATCACTGCTTAAAATAAGAAAAAAGCAAGAAAACCTTACTGGGGTGAACGATATAAACAAGTTAAACAAAAGCGGCCTTATTGGTCCGTCAGTCTTAGAGGTTTCAACCAAACGTGGATCTAAAGATAAGAAGAATTAAACAGTTAACTTACATCCGATTGCTTACCATTACTGCCAACTGTAAGAATTATAAAATTATAAAACAACAAAAACTACTTTAACGGGAATAAAAGCAAATTCATTTATAAATTTTCACCGATTCCCTTCCGGATGTTTTCAGGACTATCAATGCTATTAATAGTTTCAGATATTCTATTTATTCATCTGTCAAATTCTTTTAATAATACAAAATGAAATTAAAAAATAATAATAAGTCAGGATACAGAATATATGTACTTATAGGTATCTAAGGTAATTTTTATATGCAAAGAGCATATTAGAAGTTAATATTAAATTTTAATAATTTTATAATTTATAAAATTTTTGAAATGAAAAATACAATTGATGAAACACACCTTCATATATCATTTGTTTATTTTATGATTTGAATTTTTTTTTACTTTCTATTCTATTTTAATAAAAACTTGATTTCTTTTCAACTCTACTCTCATCATACCAGGAGTATATAATATAGCAAATTAACATTAAATTTGTTTGCCAAAATAGTTTTTTAGATATAGAAACTAAATAAAACCATTATATTGTGAGTTACAGCACTTCAGATTGCAGTGAAACTCCAATTATTCGGATATTCGATTTGAAGAAACAAATTAAAAAAAAAAAAAGAAGTTTATTAACAGACATTGTAGACCGTGGTCTGGAGTTCACTTAAAATACGTCTTATTAGTTTCCATGACACAATAAAAGACGTAACAGTAAATAGACAAAGCGGCATCTACCGGAACCACGCACAGCAAGAAGAATGGTCAATCTAGGAGGAAAAGTCAGAATAAAAATTAATGAACTTAACGTGTTAGGTGTATAGGGGAGATGTTTATAGAGGTTCTTTCGTTTTAAGCAGATGGATTTCAATGTAAAAACATTGAAGTAAATAGCATCTTACGCGGCAGATCACATTTTGTTTAAACTATACATTCTATCAATTGATATTTTTGTACCATCGTATTGATAATTTTTCATTGTTATTTTGTAATTAGTGAATATATACCATCGTTATACTAGTAAGCCATCCTACAAATAATTATTTAATAATTTGACCCATTATATAATCTTTTTAAAAGTGCCCTTAACTAATTTTATTTAAACAATATTAAAATGTTTTGAAAATCTTTTATTTTAATAAAACGTAATAAATATAATGGTATTAGGGAAAGATGTTTATGTTATATTGAAAGAATTATCTGTATTAAATTGACAATGCTGTAGTTATTTTAATAAAATCGGACTTTAGTATTTTGCTGTAAAATATTATATTCCATGTTAATAATGTAAAAGATCATTCAAATTATTATTTTATTTCACAATAATATTCTGTTTGATTTATTTTGTAATTAATATTTTGTAGTCACTATCATAAATATTAGGATACTATTATTTTGTCTTGAAATATTATTTTGATTGATCATTGGAAAAAGTATGTATTTTATTTTGAAATTATTATTAATTGTAATTAGAAGAGTGTTTGAATTATTATTTTGATTTAAATATTTTGATTTAATTGTGTAACTTTGAATTTGGAAGTATTATTTGTAATAGAGGAAACTAATTCAAAGACTCTTATTTTATTTTTTCTTTTGTTTAAATAATGTATTGTTTAGTATTAAGAAATATCATTTTATCTTTTGTACTTTAGCATGTAAGGAATTCTGTAATGTATAAACATTTTATTTTTGTAAATAGTTTAAGCTTATTGTCAATATTAAGAAATTGACAAGGTTTAATCTTTTTATTTTTCAAGTGTACAAATCCTGACTTAGTAAACAGGAAATTCAAAGTCCAATCCTTTTGTTTTTGACAGTTGTATAAAATCCTATTCTAGCGTTAAACGTACAAGGTTTAATATTTTTATTTTTCAAGTGAACAAATCCTGACTTATTAAACAGGAAATTCAAAGTCTAAAGCTGCGTTCTCACGGGGCAAAAATACGAAAGCTTGGCATGCCTTCGTTTTCTCGTTCGTGGTGCTTGCCTGGAGTGGAGGAGAAAAGTGAACTAGGCGAGAGTCGTGGACAGTTCACACGACCACGATTCAGTTTGCCCCTTGAAACCTACCATGGAGGAGGTTCTCGTGGAAAGTTGTGCAGTTTTGAGTTCAATTTTTATTGATATATAGGCAAAAAGATTGAGAGAGTTTGCAAAAAAAAGGAAGAAAAAGCGTTGTTGGGTCAGAAACTGGATACTTAAGGACAACAATGGCAGAATATCCTTCCACCATATTAAAATCGTTAAATATTAAAAATATTTTAAAACAGTATCCTTAAGGACAACAATGGCTGAATTGCCTTCGGATAACTTAAAAACCGTTAAATATTTTAATATTAATAAAACACTATCCTTAAAAGGACAACAATGGCGGATTATCGTTCGGATCCTGGAATATTTCAACATATTATCCATTTTTGTTCTAAATAAACAACTTGTTAACTCTCTCAACTGACATGGTCCACGCCTGAAAATCAAACAGGTTTGATACCGAGCGTGAGCGGTCGTGGACTTCTTTCTCTCTAGATGACGTGAGAGGCAAACTCACGCCACCTCGTTCAGACGGAGGATATTCCACGAATGCGTGGATCACGCTAGCGTGCCACGCCCCGTGAGATTGTAGCTTAATCCTTTTGTTTATAGGAAGTTGATAATTGTATTTCAGTACAGAGTTTAATCTTTTTGTTTTCAAATGTACAAATTATAATTTAGTAAACAAGAGACGTACAAGGTCTAATCCTTTTATTTTTGTATAAACTTAGATTATAAGGTCCAATTCCTTTTGTTTATAAAATGTTATCTGTTATATTTAAAACTTAGTGTAAAAGGGATTAAGAAATGTATAAGGTTCAAACCTTTTATTTTATTGTATAAAATCTCACCTATTTACACTAAGATATTTGTTCCATCAGAGACCTTGGAACTCGGGGAGGGGGGGGGAGAGTTATGGGTACCTCTATGGACTTAGCAATATAAATAAAATGTATGATATCCCCACTCCCAAAAACCCTATAAAAGGTCACCTCCACCTTGCCTCGGGGACATTCTGCAGTCGTGCGTTGAGACGTACAGATGTTCAACACGAAGTTTTTGTAATAAGTTATAAATTGTGTTTGTATCTTGATCAATGTATGTAATTCAGAATAAAGCCTCTTTTTAAAAACTCAATCCCGCGATCCTTTTATTTAGCTATATATATATATATATATATATATATATATATATATATATATATATATATATTTATATATTTTTATATATCAGTAGTTATAGACACTTGGAGTCTAGTGCTGCCATTCGTAGGTGTAACATCGCTACTGTGCGTCTCTATGATAATTGATTTTTTAACTGGTTTATTGGTAACTGGGAGTGATATTATTATTATAAACTAGTATTTTAATGAACAGTGAGTTTATATATTGAGTTTAAGTGCAATAGGGATTACAGTAGAGCATAGAACATCTACTGATGTAGTTGATGAACATCTAGGTCGAAACTGGTACCTATCTAATTTATCTTCAGCCTTTCTTTTCTTTTTGGCTTGTTCTTCGTCAGTTAGTTGCGTTGGGTCCGTTTTTTGTTTTGTTTCAGAAACATCAGGGTCATTTCCTTTTATTAATTGCTCTACTTCGTCAATCCTATAGTATGACCCTCTTATTTTGAAAAAACCTTTTTGAAACGTGGCATTTTGGTCGATAACTTTTAGTTTTATTAGGTAGGAATAATTTTTTTTGCCTTCCTCCCGTTCCTCCAATGATTTATCATGGCTATATTACGGGCATATCCTGGATTTTTTGACCTAATTGGTCAAAGAGGCGCTTGGAAATAAATGATAGCTGCGACCCCGGATCGATGACCCCACGGACTGGAACGTAACCTAAGTGAGAATTAAAGATTCGTGCACGGAAGGTTCCTAGGAGTGAAGTCCCGTGACTGCCGGAAGTACTACAACTCAGAGACAAGGAGGAGTCAACTGAGATGTGATCAGCATGAGCTGATGCGCGACTAGACGCGGAATTCAAAAGGAGATTTGAATTTACTGCTTTGACGGGATGCAAAAGTGTGTGATGCTCTGGTGAATTACACTTACGACACGAAAATTTGGAATTGCAATTACCCTTAAGGTGCGGACCCAAGCAATTAAAGCACCGTTTATGCCTTTTAATGATATCAATTTTTTGATCTCGAGTGAGATGAGAAAATTCGAAACCGGAAGACAAGGAATGCGGCTTACGACAAAGAATGCATTTGAGGTTAAACGAATTAGAAGGTGCGGCCCGAGTTCTATCTGATGGTGAAGTACCAGGACTAGTGCTAGCAATTAGCGAATTAACTTTAGTGTTTCTATGTAGATTGATGGGGGGAGAAATAATCTCCAGGGTTTTAATTTGCTTGATAATGAAATTTAGCAAGTCATCGAAGAGCGGAACTGATTTAGCAGAATTTGGATCCTCGAAAGCCTTAGATGTGTGGGAGTCTAGATTATTTAATGCGAGGGTTAACAAAACAAAATTCGCTAAATCGTCGATTGGTAGCGCCTTGATAGCCTGCACCGAATTTTGATGAACCTCAAGAAAAGTTTTTAAGTTATTTAATGAATTTGAACTGACGGGCTTAAAGTGTAAGATTTGGTTCAGATATGCCTGGGCTATCCTCCTGGGGTTTTGGAACCTGTGTACTAGAGCTGAAAAAGCAAGGTTGTAATTTTCGGCTGTGAGTTGAAAGTTAGAAATTGCGGAAAGAGCACTCTCCTTTAAATTGAATCTTAAATAATGAAAGCGCTGTATGGGGGTTAGAGAAGGGTTGTCGTGAACAAGGGCGGTGAACAACGAGAAAAATTCAGGCCACTGTTGTATGTCGCCGAAAAGGTTGATTAAATTGATTGGTGGTAAGGAGAAAGCACTTTGAGCCAAATGAATAGGGCTGGCAACCGGTGTTGAGGTTATACTGGGTTGTTCTTTTTTTAACTGAGATAATTTAGCCTTTATTTTACGTGCTATATCATTGAAGGCTATAGCTGGGGCTTGGGTATCTACTTGATTCTGCTTAGATAGGAGAACATTTAGGTCACTGATTTTTTTATTTATCGTTTCAAACTTGCCTTGAAGGGATGGTAAATCTTCGTAAAGAGCCTGAACAGCAAAAATATCCTCAATAGTAGAGGCTTTGATTTGGGACCAAGCGCTAGTTACATCAGCAAACACCGTTTCTCTCTTTGCCAATAGTTGTGCTTGAATAATGATATTTTTGTCTTCTACAGGCATTGTGAAAAATACAGAATATAAAAATACAGAAATAAAAGGAAATTATAATATATAAGGCGCAGAAAAGGAAAGGAGAAAAGGTAGCAAATTTGATTGCACTAATTCTTACGTAATTGTAACTGACGGTAGAATATAGCAAGATGGCGGGGATAGTTACGAGACGAAGTAACGAGTACGTCACTAGAGTGGGGGTTGGTGACGTCAGATCACAGCTGACTGGTTGAAAATGGCCGACTATAACGTCGATTTTATATATGTAATTATTGGAAGTTATGAAACTTGGACAAAAAATAGGCCAAACCTTGCAATTTATACAAGTTTTAATGTAAAAATCTTTAATATTAATAAAGCACAGAAATGAGTGGGTGATTACTCGCCCCAAAACTGCAAAAACACTCGTTTCAAAGTGGCACAATAATATATACGGCCCGGATCGGACCAAAAATGTATAGGAAAAAAATGATAATGTCCGAAACGGAAAACCCGCCTCGGCCTCTAGAAAATGGACTGTATGGGAAAATATGAAAACGAAGTTTTGCACCTGTAGGGAGATTTTATTTAGAAGGTAGCATAAACAAATAGTACATAAGAAACTTCTTACCTTATTACTGCCGTTGACGGTCTGTCCGGGGCCCCCCGGAATCCTTACGGTCTGGCAAATGCTTCTCCTAAGCTGCAATATTTGTCTAGGCTCTCCTCCTCTTATGTCACCACTCATTAGGGGAAGAACTAAATCTTTAATGAACGTCACAGGAAATAAGATCACTTTTAAAAGAGGAATAGGGTCCTGGAAGGCAATTTCACCTTGGTCATAAAAGCGATGGAAGACCATGAGGTCTTGGGCAATTTTAATAGGTGCGTACTTGAGCACAGAATCAAGAAGAAAGAGGAATATTCTAGTCGGAATTAACGCAGATTAGGGCTAGTTGCCCAGAGATCCGTAGAGTGCGTCAATGAACAGTATATTAAAGTTTTTCTCCTTTCCCCCCCTCACAAAAGCACCGATTGGCGCGAACATTATGTAAGGATTTGTTTAAGAGCACTAGACTCGTGCGATCTATTGTATATTATTAATAATATTATTATTTGTACAAGACTCTGTCTTTAACAAATAAAGAGCATTCATTCATTCATTCATAGTTATAGACACTTGTAAGAATGTTTACTGAAACGAATGACACATTTAAACTAATTATATCATACATATTACGATCGTAAATACGTATTTTGTTAACAAGCGGAAGGGGTTGAGGTCACCGGCTGGAATAGTATCTTCCAGAGTTGGGCAAAATTCAATTACATTGTAATCCGATTACAATTGCATTACATTATATTTCAAACAGATGTAATCGAAATACATCGTGTATGAATCACAGTATTCCCACAAAGTAATTCAATTGGGATTACAATGTAATTCTTATATATAATTCGATTACGGATTACATAGTTGAATTACGAATTACTATTTCTTGTAATTTAAGACATGAATTATTTTCAGAATAATTCGATTACAATATTCCTTCCATTAAATAGGCAAATAAATATCGGAATATCAGTTTTCACCTCCACCATTTAAGCCGAGGCGCCACCGCGAACGGACTTGACTTGACTTGAGTGGACATGAGCGGACCAGACTTGAGTGGGGGTGCGCCACCGAGAGTTTACTTGACTTGAGTTCAGTCAGTGTAAGACAGCTGAGATGAACGCAGTACACTGCTTGCTAAATGAAGAATCGGATTCGTCTGATTCGGAGTACGATTTTATATTAACATGTGTAGCAGCATCGAGTGTTCTCGATAGGAAGTGGCTATGCGAATATGTGAAGGATCGATCGGAATACGGGGAATTCCATATGTTATTTGATAAAATGTCAAGTGATCAATTCCAGAATTACTTCCGGATGACTCGGTCCGAGTTCGAGCACATTCACGACCTGATAAACGAAGATATTAGAAAAAGGGACACTAACTACAGGAAAGCCATTGGTACCAGAGAAAAATTAGCCATTTGTCTGAGGTAGATCTAATTTATTTGACAAAAAACAATTAGTAAGTAAGAAGTAATTAGTAGTAAGAATTTTATAATAAAAAACAAAATTGCAGTTTTATTGATAAGTGATGCTAATGCGAAGTTGTATTCTATGATAATATAAATTCTTCGTGCAATATAAATTTTTATTATTTTTTTTCTAGATTTAAAACAAACAAAATATTTTGACATTATATTAATAATGTATATACCTATGCACTCACGCACGCACGCACGCACTCACGCACGCACGCACGCACGCACGCACGCACGCACGCACGCACGCACGCACGCACGCACGCACACACACACACACGCACGCACGCACGCACACACACACACACACACACACACACACACACACACACACACACACACACACACACACACACAAACACGCAAACAGCCTCCTTTTAACCATCCTCTGCAAGGAAGGTTGTAATTTTTTTGTTGACTCATACATAGAGTCAAAAAATAATTTTAATTCATTAGGTGACTGAAGAATTTGCCGACGAAATTCTTCCCTGTTCCTCCTCCGTTCTTCATGATCTTTTCTCAACTCCACCAAAAGAGAAGGTACGTCCATTTTTTCTTTTTTGGGGGTCTTTCATTGCCTGACTCATCACAGTTATCATGGCACTTAGGTGATTCCTGTTTCCCCCATATCTATATCTATATCTATATCGTCTATCTGCGATACATCTTCGTTAGTAAACCTCTTTCTGTCCTTCATATGAGGTTTTAAGAATGCCATATGTTCTTGGAATTTCCACGGTTTAATGTAGCTTCTACCATCACCACTTCTTGTTTGTGACCTTTTTAAACTACTCCTGTACGCATCTCGAAGCTTTATCCATATTTTTTTCGCTTCTTCACCTGCAAAAAAAATAACATTTAGAAAAAAAAATCAAACAAATTAATTTGTTTTAATTAAGTAACGCAATCAGAGCTTTATTTTTGCTTTCTTGCAGATATCTTGCATCTGGAGACTGCTATAAATATCTGGAGCTTAGCTACAGAGTTGGACACAGAACTGTATCTCGTGCCGTTGAGGAAGTTTGTGATGCCTTATGGATTCATTTGCAACCTACTGAAATACCAGATCCTTAAGCAGAAATGCTGAAGAACTCTGCAGATCGTTTCAAGCTGAAATGGAAGTTCGACCACTGTATGGGTGCTATAGACGAGAAACATATTCAAATTAAAGCACCATCAAAATCCGGGTCTTCGTAATTATAAAAAAACATTTTCCATTGTGCTTTTGGCAGTAGTTGATACGGACTACCGTTTTTTAATGATTGAGATTGGATCAAAAGGGCGCTTCAGTGATGGGGTGGATTTTCTCATCAAGCTTCATTGGACGGCGCTTAAGACTAGGTGTAAATCTACCTGAAGATGAACCTCTTTACGAAGGTGGAAGTGCGATGCCGTATGTTGTTGTTGGTGACGCAGCTTTTCCGTTACTAAAGCACTTAATGCGCCCCTATCCCGGATAATGTTTGGTAACAGAAGAAGCAATTTTCAATTATCGATTATCAAGGGCTCGCAGAACTTCAGAAAACGCGTTTGGAATTTTATCTTCCAGATGGAGAGTACTTCATAAACCCTTCGAAATTATGATCGGAACTGTAGACAAGGTCGTGAAAGCTATTTGCGTACTACATAATTATCTTACAAATTCTTCGGCATCGACTGAAGAATATTCGTCAAAACTTTCTAAGATACAAGGAACACCCAGTAAGGCCACCAATGGAGCCTTCAATATTAGAAATTCATTTAAGCAGTATTTCAACTCCACGCTTGGTGAAGTTCCTTGGCAATGGAATTATGTTTGACATTTCTTTTGTTTGTAAAATGTACCATGAATATTGAAAAATTAAATGTAATTCAAAATTAAAGAAATAAAAATTAATTTCTTACCTGCATTTAAATTGCACTGAAGTGCGATAGTATCCCAAACTTTTGATTTTTTAATCACATTGCTGTAATTACCCTCTGTAGTATTATTATTATTAGCTGCTCTCTCACCAATTCTATAAGCTTCTCCTCAACACTCATTTTTTCTGGAATATCACTAAAAGCTGCAAAGAAAAACTGTGCACACAGAGAGAGGTTAGATTGGACTGGCTGGTGGTAGGGGAGGGGGGACCTGAGTCAGGTCCCAACCCAAACCAAACCGGAGCCGACCGGAGTCAGGTGGCAGAATCCAGTCCAGTCCAGTCAAGTCAGGTCGCAGTGGCACCGTCCCCACTGATATCAGCCTATTGGGTAGCAGACCGGACTCAAGTCAAGTCAAGTCCGTTCCCGGTGGCGCCTCGCCTTTATTCTTATGTCTGTTTCCAGATCATTTATATCCTTGTAAATTTCTTTATTAGGTCTCAACCTAAAGCCTTCTTCTGTCTTCTTTGGTCCGTGAATTCTTCTAAGTATCCTTCTTTCTATGGCTAACATTTTCCTTAGGCTGGGGAGGGAAGATGTTTCCATTCCATATAGTGTAACCGGTTTGACGACTGTATTGCTGATTTATAAATAAAAAATTAAAAATAAACATAAATTAAAGTTGTATGAGGTATATCTTTTGGCAAATGCATCAGATTTTTTAGTTGTCTATGTATAACAAATAAAAAAAATCTGTTTAATTACTGTTGGGAAAACAATAATGCACCCCTTATTTTATTGCGGTGTCTATACCAAACACTATCTGCCCCTTTTTTACTGGCTTGGAGGAGTTTACATTAAATTTATAGTAAAACAAACAACAGTCTATGTTGACTTTTGTATTGTTTATTTTTTCATTGAGGATTATAGGCATAAAACCATAGGGTTATCAATGCCTGTGTTATTCTTTAAATATATTCAATTCCCGTAAAATTAAGGTCGGAACGGGTGCCACAAACAGAAACGCGCCTCCAAGTAGTGACGAGCCGCATCCATATGTGTATGCATACACATTCTCTTTTCTTTTATTAATAAACGAAGCTGATAAGTGGAAAAATGAATAAAAACATTTACATTTATACTACATAGAAAAATCCACGTCCCCACTAGGTTCTGTTATGGACGCACTAGTACTGGACAACCTCTTAGTCAGCGTTATTAGAGATCTACTCCATATCCCCCAGATCAAGGAGAGGACAGTTCAGTTAACAAGTCACGCTCATATCATTAATACTTAATTGTTGTTGGTTTAACATCAGCGTGTAAGTTTGCTGTAAATAAAGTTTTTAAAATGTAATTTAGTGGATCCAGTTTATTTATTTGGTGCCTAAACAGGAACTGGAACACTTCAAGCTAGTAGAGAAGAAGGTTGATACATATATTCAGGGAAATCTGATGAAATAGACCCATTGGTCAACAAGATTTGAGATACTGCCCTACCGCTCTGACGAACTGGCCAGGAAGGTCCGAATAAACGGAATCTGGAGCATCTCACTTGAAGGTGTATTTCAAGACTTCATCGCCAATCAAGAAGAAATACATTAAATAAGGGACTTCATCATTAAATTTGACTCCTCTATTTAAGGTAAACATTTTGTGATAATAGTTATAACTCTATGCAAAAAATATTATCGTAAAAACAAAATAAAAGAGATACTAAATAAAAATAGATTTGATTTTGAAATAATTGAGAAAGAGATTAACAAAATGACTACCAAATAGATGATAAGAGAGTGTTACGATCACTTGCCATACTATGACTGCGACCCTTTACAACTTGTATTTTCTATTAAGGCTATTGAACTTAATGCTAATTGCAATGAGAATATATTAAACTAATATCAATCGTCGCGGCTTCACCCGCTCTCATAAGTAAAGAACTTAGATAATTTTAACTAATAATTTAAATTTAATTATTTTTGATAAAAATCTTGCATTGAAGTATACAATTGAGCATTATTTCTTGAATGACGTTTTCATGTATACCAATAATTTTTAACTTGGTACCATTGTACTGATAAGGTGGTAAAAGTTCACGTATAAAATATTCTAAAGAATATTTTAGACATCCAATTTTTAATTTTAATATTTGTGTTAGTTCAGTCAAGATGGCAGCAACAACACTACACGTCTAGTAACACTCTGTCTTTCTGGCCTTCTCTGTTGCATACTAACTGAAGTATTACATTCATCTTTAGCAATAGTGAGTGACATTATTGACATTAGAACATTCTGTCTATTTAATTTAAGTGAGGAGAGTGGAACTATAATAAATTAGCGGTGATATAATACAGGTGAGGCAGTTCAACAACTGGCCCGCCGCACAGTGGGCCAAACGAGCAAAAAACTGTTTATAATTCATTTTTTAAAAGTTTTTTCTTCCGTTAAATTAGTGACAAATATGTGTTTACTATTGATTAAGGCTAATAGAGCTTGGGTTTCAGAAAGTTTGGTTGATTGCTTAACGATGGGGAGCCTTCAGAATAAAATGGGGCGAAAAATAGAAAATTTATTTTTAGTGATTTTTCATTAAAAATCATTATAATTTTATTTCGATTTCAGTATTAACATATTGTTTTCTATTGTTTTAAACCTGGTTGAGTACAAACCGAGATGATTTTTAAAATTAACTAAGCCAAATGTTGACTGTTTGATTTGTCGATTATCATTCGTCCTACAAAGTTTGTGTTTCTTCAACTTCAAGGTCAAACACTTCTCAGAGGTGTATAAAAACAAACTATACTTTGATTAGCTGCGTCCTTCACTCCCAGAGCTCGCTAACCCATATTTTACAACTCTCAGTAGTCAGGAGAGTAAAGGTCCTACCGTATTCCAGACATGGAATGGTGGCTTATTTTCAATGATAATTATGACTATTACTGGACAATCATTTTCTTATGTGACACTGGTGAACTGCCATATTTTCTCTTTGTTAATTTTGAAGCAATTAGCAATAAAAGTCAAATAATGATTTTATTTATTTCGTTCAACGTCACTTTATGCTGCTATGGCTAATCGGACGATGCTACGATGGGATTCCTAAATTTTGCCTATCCAGGTATAATTAGAATAGGGATCTTTAACGAGTACCTGACATCGCACAGGCTCGGGACTCCCATTTTACGTCCCTTCCGAAGGACGGCATAGCTAAGGATTTTTTACTCCCTTTAAAAAACCTAAGGTCATCTACCGGGCTGCGAACCCGCGATCTTGGGTTTAGTAGGTTGGTATGTTAACCACTACACCACAGGTGACCCCTCAAATGATGAATTATTGATCTTATAATTAATTAATCCTTTTATATATATTGTTCCTCTTTGTGTCTTTTTCAATGCAAAGTTAAATATTTTCTAGAGATATGAAAAAAAAACATGCTATATTTTTGGAAGGGGAATCTGCTTCCTTAGTACAACAGCTCGTTAATCTTTGAACATGGTTACATGGTTAACCTACCGACATCTGATGTATACATATTTCTACAATTTCTCGTTAAAAAAACAATAAGAGAGAGGTGGATTTTGAAAAAACACTTATGATATATTTTTTAATAAATGTAGTAATGTCAAAAAGCAAAGTAATGAATGTTGTTTCCAGGAACTCCCATTTCATGAACCCCGATGTTAAATGTGATTCAGCATTTCTTATTAGTACCTTATCTTAAAAAAAAAAATAAGCATGTAATTAGTACTGAAATTTAAAAGAAAATTACTTTTTAAATTTTTTATGTAGCGGGGTACTAATCTTAGATTATTATTGCTGATGATTCCCAGAATAATTAATATAATTAATGTGCAAAATTTTCTTGAGTTGTATTAGAAAACTAGTAGAAAAGTAAAGTTTTACTAACAAATTCGGAATAACGAAAAAAAATAAGCGTGTCTTATTATCTTATTATTATTATTATTATCTTATGTGCAAAATTTTTTGAGTTGTATTAGAAAACTAGTAGAAAAGTAAAGTTTTACTAACAAATTCGGAATAACGAAAAAAAATAAGCGTGTCTTATTATCGCTGGCTAAATACAAAGGCCTAACTAATTTCTAGATGCCTCATCTCAGAGAAGCACACATGGTTTTGAGAAAAACATATCAACAACGAAAATGAATTTTTTTAAACCAATACATGGTATACCAATATATAGTAAACCAATACATTTTTTCACAATATTTTTTTTTTGTTTCATCATGCTATCCAATTGGTTCCAGGGATGAGACTATTAAACCTTTTTAGTATACCTTTTTAGTAATAAATAGTGTGTGAAATATCAAGTTTATAGGTTTATATTTCCGCGAGTTATTGAATTTTAAACACTTGTTGGCGTTTTTGCACCACTGTGCGCCGCACAGTGGGCAAAAAATCCATTTCGGCGGCCAAAATTATTTTATTGCAGAAATATGTTTTAAATGACGTCCGATATACGGGAAAAATAATTTAAAAAATTTTATGAAAGTGGAAGAGTTCATAATAAATTACTGAATTGTCGACCTAAAATGCAAGGAGTACGGTTAAATGAAATGGCTGTAAAACCTCAATTGTTGATGATATTTCTTTAATATAATATGATACAAATGAGCTGTTTCTATATATTAACACAGCAAAATCATGTACGATCGATTATTTCAAAATTAAGCGCATTTTTGAAGAATTATTCAAAAATAAGTCTTCAAAAACTAAAAGTAAAATTTTTGGAAAAATAGCCAGCATTTAAAAGGACGATGGAGTACGATGTCGAAACTTATATCACGTCGATGTCCATTATTTTGTGCTAATGAAATCCCAAAAATTATATCCGTTTCGATCCGTGCCTCATTATTACCCCCCTCCAAATCGCAACCGTTCCTTTTTGTAAATTATTACTTCACACTTTTTTAGATCTGGTGGTGGTTTTTCAGGTACATAGGTACATTGTTAACATTGAATGTACTTCTATACATCTTGACAAACATAATCAGGATACATACACAGGGGTATACATCATTTTCTGAATTTACATCATGTATTGAAAAACCTCCAAAACAACAAGTTTATTAAATAAATTATAAAAAAATAAATCACTCTCTATGTTTATGCCCTTTAGATATTTACATTTATCTGTAGGTATTATAAATCCTGTCAAGACATGGAGTAGTTGTTATTTACATTTAGGCAGTTATTTTGTTGCTCTTGTTAGATTTCATTTGTTTACTACATATGCTATTACTTCTCTGTTACCGTCAATCAATTCGGTGTTATCTAACAGTGCTAGTATTTAAAAGTTCTTTTTATAATGTGGAGTTAAAGAAAATTAAATGATTGTTTCTTCGATGATATTAAAGCGGATTATATTCAGTTTCGTCAGAGAGTATCTGAGCAGTTGGGATTAGAACGTGAAAAACTTTCAATAAATCTTAAAGGTATTCTCGGTCAGTTAAAATCCAGGTATGTATCCAGCAATTATAATAAAGTGTGTTTCGTTAAAAAAACATTCGGATTGGCTAGAAACCACTTTTTATTTGACAACGAACGATGATGATTTACCAGCAGGTCCGTCTACTTCCAGTCAATGTGACCTAGGCGATCGCAGTCACGGATGTCTAACAAAAGCTTATAGTGAATGTTCTGAAAGAACGAAACGTCGAAAAAGAAGTGTCGTTAGAGCCAATATATCTTCATTAGAAATGAGCCTCTCTGAAATGTTGACATTTAATTTAAAGCAAAATCACGAAATAAAGAGAGGTGAAATTATCGATGCAGCATTGAAAGCTACTAAAGACGAAATGGATGACATTTATAACTTGATGTTCAATAAAACTCAAGCTCCTGAACTAAAATCAATATTATTCACCTATTATACTGAAATAGTGTGAATTCAAGTGTTTATTTTACATTATTTTAAACAAAACCTACCATCAAAACAGAAGTCATTGATCATTAAGGTAGTAGGGTATTTGTTTTTTTGTTTTTTTTGGAAGTATGTTAAGAAATCAAAAGTTTTTTTAACTATTAGCTAGTCCGCTTTAAATTTTTTAAATATTTTTTCCGTTAGTTGCACTTCATTTAGAACATATTTTTTTGCCTACAGCATGTTGTATATAAAATCATTTCGGCGACCGAATCAATTTATTGCCTATAACACGTTGTATATGTTTGTACATCATGACAAACATCATCAAGAGCATACATCGTTTTCTGAAATTACATCATGTACCTGAAAAATCACCACCAGATCTAAAAAAGTGTGAAGTAATAATTTACAAAAAGGAACGGTTGCGATTTGGAGGGGGGTAATAATGAGGCACGGATCGAAACGGATATGATTTTTGGGATTTCATTAACACAAAATAATGGACATCGACGTGATATAAGTTTCGACATCGTACTCCATCGTCCTTTTAAATGCTGGCTATTTTTCCAAAAATTTTACTTTTAGTTTTTGAAGACTTATTTTTAATAATTCTTCAAAAATGCGCTTAATTTTGAAATAATCGATCGTACATGATTTTGCTGTGTTAATATATAGAAACAGCTCATTTGTATCATATTATATTAAAGAAATATCATCAACAATTGAGGGTTTACAGCCATTTCATTTAACCGTACTCCTTGCATTTTAGGTCGACAATTCAGTAACTCTTCCACTTTCATGAAAATTTTTTAAATATTATTCCCGTATATCGGACGTCATTTAAAACATATTTTTGCAATAAAATAATTTTGGCCGCCGAAATGGATTTTTTGCCCACTGTGCGCCGCCTTAGGCTTGTTTTATATTATCCGGCACGACACGTAGCGTATCAGACACGGCATGGTCAGACAAATACATGGTGTATTTATATTATCAGACACAGTACGGACCGGGAGCACAGGCGAAGCGGAGATTTTTTTTTTTAATGACTTTTTGTTTATAGTATATTAATTCATACTAGTGTTTAGTCATTAGGTTTAGTCCAGGTGTGTTATTTGTCCAAGACAAAAAAAAATAAAAAAAAGTCAAGAAAGCATGCACTAAATGTAGAAAACCTACATGTCCTGAACATCGAGTAGAAATTTATACAAATTGTTTTGATTAGATTTTTTTTTTATAATTGCATATGTTAAATTTCTGTTTTTATATTCTTATATTAACATAAAATGTTCAATGTGTTACTCCTTACGCACTCAATTAATTTTTCAGCATCCAGTTTTGCAAAAAAAAAACAAAAATGGAATTGAATTTAAACACAGAAAAAGAACTGGAGCGGGGAAAAGTCAGTGCGGTACTGCACTGTCGGAGTCGAAAAGTTAAGTATACTATGTAAAAGACACCTTAAGACACGGTACGGCACGGACCGGCTCCGACCAAATATTCTTTTCGAGAAATGTCCTATACTATACTAACTATACTAATATTTGTCTTGTCTGAAACGTTAAAGTCCGCTACGTGTCGTGCCGGATAATATAAAACAACCTTTTATCCGGCTAGCTGACTTTGTATACAGCCGTTATCTATCACGGTCAAGGTTGGCTTTATTTGCTTCTGAAGCCTCTCATCAAACCTAGATGTAATTATTTTATTTTATTTTTTTTCCTGGAACAATATATATGGAAAATATATTTTATATATTGATTTATAAATAATGTCAACCCTCAATTTAAATACTGTATTTGTTAGTTTAGATATTTAAGAATTCACTTTTTTTTTTTTTTTTTTTTTTTTTTTAATCAGCTTCAATATTATTATTTTATTTTATTTTTGTTTAATTTTGAATAATAATGGAAGTCGTTCCCACATCTGGTGACGAGACGGAGGATGAGGCACCTTACTCAGAAACAAGTGAGACCGATTACCAGTCGAGAAGGACGCTTCAAAAGTACCATAGAAATGCCGCCTTAAAGCGGCCACCAATCTATGTCTCTAAAATCGAGAACTTCGTGTCATTCTTCTAAGAAATCGCAACACTAATAGGAGAGACCAATTTCAATTGTTTTTCTCGAGTTAAAGGCGTCAAATAAAAACAACTACAAAAGAAAATTATAAAAAACTGACAAACCACTTAGCCAGCCACAACTAGGATTTCCACTGCTATCAACTAAAAGAAGAGAAAGCAAAATATAGAGTTGTATTGCGGGGTCTCCATTCTTCTACCCCAACCAGCGCCATGAAACATGACTTAAAGCTATTGGCCATAGGTTTCGTGTGGGCTTCATCCCAAAGAAAAATACCATCTACCTCTATTCTTCGTAGACTTGGAACCAACTCACAACAACGATGAAATCTTTGAAGTAACGAGACTGGTTTATTCATGCATAAGGTTTGGGGAACCCAGAAGAAGAGCAACAATTTTTCAGTGCACTCGGTGCCAATGTCTAGGGCATACTAATACTTATTGCCACCACCAGGAAAGGTGCGTAAAATGTGCTGGCCCACACGCTACGGAAACATGCCAGAAAACAAGAGATACGCCTACGATATGCGCTTTATATGGTCAAGATCATCCTGCAAGCTACAGAGGATACACTGTATAAAAAATTGTGCAGAGTAAAAGAAATTCGAGTTCAGCCCCCATACAAATAAGAGGACCCAGTCACCAGACATCGATAATCAGAAAATATTTCTTGGGATCCAAGGAGCTCAACCACACGGAAATCAACAGTGTACCACAGCTCGAGATCATCCACCTAGACAGCAAGCTTCTTACTCGGAGAAGATTATTTATCAACCGCGATCTCAGGCACCTCAAATCTCCAAACCCCAGCCCTAGACCTCCGTTTTCTCAACCCCCACGACAGAACATTCCTCCCCATCAAGTACCTCTAAAAGTAAAATTACCACCTCGGAAGCAACAACCACTTCCTATCCAGAACCATGTTCAGATCAATCCTCCATCTCAAGTACCAATAACAAGTATACTAATAACAAGTTGAATCTGCGCTTAAGAAGCGAATCATATCATGAATCGATATTATGAAGAAGAGTGCAGCCCCAACAAACACTCCTTCTGAGACAAATAATCCATCCCAAGCCTATGATTCATTTCCCCTGCCCTACCAAAATCCTACAGATATCTCCTCCATCATTCCTTCGAGAACTTTAAGTCACCATCAGACCGCTCATTACCCTACTTACCAGAGCACTTACAGAAATTCCATTTAATGTTGCAAGATGAGCGTTAAGCCTCTAGCTATCATTTTATGGAATACCAACAGACTACAATATCACCGAGACGAACTAGACATTTTCCTCCATGACAATAAAAAAGATATTGCCCTACTGACTGAGACTCACTTTACTCAACGTTCGTATTTCTACATACGAGACTATATTACTTACAGATCTAATTACCCAGACACCTTCCATGGCGGATCTTGCATACTTATCCACAAATCAGTATCCCATTCTCTTATTACTTCTACTCCAACAAAAACCATTCAATCCACCACAGTAATCATTTTTACTCGTCCTTTTTACGCTTTTAGCTGTATACTGCCCTCCTGGCAATTCCCTTCCATACAACTATCTTGATTCCTTATTCCGATCCCTCGGACCGCTTTATTGCCAAACGAGACTACAACGCCAAACACCAGCGATGGGGTTGTAGAACATCCAACTCCCGTGGCAGCATCCTATCCCGTATTGCAACCTCCAACTGTTATTCTGTCCTCTCACCCTTGAATCCTACTTATTGGCCAACTCTCTTAAAAAACGTCCTAATATCCTTGATGTCTTAATTTCTTCCCAAATTTCCTGCTCTCAAACAACTATCAAATCCATGGACGACCTTTCATCAGATTATAGCCCAGTTCTGCTTCTATATTCAATTGTATTACGATATATTTTCAGTAAGCATAGAAATTATTCCGATTCCCCACATTGATACAATTCTAGAAACCCAACGCGATTCATGTTTCAACGAATATATTAAATCAAATTTTCCATCTTTTTATCTAATATTCACAGACGGGTCTAAGAGCCCAGAAGGAGTAGGTGCTGCTGTCTATATTCCTACATACAACAACAGTATACTTATTAGTATACACAAAAAGGCTTCGGTTTACACAGCCGAACTAACAGCGATATTAACAGCTCTAGATTACTTTATTTAAATAACTAGATTACTCTACTAGATTCTAGACTCTACTAGAAAATTACTAGATTACTCTAGATTTAATAAAACTCTAATTCTAACTGACAGTCTAAGTGCCATAAAAAAACTAGAAAATCTATATTTCAACTCCAAAACATCCTCTTTAATAATCTCGATTTTGGAAAAAGTTCTTATAACTAAAAAACAACGTATAACTATTGGGTTGTTTCACATGAAATGTCCGTTTTCAAGGTAAAGGGATTTTAGTAAAAATACAATATGAAAACAATATAATTTTATTCGAAGTATTTACCTTCTTTTTCTACACATTTTTCCCAACGTGACAACAACTTTTTTATCCCGGATTTGAAAAACTCTGAGCTTTGAAGTGAAACAAAATCTGAAAACGCACTTTTGATTTCAGCATCATTTGCAAAAAATTTTCCTCTGCAGAAGTTGTCTAAATTCCTGAAAAGGTGATAATCTGTTGGAGACAAGTCGGGAGAATATGGTGGGTGCGGAAGAACTTCGTACCCCAGCTCTTTCAATTTATGCATGGTAAGTTTTGAAACGTGGGGTCTAGCGTTGTCGTGTAGGAGTATAGGGCCCTTCCGATTTACCAATCCAGGTTGTTTTTTCAATAATTTTTCGTGCATTTGGCCAATTTCATTGCAGTAGGTTGTAGAGGTAATGGTCTCACCTCTAGGCAAAAAGGATTAATGTATGATTCCAGCCATGGACCACCATACTGTAACCATTAATTTTTTCGGGTGCAAATTTGGTTTTGGCATTTGTCCTGGGCTTTCGTCGATGTCTAACCACTGCCCTGACCGACGCTGATTGTCATAAGCAATCCATTTTTCGTCGCAAGTTATTATTCTTTCAAGGAAAGGGTCGGTTCTTTGCCTAGCAAGCAACGAAACGCAGGTCTCAAGACGTTTCAATTGCTGTCGCTCAGTGAGATCGTGAGGTACCCATGTATCGAGCTTTTTTACTTTCCCTAAGCACTTTAAGTGTCTGGAAACGGTAGTTGCACTTGCACTAAGTTATGCTGAAAGTTCTCTAACTGTTTGGTAGGGGTTTCCTTCTACAGTATGTTTGAGGACATCGTTTTCAATTACAGTTGGAGGTCTTCCTCGGGGCTGGTTTTCCAAGTTGGTATCCCCAGTCGAAAACTTAGCAAACCAACGGCGAATGGTTCGTTCATTTACACTCCCTTCCCCAAACGCCTTACAGATGTTTCTAGCAGCCTCAGCTGCCGAACGACCTAGTTTAAACTCATAAAAAAATATTACACGAAAATCGCCTGTTTCCATGTTCATATTTGAAGGTATACTAAACAGTGTGTAATTGATTGGGAAGCTAATGTTTATAAAAGAAAAGTAGAGGATTAGTAACTGCTTGATTATGATATGTGAACTTTGGAAGTAAACAACAGAGACTCGCAAAATCCTCTATGCATTTCAAATATTATAAAATCGGACATTTCATGTGAAACAACCCAATATTAAATTTGCATGTATTAGGTGTCAGTAAAATCAGGTATTAAAGGCAATACAGCAGTCGATAGCTTTGCCAAAGAAGCAACAAATAAACCGATTGATAAATACCGTATACCATTTTCAGATATATTTCACGAATTAAAAATTTCCATGAAGATGGAACTGCAGAAAAGTTATGCAAACGAAGATAAAGGATTGCTTTATAAATCTTACTCCCCACTGGTCTCAATAGAGCCATGGTTTGGTAACAGCAATGCTCCCAGATCATGGATAAGATCAATGTGTAGGGGTCACCTGTGATGTAATGGTTAGCATAGCAACCTACTAAACCCAAGATCGCGGGTTCGCAGCCCGGCAGATGACCTTAGGATTTTTTAAAGGGAGTAAAAAATCCTTAGCTATGCCGTCCTTCGGAAGGGACGTAAAATGGGGGTCTCGAGCCTGTGCGATGTCAGGTACTCGTTAAAGATCCCTATCCTAATTATACCTGGATAGGCAAAATTTAGGACTCCCAGAGTAGCATCGTTCGATTAGCCATAGCAGCATAAAGTGACGTTAAACGAAATAAACAAACAGATCAATGTGTAGATTGAGAATTAATCATGCTATCTCTGGTACCTACTTATACAAGATTAAAGGAAAAGATATGAATTAGAATATAATAGAAAAAAAAAAATTTATTCTGGGACAAAGTCCCTTAAAAATAATAGTTGCATGAGTTATATCTGACCTAGAGATTATAAATTAGATAATAAAATAAGATAATTAAAAGTAAACACAATTTTACAATAAAATAAGTAGTAAAATGAAAAAAAAAATCTACGCATATGTCCCGAATTTAAATGGCAAAACTTCAGGAACTTATAGGGGACCGAAAAACTAAGACAAAAAGTCCTTTAGAGATTTCCTCGTTTTTGCTTGGTTTTAGAGAAAATCGCAAAAAAAGAAACGAAACAAGTTTCCAATTTTATACTTATTTATTTACATTTATATTTATGTTATGTTCTTTTTTTAATGTAAATATTGCTCAAAATGTTGTCTTCTTGCACCAATGCTAGCATACATCTAGCACTCACTTGATAAATTGCAGCTAAACAGAACAATGTTATATATTTATAGATATAGATGATATTTAGGGCACTGCATCTATGATTCGGTCTCTTAATTGCTCTCTTGAGTTGATTGAGACCGAATAAACTTTCTGCTTCAAGGTTCCCCATACGAAGAAACCCATGAGTGTCATATCAGGTGATCTGGTTGGCCTAGGTACTACTCCTCCACGTCCAATCCATCGTTGTGGATAATTTATATCCAGCCAAGCTCGAGCAACTCTGCTATAATGAGCTGGACATCCATCGAGTTGGAACCACATTTCAATCCGCTGCTGTAAGGGAATGTCATCTAAATAATTAGAAAAGTAGTTCACCAAAAAATGTGTAAATGTCATACCATTCAATCTTCCAGGTAAAAAATATGGTCCCACCAGTAATCCGTTCCAAATTCCAAGCCAAACGTTAATAGCAAATTCATGCTGAAACCTATTCTCTCTAATAGCTCTGGGATTTTCAAGAGCCCATACATGATAATTTCTTTGATTGACAATTCCTCCTCTTGTAAAGGTAGCTTTATCTGTCCATATAATTTTTAATGGAAATAAATTATCATCACGAATTTTGTCAAGAAACCAGTTACTAAAATTCAATCTCTTGACATAATCTTGAGGTAATAAATTCTGAACTTTTTGAAAATGGTATGGGTAGTGATTATCACCTTTCAAAGTTCGCCATATTGCTTGACGCGATATTGCTAATGCAGCAGATGCTCTTCGGATGCTAGTCTCAGGATTGTTATCGAAGTGGCATTGGACACAATTTCTTCTCCGATAATCTGCTCTTATAACTGCCTGGAATTGGTCGCCTTCATTACGTATTAAGAATGACCCAGTCTCTAGTAGTCTACTAAAAGTTAACGAAAAGACTCGTCGATTAGGCACTCTTCTATTTGGAAATCGGCGCGCATACTACCGCACCGCTTCTAAAGCATTATCGTTACAGAAACCATACACAAAAATCATATCCGGCGGATGACCTTAGGATTTTTTAAAGGGAGTAAAAAATCCTTAGCTATTAGTCCAGTAAAATAAGGGTTTGCCGAAGAAAAAACTGCGGAACTTTTATTCTCAACGGATCTTTATGTTTTTTGGGGTGCTGAATCCGAATCTGAAGTTTGCTACCACGGCAACCATCGGCTTCATATTCAAAATCGCAAAAAAACCGCCAAAAAAAAACCCGTTATTTTTGTTTTTTTATCTATAACACGATAACGAAGCTTTTTTCGAAGAAAGTCTTCAAATATTAATTGTAGCTGGAACTAGTACCTACATAATGAAAAAAAGAAAATCCGAAATCGGACCATTTTTCGCGAAGTTACGTAATTGGGAAAAAATGGAGAAATTGGCCTACTTGTCGTCAGCCCCACAGCTCCGCGAAAACACGTTTGTCGTACTCTTTTGGCTATAACTCTGAAACTATTTGTCCGATACAACATTACTTTTTTCCATCTTAAAGCTGATTAAATTTACTATAAGAATCTATAAATGAAGTTTTAATCAAACCCCGTAAAATGTACATGCCAGCCCGCTAATAAAAACGTACTGTTGTATAATCCAAGTGTTTTTTTGGCACATTTGTCGCTCTAACTGCTCAAATAATTGTTCGATCCCAAATTCCTTTTTTCTATCGCAAAGCTGATTAAATTTGCTATCAGATGCTATATACGTAAATTATATTAAATCCTTTAAACCACCCAAGCTAGCACGCTAAATATGTATGTTTTGGCAAAATATGTAAACTATGACATGTTCAGTAGACTGGTGTGGGTATTTCATGGTGTTAATTATAAGTTACATATAAAAGTTATAATAGTAAATTTAACCACCTTTATGATAAAAATATTAAATTTTGGATCGGACAAATGGTTTTGGAGTTATAGCGAATAATGTGCCAAAAAAAAAAATGTGTTTTACAAAAGTACGTAATTTTCAGTGCGACAGCTTTTGTATTTCAAGAATTTTGATACAACTTTCATATATAGGATCTAATTGTAAATTTAACCACCTTTCTGATAGAAAAAAAACATTTTAAATCGGACAAATACTTTCGGAGTTCTAATGAAAAATGTGCCGATAACCATGGATTTAACAACAATACGGGTTTTTAGGCATCTGGGGTGCATATTTTAAGGGACTTGATTATAACTTCATATATACATTCCAATAGTAAATTTAACAAGCTTTTAGATGAAAAAAAGTAATTGTAGATCAGACAAATATTTTTGTAGTTATAATGAAAAATGTACTAAAAAAAAAACTTGGATTTCACAAAAGTACGGGTTTTTAGCGTACTAGTATGTGTTTTTGGCCCCTTAATCTCTTTAACTCTAAAAATATAGGTCCGATCTAAATTCTTTTATTCATATAATGCTGGTTAAATTTATTATCAGATCCTATGTATAAAATCGTTCATGAAATTATTTCCGTACAATGTACAGTAAAATAAAAGGCCGTTTTCAGGAATGTAGTATATAATAAATACGATAATATGCATGTTAAAAATATTGTTATAGACTCACCTATTGGTATTTTTCAAGGACTCCCTTTCTCGAATCTCAACGAAAAATCAAATCTAGTTGCTATAGAAATGACTTTATAATTGATCACTTTTGATCACGCCGAACGTCAGTGAAGATTTTCCGACACCACTCTGTCAGGTACAGCTAGTACAAGGAGTTGGTAGTAATGAATAAAAACTGATCTTTAGTTCATGTTTATTATAATAACATAACATATATTTTATTATAATAACATCACTAACAACTAACAATCGGCTAATCACCCGTAAAAATGATGACAATTACAAAAAAAATAATAACGAAAAAACAAAAAAAGGTAAAAAAAAAAAAATATATATATGTATATAAAAACAATTATATATATATTTTATATATGTTTTATATGTATATTTTCATATTATTGTATAACAATAGTACGTTAAGAATCACGATATGGATAATAATATGTATTATTATATAACGATAGAAAGAATATATAATATAAGAATATAAGTAGTATAACTAATAATAGACAGTTGAACCTGTAATTATGTAAAATGTAATCCATGGTTTTTGGCACATTTTTCATTATAACTCCGAAAGTATTTGTCCGATTCAAAATGTATTTTTTTTCAATCAGAAAGGTAGTTTTTTATACATAGGATCTGATAATATATTTAACTAGCATTAATATGAATAAAAGAATTTTGATTGGACCTATATTTTTAGAGTTAAAGAGATTAAGTGGCCAAAAACACATACTGGTACGCTAAAAACCCGAACTTTTGTGAAATCCAAGTTTTTTTAGTACATTTTTCATTATAACTACAAAAATATTTGTCTGATCTACAATTACTTTTTTTCATATAAAAGCTTGTTAAATTTACTATTGGAATGTATATATGAAGTTATAATCAAGTCCCTTAAAATATGCACCCCAGATGCCTAAAAACCCGTATTGTTGTTAAATCCATGGTTATCGGCACATTTTTCATTAGAACTCCGAAAGTATTTGTCCGATTTAAAATGTTTTTTTTCTATCAGAAAGGTGGTTAAATTTACAATTAGATCCTATATATGAAAGTTGTATCAAAATTCTTGAAATACAAAAGCTGTCGCACTGAAAATTACGTACTTTTGTAAAACACATTTTTTTTGGCACATTATTCGCTATAACTCCAAAACCATTTGTCCGATCCAAAATTTAATATTTTTATCATAAAGGTGGTTAAATTTACTATTATAACTTTTATATGTAACTTATAATTAACACCATGAAATACCCACACCAGTCTACTGAACATGTCATAGTTTACATATTTTGCCAAAACATACATATTTAGCGTGCTAGCTTGGGTGGTTTAAAGGATTTAATATAATTTACGTATATAGCATCTGATAGCAAATTTAATCAGCTTTGCGATAGAAAAAAGGAATTTGGGATCGAACAATTATTTGAGCAGTTAGAGCGACAAATGTGCCAAAAAACACTTGGATTATACAACAGTACGTTTTTATTAGCGGGCTGGCATGTACATTTTACGGGGTTTGATTAAAACTTCATTTATAGATTCTTATAGTAAATTTAATCAGCTTTAAGATGGAAAAAAGTAATGTTGTATCGGACAAATAGTTTCAGAGTTATAGCCAAAAGAGTACGACAAACGTGTTTTCGCGGAGCTGTGGGGCTGACGACAAGTAGGCCAATTTCTCCATTTTTTCCCAATTACGTAACTTCGCGAAAAATGGTCCGATTTCGGATTTCATTTTTTCATTATGTAGGTACTAGTTCCAGATACAATTAATATTTGAAGACTTTCTTCGAAAAAAGCTTCGTTATCGTGTTATAGATAAAAAAACAAAAATAACGGGTTTTTTTTGCGGTTTTTTGCGATTTTGAATATGAAGCCGATGGTTGCCGTGGTAGCAAACTTCAGATTCGGATTCAGCACCCCAAAAAACATAAAGATCCGATGAGAATAAAAGTTCCGCAGTTTTTTCTTGAAAACGGCCTTTTGGAGCCTTATTTTCCTGGACTATATGCCGTCCTTCGGAAGGGACGTAAAATGGGGGTCCGGACCCTGTGCGATGTCAGGTACTCGTTAAAGATCCCTATCCTAATTATACCTGGATAGGCAAAATTTAGGACTCCCACCGTAGCATCCGATTAGCCATAGCAGCATAAAGTGACGTTAAACGAAATAAACAAACAAAAATCATATCAGCGTATTCAACATAAGAATATGTATGCGGCATTGTGGCTGATGCTATTCACACAAAAATATCTGAGTAACTGACTGAAGACTGATTTAGAAATTATAATCCTAGAAGGAAGCCAAAATGTAAACAAATAAAAGAATGTAAAGGATAATATTAAGTGTTTACATATCTCGCTGCCTAGCCTGACGAACTTTGAAAGTGATAATCGCTACCTGTAACATTTTTGTTTTGTTTCTTTTTTTGCGATTTTCTCTTAAACTAAGCAAAAACGAGCAAATCTCTAAAGGACTTTTTGTCTTAGTTTTTCGGTCCCCTATAAGTTCCTGAAGTTTTGCCATTTAAATTCGGGACACCCTGTATAAACACCTACACACTACATACATACATTAACTATATTTACAATCAGTAAAAGAGAAAATATTATATAGGAAATTGACTAAACAATGGATTTCTGTGTTAAATCTAGTAAATGCTGAAGAAAAAAAAAAATGGTGATGAAAAATAAAAATGGAAATTATTTCAATGGTAGGGAAAACATTATCATATGAAGATTGTTTAAACAGGCTAAACTTTTATATCTGATATGCTTGGGTGAAATTCATTAAAGCATCTATATAATTATATAGCATCCGACTGGAGGGAGGAAAGGTGGTGAAAGAGGAATGTTTTAAAAGTTCCGAGGGAGGATGCATTACGAATGGAAGGGGGAAGAGAATTCCAAAGAATAGCGGAGCGGCCAAGAAAGGAACGTTGGAATGCAGTAGTTCTGTAGGATGGGGTGTAGAGATAGAAGAGACGGGACGTTATTACAATGATTGGATTGAGGACTTGAAATGTAGGATATTGTGAATAAACGGAGGATGGTGGGTGTTAATAACTTGGAAGAGGAATGTACCAAGGAAGTAAGCATTACGGAAGAAAGGGGAAAGCCAATTTAACTCGGTGTAAAGATGGGACACATGAGAGCGTCTCGAGGTTCCAAAAACAAATCTTATGAAGCCGTTCATGATACGCTTTAATCTATCTTCAAGAATCATCGAGAGCCCACCATAAATCACACATCCATTGTCAAATTGGGGGAATATGAGGGAGGATACTAAGAGTTTACGTGTGGATAGAGGAAGTAGGTGTCGGGAACGGTGGAATAATTTTCGGATGCCAATCGATCGTCGGGAGATTTGAGCAATGTGGGGTTTCCAGGAAAGGGTTTGATCGGTTGTTAAACCTAGGTTTTTAACAGAGGAGAGAAAAGCTATAGGGTAACCATTTAGGAATAAAGTAGGGAAGTTGGTATTCGATCGAAGGAGGGAATGGGTTCCTATTGCAATTGGTTGAGTCCTATTGATTTTTGTGAATTGTGCGAAGTTTAAGACGATCCGGACACATATAATAATGTCATGCCTAAAATATTCTGCCGAGCGATATCATTTTATAAATTAAATTAAAAATATAATAAATAAAGACAACCCTTCTTACAGAGAGTTAATATCAAACCCTAATTCTGTACTAGAAGCGTTTGGCCATTTGATAAAATCCATATATATATATATATATATATATATATATATATATATATATATATATATATATATATGTGTGTGTGTGTGTGTGTGTGTGTGTGTGTGTGTGTGTGTGTGTGTGTGTGTGTGTGTGTGTGTGTGTGTGTGTGTGTCTTTTCGATACATTTATGTCAAGTCCAAACTATTTTGAGTACTCTTTACTGATAGACTGATACCGATCTCGATTTGAAATGTCTAGTCTCAAATTAAATTGCTTTTAGTATATGTCTGTTAGTATATAGATCTTTTAATGAATTATGTGTTTAACAATGCTAGCATTATGGTTCCTTTATTTTATTTCGATTGTCTTTTCTGGACCGGAAGAAAATGAAGGTGTTAAATATGCAAATAATTGTGAAGGTATACGTGTATATATTCATTTTGTATCAATGAATAACTAATAGATTATCTTTTCTTTCCTTTAAAATAATTTGAGCTTGTTAATGTTAACTATTATGTAGTTTTGCATTTTTTAAAAATCAATTTTAGTTCTTGTTGTGCCATAATTTTCAATACTTTATCCAAATTCATATACCTCCTTCAGTTTTATGTTTTGAGTATGTAACATACACAAATGTTATTTGTTTTTTTGTGAGCGTAATGAACATATCAGGATTCTTATTAAATACTTAAAAATATTATTCCAAAAGATTTGAGTTGGTGAAGCCTTCTGAAAAATCTTGAAAAATTGATTAGTGATCTAGTGAAATTAATCTATTATTTAAGGACTGAATTGAGCTCAACTCTAAATTTTCGCTTAAAAAATTCAAAATTTCCAATTTTCAGATGTGAAGTTGATACATGATTATTTGGTTATAATCAGGGTTTAACATCAATAATTATTTTTTCCAAAATATCATATAATAATTATTATATTTGATTTTTAATTTAAAAATTATTCCTCATTTATAAATAAAAATTTTAATTGATCTTTGATGTTTATTGTTTTGATTAAAAATTATGATCACTCACTGAGTGATACAGTATTCCATAAATAATAATGATTAAATTGCGATAAAAAAAATGTTGATCAGAAAACAAAAATCACCTGTTACACAAAAATTGATTAATATGTTTGTATACAAAATACATCTTGGAGATAATTAAAAAAAAATTAACTTTCTGATTTAGAAAGGAATTACTCAAAAATTATTATTATTGTTATTGTAAAAATTTTGTTCAAAAATAATGATCAGAATTAGATTTTTATCACTTTCGATCAGAAATAAAAATCATCAAATGATTTTAAAAATTTCAGATAAAAATCTTGATCGAATTTGATTTTTATTTTTTTTTAATTATCGATTTCAAACCATGGTTATAATGATCTATGCTTAGTAATGGAAAATGTATCTTATCAAACAAGTGACTACCTTAATTCAAACAATGTACTTACTTATCTCAATTATTTTTCAATATACCTATTGGCTCCTGCTATTAACAGTAGTTGAGGACAGCAGGTTGATATGTGCTTTAACATTCGTTGTTCTCAAAGCAAAGAAAAATTTGTCATATAAAGTGAAGAACTTAGATATCCCCTAACATTTCTCTAATGGGTGGACCTACAATACCTTACTGATTTCCTGCCTTTGATCATGAGATGCTAGATAATAACCTTGCTAATTCTCATCAGAAATTCCGATTTGTTGTATAATAAGGTGTTGGTTTATTCTCAAAATTAGATCTTCAGCTCCTTTAGGAACTATTTTCATTATGCCCCTGTTTTAGCTTCAATTAATTTTTTTGATAAGGGATTAAATAATTTTAGGTTGACACTAAATGTAAAATTTTACTTATCTTACATGCAAGACTAAGGGTTATTTATTATCTTTTTATTGCAATTTAAACGTTATTGTAAACTACAGTCACATTAGCTCATTCTAATTCACTCATAATTTGCTATGTAATTAGTACAAGGATAAACTTTGTTTTAGTTATTACTTGTTACTTGTTTTCATTCTTATTATACTTTATTTTTAAGTTGAAGTAATTGATAATATAATTGCAATTCCAATATCAAAGATTTGCCTTGAGTTCATACTTAGACCTTCATGATAAGGGATTTCTCCTGGGAGCAGGGACAGACCTACTGCAGCTAAGAGATACCAAAATTTAGAAATAAGTAATTTTTATAATTAAAAAAATTGGTAAACCTTTTATTACTTACTGAAAAACTTGAAAAGTATTTTTTTTAAATTGTTTTTTATTTCTTTGTTTCTTAAATAATTGCTACAATCACAAAATTATGTGCTATACTAAAATAAAATAGACTAGTCTCAAATTTGAAATAGTATACCCTTGAACCACGTAAATATCTGTAAATATAATCATAATATACAATGAAAGAACAAAATATACAAAAAAACATTTAAAAAGAATAAAATAATAATAATAATAAAATAATTAAAATTGTAACCATACATTGTTAAATAACTTAATATATACACACATGCATACACAAATGTATATAAAATATCAAGAAATAAAATAAATTAGTATACTAAAATAATAAATGTGTAGTTCTTTTATGTACATACTGCTTTGTACTATTTTTTGTACAGTTCCCAATAGTTTTTCTAAGTGGGTTTTTATTGTTTTTATACTTACACTTACTTGCTATGTGTATTGTATTTATATATTTCTTTTGTTACTTTCTTTTAAGTATGTTAATTCAATTGTATATCATTAGTAATACATTTACATTATAAATCTCATTTGAACAAAAAAATCAGGTAGTATGCAAAATGCATGGAGCCTGATGTATTATTTAAAAAATACACACCTCTTCCATAGGATTACTATGGAAGGGGTGGAAAAAATGAAAAAAAAAAAAAAAAAAAAAAAAAACCTTATCTTTATGAATGTTGAGAAAAGTTGGTGTTACAGTTTGCAAAATCTTGGCTACGGAATTAGAAAATCGATTGGAAGAAACTGGAAGAAGAAATGAAGTTCTTGAAATAGGGTATTCTATTGATGATGTTAAGCCAAAAAAAAAAGCCCATTACAGAAAGTCGTAAGTACTTTTTTAAGTGTTTTTTATTTTACATACTTAAATACGTAATTACTATGTTCTTTAATAATATTTTATTGATAATAATCTTAGAATTTAAGTATGGACTCTCTCAATATAGCCTAACTTGTTGTCCTAAGCTTTTTGAATCCTAGGTGAATGAATCTCTTATCATTGATTCTCATGCTATCTATTATGTGTATTATTGCTTGGGTCATAGGCTGTGTGAATCATGTTTATCATAAAATGAACTACCTGCACTGGATGTTTCTTGTAGCTGGTACTTTATTACTGCGGCTATAAATTATATGCAATAAAAACACATATACATGCAAATATATTGGGTAAAATTGTAATTAAATTCCAAAATTATGCAACTATCTACATTATTTAGAAAAATAAATAAATTCTCATACTTACATTATATGAATGTATATATAGGAAGTCCACCATCTTAAAACCGTTAAATATTTCAAAACAGTATCCTGGAGGACAACAATGGTGGTAGTTATCCTTTGGATAACTTAAAAAACCGTTAAAACAGTATCCTTAAGGACGAAAACTAATATCTAATTGTGGATGGATGGAGTGGCTAAGGATGTCCTTCGGCCTCAAAAAATCGTCAGATCCGTAAAACACTGTTTTACAGATCTGCCAGGATCTGACGATTTTTTGAGGCCGAAGGACATCCTTGGCCACTCTCTCCTTCCACAATTGGAATTAGCTTTTTCATCCTTAAGGATGCTGTTTTAAGATGGCGGAATTTTATTAGTTCTTTTTGTCCTTAAGGATAATACGTTTAACGGTTTTTAAATTATCTGCTGGATAACTTCCACCATTGTTGTCCTCCAGGATACTGTTTTAAAATATTTGACAATTTTAAGATGGCGGACTCCCGCTATTGTTGTCCTTAAGGGGTAACTGTTTTGAAATATTCGATGTTTTAACTGTTTTTAAGATAGCGGAAAGATATTCCGACTTTGTTTACGCAATATATCACAAAAATCAGCATACATTCTGCTTTTTATCCGTGCATATAACATTGGATTTACCCCAGATTTTAGTGGACAAAAACTGATGAGAATGAAAAAATCCAAGTTCAACTATAACTTGAGATATCTCAATAAGGGGAAATCCTGCGACCTCCGGATTTGAGCTAAACTATGTAGTTTTTCAGCTTCTAGATGACCTTAAAATTTGGTCTTAATCGGTTGCGAAATATATGAGATAGCGCAGACTGTTTACATTGTTTCAGAAATTGACAGCCCCTTGCCTTGCTTTCTAAAATCTTACAAAATTTTAAAGGTAAAAAAAAATTATTTTTGATTTCGACAAATTTTAGTTTCTACATGAATTATGAGATGAGAAATCTGAAAATAATATTAGTTTTCTAGTTTAAAAATTTTTCTTGTGATGCTATTACTATTGTAATCGGTTGAATGCAGCAGTTGTTATGGCCTTTAGAAATTGTTGATGAAATCTCAACTTCAAAATTTTAACCTTCTCGGAAGGGGTAAAAAATCAATATTTTTTGATTTTGATAAAATTTCACATATAAGGGTTTTATGGTGCATTAAATCTTAAATTTGAGGTCAGTTGTTCTTGAAAAAAATTTCCAATGATTTACAGTGGATTTCCTTGGAATTTTGTCATTTTTTTCGAGTTTTTGAGCACGCTAAAGCCGGGTAGTGTCTTGAGCATAACGAAAGTATTTTTATTTAAAATAGCATACATAACTGCAGTTAAATGTGAAATGTGAAAGAATTAGCATTTCGCGTCTCTGAGGACATAGCATTAAAATGTCATCCCTTGTTCGGGATCTGATTAGTCAAATAATTAAGGTTTTTAATTATTGTTAATTATTTTAAATTTGTTATTAATTAATGAGTGACATTAGTTTTTTAAGTTCAAACAAAATAATGATGTTTGGTGTGAATAACTATAAAAAGTTCCTTTAGTTTTTGGGTTTTTATGACCGATAGTAGAAGTTGTATTTAAATTTTCGGAGTGATTTTAACATTCTTTACGGTTATTATTCATAATATTTAATAATCTCCCTCAAGCACGATGTCGGAGACAACTATTAATGATAGTTTGGAAACAAACATGAAAATGTTAGAAAAGATGCAAAGAAGACGTAAAAGAGCTGAAAAAGCTAGGATGGATAGAAAATTGGAGCATCAAAATTTTGAAATGGAAAATAAAGGCGGAGTTTCATCCCCTACAAGTTTAAAAAGTCGGTCAGAAAAGACAGATACATTGCTCTCGGAATTTCGGGGATTTCGGAAGATTTGATTAACATTTTTAAAGAATATAATATGTCGTTAATGAATGCTAGTAAGGAGAGAAATCCGTTACTAGTTCAGATTGACCAGAAGATAGATAGGAATAATCAAAAACTATCATCTCAATGTGACTCCTTTCTCAAGGGATCAGAAAAAGAAGTGGAACAGAATTTTAAAGAAAACATCCCAGCGCAAGAAGTGAAAGAAATAGCTGAGGAAGAAGTAAATGAGGAAACTGAAGATGAAAATTCCAGTCCTCCAACTTTTGTCAAAGAAGTGAAAAAATTTTATGAAGTAGACCTCCCGATATATGAAGAAGAATTCATTGAAGAATATGAAAAGGATGAAAATAAGATTAAATTAACAAGTAATCCTCATACTGTAGAAGAAGCAGTATCAGAAATTGAAGAACTACCTGCGAATAAAACAATTATGATAAAGAAGAACAAGAAAAAGGAAAAAGAAAAGTAAATTTTTATCAAAGAAAAATGTAATTCATAAAAAAAGAAGGCCAAGTCACAGAAATAGGAAGGGAACAAGACCAATAAAGCTCAGAATGGTTACAAGAATTAAATCTGTAAAAAGAATAAAATCGGTAATAGCTAAAAGGAACAATGAGGTAAAATTAAAGACAATCAAGAAGCATAGGAAAGGTGAAAATAGGCGAGGAAACAGAAAGAAAGATAACTTATGTTAAAGAAAAATATATTCAAGATTGTGACAAAAAAGATCCAAGGAAAAAGAAACATAAGAAAAAATCTAAGTTACCAATAGAAGAAATTGTTAGGAGAAAACATTTCACTGATGTAAAAAACCCGAATCCCATAGATGTACGCAACTATCTACGGGGGAAGGTTAAGAAAAAACTATAACAATTGATAATGCCTATTGGAAATTTGGTACAGATCCGGATTGTGTTTTATGGTTTATTGTTATATTTGTTTTTTTTTATTATATTTGTGGTTTATTATGTTTTATTAAAATAGGCGAATACTTATTCATCAATTTATTAACTAGTTAGTAGGGAGTCTTGTTTTATTGTTTTAACTGGTTGAGGTCAGGGGTAAAAAGAAAAGATTTTAGTTGTGGAGTAAGGAACTTTGTTCATTGTAGATATTAGTGTTGTTCTTTTAAAATTCTTTTAAAATTAATTAGACAGACCGTAATCATTTATATTGTAGAGATTTTTTATCTTTTTATTAGTTAATTGTTTGAAAATGTTTTTAGGATTGGTTCAGTAGTAATTGAAAGATTCGTTAATGTTCCAAGATATGTTAAAATTAATATAAAAAGATTTGTTCGTAACATCCTATTATAAACAATAAAGTTTAAAAATATATTGTTTCATATTAAAATATTGTTAAAAAACAAGGTAGGAGTATAAATTGAGTTTGTGTTATGTTAATAATAACATAACTATAAAGAAAGCATCATAAATTAGTTTACGAAAGTAGAGTCATTGTAAAGTTCTGGTTGACATATAGAAAATAGAAACAGGATCATAATTTTATATTTTGCATTATATAGCTTCATTTAGGAGAACGGATATGCGGCTACCTGCAGTTTCAGGTATACCTCCATACCGCGTCAATAGCTTGCAAACGGAGTAATGGACCACCTCAGGTAGCCAGCCCTTTTTAATAGGGTTCACAGGAGCAACAACATCTGGTGTGAAGAAGTGAAGGTGACAATAGTTCCAAATAGTCATAACAATCATCAGTAGTAAGAACCACTTTAGCTTGGAAAAGAAAAAGGGTCAACAGGTCAAAGAATATTTTTATCACTTGTATGACATCAGAATATTCCCGTTCAACAGACGCAATCAGAAAACTATCTATTCTTCAAATGGCTAAACAAGAAAAGAAAACATATCATGCAGTTGATTGAAGTTACCTAATCATTCTTTATCGAGCTCCCAACCAAAAAGAAGCTCCTTCCTTACAAAGAAAAGTAATTTTGTGTGATGACAAATTATTGGACATCAATTAAAAGTGGACAAACTCAGCAGAGCCTTGCTCTACAGTGCTAGTGCCGTCAAACCAGAAGCTCCCTAAATATTTTTTCAATATATTATTTCATGAGTTTTAATCACTGACTAATGAAGAAGTGAAAACTGTTTATTTATTGGTTTATTTTTTAAAATATGTTTAATTTGGTAAAAGGATGATGTTTATATAGTGTAACATTGAAAAATCTTAAGTACATATACATATGTTAGAAATACGGTTGGTTACAGGGTTTTTAGAGCTTAAAAGGTATACATATAGCGCCTTGATTCATAAATAGGATAAACGTTAATTTCATTTTGTATTTACTATCATTTGTTAGTATTAGTATTCATAAATATTGAGTTAACTGTGATGCTTTTATATAATTAAATTGGTCTAGAAAATATGTAGTTGATACTGTTGGTTTAGTTTGTCATTTCCAGTTGATAAATGTTTTTTTATATGCTTTATTTATATTAAAATTTGTAATATTTATGTATTCGTAATTTATGTATGGCTATTTGTTTGCCAATATAGACTTCTCTAAAGAAATAATGCTGCTAAATTTTAAGTAATTATTAAATTCACGGTTTAAACTCAAATTTGTAACCAAGTTTGTATTATATTCTAAATCACTGGTTTAGCAGATAAGTCCTAAAATCATGTTATTCATAGAATTTAAAAATAGTCTTACTGTAATATTTTGTTGATATCATGAGGGTAAGATGGCGTTTATTTTTATGTAATTCAATAGTGTGATATTCAATTTTGTTGTATTCAAAACTTTGTTCATTGAATTTATCTCAGGGCTAGCTATATATTATTTCTGTTAATAGTTGTAGATTATTTTAAAGAAAAATCAATAAGTTTTTGCTCCCTTATTAATTTTTCTTTTCTTGTAAGAGGAGGGTAATGCTATGTATCAAACCAAAAGGTTTTTTACTTAGCAAAATAATATTCGCGTGTTGTGTAATAGGGGGCTGGCCCCTTCACAGCCTCTTGCAGGTGGTCCAGCAGTTCACACTCTTTGTTGGTGTGAGTGCCATATTTCTCTACCTGCATATCCATTACCAGGTATTATTTGGGGTAAACGCGATATTTTTAGTCAGTCATGGAGAGACTCTAGGAGATGTCTGGTCTGGTCCCTTCTGAGCGAGTTTCTGGTTCCTTCGGAGCTTGAGAGCTCCCGGCTTACCACCATGAAGTCGATCCCACCCACAACATAGCATCGCCCTCATCCCTCATATTCAAGATAAGTTTAGGCTAAGTTCCTTTTGTTAAAGTTAAGATACTAGATTAAGAATGATTCCTTTTCCTAACTGTAATTTTTATATGTCAACCCATAGTGGAATATATATTGTTTTAGTTCAACTGTCATTTATTCACGATTTGCATGCCACTCATTATTAATATATTTTGATTCCTCTCCGCTATAATTAACAAACCTTAATCATTGGCCCCACGATAACCTTCTGGAGAAGATATTAGTTTAACACATAATTAATTAATTAGATAAAAATATCAATTATAAATTGTCAGGAGATTAAGTCCTGGCTGGCATCCCTGTTTGTAGATTAATGCATGATCCGGACTGGACACACATAGAGGACATAGCACTATCTTGATTGAGAGCTGAGAAAAAAAATAAAACGTGATTTTATTTTATTTTTTGCTCCCAATGCTCATTGGCGGCAATAACTCTAGTTTTGCACTATTATAGGTCCCTACTACCCACACAAAAATCGGGATTTAAATCTGTGAGCTACAATTCTAAACGTCCCCTTGTTAGATAAGTCTTCTCCCAAAATCAATAGATCATGCATGTATAATAATATGTAAATACAACCCTTGTAATATAAGCAGTAATCACTTTCTGCTCTTTGAAATCCTTTACCTTTCATAAAATCTATTGTACCAATTTATAGACAATTTTTTAAGACCATAAAATGATATATTTAATTTTAAGACACAATTTTTATTTATGTTTATTCCCGGTGGGGGTTTTAAGTATACAATCTCCTCAATTTTACCATGAAGAATTGCTCCTTTGACGTCCATTTGATGAATTAAATAATTCCTTTGAACAGCAATTGATAAAAGAATACGGAGAGTTTGTAGTTTTAAAACAGGTGAATATATGTTTGAAAAGTTACCTTCTTGTTGGAACCCCCTAGCAACCAGTCTAGCTTTATACACATTTCCTGCTTTCTTTGTAAAAATCCATCCACAATCAATTAACTTTATACTTTCTGGTGTTTCGACAACATTCCAAGTATTGTTATCCCCTAAAGATTTAATTTCCTCATTAATAGCTTCATATCACAGATTTTTATCATCATAAGATTCTATATCACTATAATCATTATTATTATTGTTATTATTGACATTATTATTATTTGAACATGATAAGAAAGATGCCATCAATATTTCGTCTAAATCTTTGTCTTCAGTAATGTAATCTTGTGGGAGGCGAGGTAGCTCAGTGGGTAAGGCACTTGACTACCATGCTCCCGGGTCCGTGTTTGAGACTGACTGAAGGCAGAAAATTTATTTTCTGTTATTTCGGTTGTAGCTCTATTTCGAGGTTAGGAGACCCTCCTGGGGTACACCCAGCCTCTACAAAGTGGTTACCCTTAAATGGGGGAAAAACCTGGCGGTTGAGCGAGATTTAGGCCAGATCTCCTCCTTTCACAACCGTTGGCCTAGTAACAGTACATCCTTACCTAAGTACTGAACCCAAGACCCTTCATGGGTTGTAGTGGTACAGGTTTATTTTATTTAATGTAATCTTGTAAATATTTGGGTTTAATTTTATTACTCCCTTCTTTTAAATTAGTACCCCCTTTACCTATCCGTTTCATTTCCTTCTATAAAGGCGAGGCGCCACCGGGAACGGACTTGACTTGACTTGAGTCCGGTCTGCTACCCAATAGGCTGATATCAGTGGGGACGGTGCCACTGCGACCTGACTTGACTGGACTGGACTGGATTCTGCCACCTGACTCCGGTCGGCTCCGGTTTGGTTTGGGTTGGGACCTGACTCAGGTCCCCCCTCCCCTACCACCAGCCAGTCCAATCTAACCTCTCTCTGTGTGCACAGTTTTTCTTTGCAGCTTTTAGTGATATTCCAGAAAAAATGAGTGTTGAGGAGAAGCTTATAGAATTGGTGAGAGAGCAGCTAATAATAATAATACTACAGAGGGGTAATTACAGCAATGTGATTAAAAAATCAAAAGTTTGGGATACTATCGCACTTCAGTGCAATTTAAATGCAGGTAAGAAATTAATTTTTATTTCTTTAATTTTGAATTACATTTAATTTTCAATATTCATGGTACATTTTACAAACAAAAGAAATGTCAAACATAATTCCATTGCCAAGGAACTTCACCAAGCGTGGAGTTGAAATACTGCTTAAATGAATTTCTAATATTGAAGGCTCCATTGGTGGCCTTACTGGGTGTTCCTTGTATCTTAGAAAGTTTTGACGAATATTCTTCAGTCGATGCCGAAGAATTTGTAAGATAATTATGTAGTACGCAAATAGCTTTCACGACCTTGTCTACAGTTCCGATCATAATTTCGAAGGGTTTATGAAGTACTCTCCATCTGGAAGATAAAATTCCAAACGCGTTTTCTGAAGTTCTGCGAGCCCTTGATAATCGTAATTGAAAATTGCTTCTTCTGTTACCAAACATTATCCGGGATAGGGGCGCATTAAGTGCTTTAGTAACGGAAAAGCTGCGTCACCAACAACAACATACGGCATCGCACTTCCACCTTCGTAAAGAGGTTCATCTTCAGGTAGATTTACACCTAGTCTTAAGCGCCGTCCAATGAAGCTTGATGAGAAAATCCACCCATCACTGAAGCGCCCTTTTGATCCAATCTCAATCATTAAAAAACGGTAGTCCGTATCAACTACTGCCAAAAGCACAATGGAAAATGTTTTTTTTATAATTACGAAGACCCGGATTTTGATGGTGCTTTAATTTGAATATGTTTCTCGTCTATAGCACCCATACAGTGGTCGAACTTCCATTTCAGCTTGAAACGATCTGCAGAGTTCTTCAGCATTTCTGCTTAAGGATCTGGTATTTCAGTAGGTTGCAAATGAATCCATAAGGCATCACAAACTTCCTCAACGGCACGAGATACAGTTCTGTGTCCAACTCTGTAGCTAAGCTCCAGATATTTATAGCAGTCTCCAGATGCAAGATATCTGCAAGAAAGCAAAAAATAAAGCTCTGATTGCGTTTACTTAATTAAAACAAATTAATTTGTTTGATTTTTTTTTCTAAATGTTATTTTTTTTGCAGGTGAAGAAGCGAAAAAAAAAAAAATATGGATAAAGCTTCGAGATGCGTACAGGAGTAGTTTAAAAAGGTCACAAACAAGAAGTGGTGATGGTAGAAGCTACATTAAACCGTGGAAAATTCCAAGAACATATGGCATTCTTAAAACCTCATATGAAGGACAGAAAGAGGTTTACTAACGAAGATGTATCGCAGATAGACGATATAGATATAGATATAGATATGGGGGAAACAGGAATCACCTAAGTGCCATGATAACTGTGATGAGTCAGGCAATGAAAGACCCCCAAAAAAGAAAAAAATGGACGTACCTTCTCTTTTGGTGGAGTTGAGAAAAGATCATGAAGAACGGAGGAGGAACAGGGAAGAATTTCGTCGGCAAATTCTTCAGTCACCTAATGAATTAAAATTATTTTTTGACTCTATGTATGAGTCAACAAAAAAATTACAACCTTCCTTGCAGAGGATGGTTAAAAGGAGGCTGTTTGCGTGTTTGTGTGTGTGTGTGTGTGTGTGTGTGTGTGTGTGTGTGTGTGTGTGTGTGTGTGTGTGTGTGTGTGTGTGTGTGTGTGTGTGCGCGTGCGTGCGTGCGTGCGTGTGTGTGTGCGTGCGTGAGTGCGTGAGAGCGTGCGTGCGTGCGTGCGTGCGTGCGTGCGTGCGTGAGTGCGTGCGTGCGTGGGTGCGTGAGTGCATAGGTATATACATTATTAATATAATGTCAAAATATTTTGTTTGTTTAAATCTAGAAAAAAAATAATAAAAATTTATATTGCACGAAGAATTTATATTATCATAGAATACAACTTCGCATTAGCATCACTTATCAATAAAACTGCAATTTTGTTTTTTATTATAAAATTCTTACTTACTAATTGTTTTTTGTCAAATAAATTAGATCTACCTCAGACAAATGGCTAATTTTTCTCTGGTACCAATGGCTTTCCTGTAGTTAGTATCCCTTTTTCTAATATCTTCGTTTATCAGGTCGTGAATGTGCTCGAACTCGGACCGAGTCATCCGGAAGTAATTCTGGAATTGATCACTTGACATTTTATCAATAACATATGGAATTCCCGTATTCCGATCGATCCTTCACATATTCGCATAGCCAACTTCCTATCGAGAACACTCGATGCTGCTACACATGTTAATATAAAATATAATAATTCGAAATTATTATCAGAAATTAATAAAGGTGCATTCTCAGGATCATCATGATTATCCCTTTCTTTCTGGTCTGAGACTGTGTTAATATCAACATCAACTACCATAGAAGACTCTAAATTACTTAAATGTGAAAAATGTTTATGCCAGACTTCAACAGAATTTTCATTATTGTCTAATTTAGCATTGTAACTGCTAAAATCTATGAAATAAAGAGGCCCCGATCGATAACCAACCATTAGTAATTCATCAATATGTGAGAAAACTTCCCCTTTGCAGAAAAGAACCCTTAAACCATTTTTTACCATCCATGAAACTGATAATAATTTTTTTTTTTAATTGAGGTACATTATACACATCATTTAAAGTAACTTCAATTTTAGAATGACTAATATATCCCTTAATTGTTCCTATGCCCTCAGCTTCTTGCTCTATACCATTTTTGGCAGCTGATATTTTTACAGTATTGCTCAATTTAGAATAATTATCAAATAAATTTACAGCATTTACTAAATGAAAAGAACTACCATAGTCTACACACCATCTAAAATTATCCTGATCTTTTAAATTTTGATTATATGACATAAAACTAACAAATTTATTACTATCTATATCTATATCTTCTGATTTACCAATAAGATAAGAATTTCCTCTTCCACTTTCCCAGTAATGATGACCTCTTTCGGTGGCACCTCGTCCTCCATGAGTTGGTTCTTGTCCTCCATGTGTTGATGCTTGTTCTCCGTGGATCGATCCTCGTCTCCATCCGCCACTGTTTTGGCAATTTCTCACCGTTTGACTGTGTTAACATTGGAATTTTTTGTGTCCTGTTCGTCCACATACGAAACACAGGAATGTCGAGGAATCGACAGATTTAACAATTCCTTTTTTGCATTTTTCCTCTTCACCAAGTAATCTGTTCTTAACAAAGTCCAGTTTTAACTCTTTGATTGTCTCTAGTGCCGTAATAATATTCTCAAATGATTGAGGCATTGACAACAATATATAATTAATTTTCTCTTCCTCTGACAACTCGCTACCGGCATCCTTAAGTTGTGAAAAGAGTTTCTCCATTATGACAACATGGTCCAATAAAGGATTATGTTCAGTATATTTAATTTCACTTAATTCCTTTCTTAAAAATAATTTTGATCTCGTACCTTTTTTCATGAAGTTATTCTCCAGGTTTTTTATCATTTCATAAGCGGATTTGTCCTTTAGGTACTCAAGATGACTGCCGGCAGTTGCCGTTATAATAATTGCCTGAGCCTTGGCCTCTAGTTGTTTCTTCTCTGAAGATTTGTCGAATCCATCATTCTCGATTGCTTCTAGAACTTCATTATCCCGCAGGATACTCTTGAGTTGAAATTCCCAGGCACTAAAATTATCCCCTGCAAAAGGGACAATCAGATATTTGTCTATTGACATTTCACAAATATTCTTATTATATAAAATCACAATTACTCCTCTGACTCTGGGCCCATATCCCTGTTAAGGATTAAAAGGATCATACCAGATAGAGAACAATGTTTTTTATTATAACTCACAATCTGGTTCATTTACAAAAGTTATTCTATTTAATTAATTTAAAAAATCACATGACATCACAATGTGATAACCTGTCACAACCTCCTTAATCATTTAGTGTTACATATTTACAAATAATAATATAAACTGTAGGGTAACAAATCGTAATAATAATTATTTAAAATATCGATTGATATTTTAAGTCATATGTAAAAATCAGAAGGTTACATATTGTAAAAAGTAATGTGCGAAATAAAAAGTATAAAAGTGAAGTTATATTTATTTGGCTAAAAAGTTCTAAAATCTCTGAAGATATAAAGACAGCAACAATTTGGTGACCCCGACGTTCACGATGCCGCAAGACGGGAGTGATAATGGCGAAACAGATGAAAAACAAAGAAACAGATATAAATAAGGAAGAAGTAAAAGTAGAATCTAAACCAGAATTGGAAATTTTAAAAAAATCACTGAATATTCCTAAAGGGAAGCTAAAATAAAGAAACCAGAACCAAAGATAAGGGGAGTTTGTGTTTAGAATCGGTAGAGTGAAGACGTGTGTTGTGGAGCTGCCGAGGATTAACTCGAACAACTACTCAGATAAGAGCTGAACTTTTACTTTTTTCTTTATTTATTGTATATCGCTTTTGTTCTATATTTTTTTCTCTCTCGTTTATTTTCTTTTATTATTATATTGTGCTTCTTCTTATTAATATTGATTAGCCATTATGGCTGAATCTCCTCCTCGCAAGAGGAAAAAAGAAAAATTTAAAAACCTTACTGAAACTAATAGTGACACTAATCAATCATGTGTTAAATTTTTTATTATTAGTAGAGAGGAAAATGATGATGAGGGAAATGTCCTGGATTTTAAAAAGGTTTCACCTTTTTTGATCTATAAAGGAATAAATTCTCTAGTTGGTGAGGTAAAAATGATAAAAAAATTAAGAAATGGCACACTATTAGTGGAAACTTTTTCAAAAATTCAATCTGATAAAATTTTAAAATGCAATATGTTATATAATTTAAAAATTAAAGTGGAACCACATTTCAAATTAAATAGAAGTCTAGGCCTCGCGTGGTGTCCTGATTTAGACTGCGTTAGTTTAGATGAAATAAAAGAAGAATTAAAACCACAAAACGTAGCGGATGTAAAAAGAATGACATATTTTAAAAATGGTGAAAAATTCAATAGTCACAATTATCTTTTTACATTTAACAACCCCAACTTGCCGAAAGAAATTAAAATAGGTTTTTATAATGTGGAAATTAAACAATTTACACCAAATCCCACTCGTTGTTATTTGTGTTTAAAATTCGGTCATGTTAAAACAGCTTGTAAAAAAAGAGGCGCTATGTAGGTTTTGTGGCAAAACTAAACATGAGGGCACGGAATGCAGTGGCCCTGTAAAATGTGTTAATTGTATGGGTCAACATGACTCTTTTTCAAAAGTATGTCCTATTTTTATAAAAGAAAAAGAAATTAAAAGTATTCAAGAATCAGAAAAAATTACTTATTTTTGCAGCAAAAAAGAAATACGAGACATTACACCCGATTTCAGTAAATATTTCATTTTCTAATGTTTTAAAAAATAATAAAAAAAGTGTTAGTGTCCAAACTGAAGAAATTAATACTAAGCTAACTGTTTTTAAGCAGCCCATTGATGTTATTAAATGCGTCCCGGTCAGCGCTTCAGTCGTAAGTAAATTGACCGAAACCCCCACTCCTCCTCCCTCTCTCCTTCCCCTGCTCCATCTACATATCCCACAACCTCTTCATCTTCTACAACCTCGTCATCTTTTCCATCATCTTCCTCTCCTACCTTTTCATCTCCAGCTTCCTTACCTTCAACCTCATCTGCACAAATTCCCCCCCCCCCCCCCCAGGTGAGGTGGTCCCCATATCCCAAACCCTTAACGATCCTCCCCCTATTGATACTATCATTGCCTCTGACTTTACACAAAATCAACTTGGCGAATGGATAGAAGTTAAACAAAGACGAACCAGAAGTAAAACTAGATGCACTTCAAAGACTAAAGAAAAAATGGAAATTAATTGATGTATTCATCATCATATATTTTAGTTAATATTTACTATTTCAGTTTTAGTTTTTTCTATATTTTTCTATTACTCTTTCGTCTTTATGTATTTTTTTTGTTTATTTTTTGTTGTTTTTTTTCTCATTAAATGTCACTACCACAAACTATTATTCAGTGGAACTGTAACGGACTTTTGAATAAATATGAAGAACTAAAATTGATAATTAACAAATATCAACCTGTAGCCATATGTATACAAGAAAGTAAACTTTTACCAAATAAGCAATTTAAATTAAAAGATTACACAATTTACAGAAACGACTACATAGACGGAAATAGAGCGTGTGGTGGCGTGTTGGTTGCAGTACATAATAGGGTCGTGTCTGAGATATTAACTATCAATACTCCCTTGCAAGCTATTGTTGCCAAACTCTACCTAAATTTCCCGGTATATCTATTAAATTTATATTTACCACCCGAAAATTTTGTTGAAACGGATCTCATAAATCTTCTGAATAACCTGCCATCTCCTTATATCGTTACGAGCGACGTTAATGGCCACCACACTTCCTGGGGTTCTTCGACTAGTTCTACGAGAGGAACTGCTATTAGAAAACTCATTGACAATTCTAATTCTATTCTTCTTAATACAGGACAGCCAACATACTTGAGCCCAGCCTATCACTCATTCTCCTGCATAGATCTGACTTGGTGTACTTCTAGCATTTATACTCACCTCAACTGGCAAGTCAGCGAGGATCAATACTCCAGCGATCATTTCCCCTTGATCATTGATTTCGCAAATAATAACACTCTGGTTGAAAGATATCCAAGGTGGATTACGGAAAATTCTGACTGGCCGAAATTCAAAAGCAGTATCCAGATAGCAGAAACCGATATGTCTGGGGGAAGTAGCAGTGAATTAATAAATGATCAAATTACATCATCCATCCTGGCTGCAGCAGAAAGCTCAATCCCACGATCCTCAACCAGTACAAAAGCCAATAGAAACATCCCCTGGTATGATAACGAGTGCAAAATAGCTATTAATAACCGAAGAAAAGCCCTTAAATTATTCCAAAAAGAACTTTCTCAAAAAAATATAATAGAATATAAAAAAAAACGATCAATAGCTCGCAGAATAATTAAAAATAAAAAAAAAGATTCTTGGAACCTTTTTTTAGAATCAATATCAACAAATACTCCACCGCGGCTATTCTGGAAAAAAATACGAAGCATATCAGGGAAACAAATAGATTATCAACCAGGTTTATTAATTAATGGAAATTTTACACAAGACCCAAACACTTTGGCCGAATATTTCGCAGACTATTATTCAAAAATATATTCTCACCAAGCCCACCAGATAGAAGAAAATGAAGTTAATTTGGACTATAGCGACAATAATATTGATAACTCATACAACATGCCGTTTACTATGGAAGAACTAACAGCCAATTTAAATGAATTGAAACCGACTGCACCAGGAATAGATGACATACATAATGACATGCTTAAAAATCTTCCAAAACAGACACTGAATGCTCTCCTAACCCTGTATAACCGTATTTGGTGCACTGGAGAATTTCCAGAGATCTGGAGAAGAGCAGTTATAATTCCCATTTTAAAAAGCAATAAAAATAAACTATTCTCATCAAATTATCGACCCATTTCACTTACAAGTTGTGTATGTAAACTGTTAGAAAAATTGGTTTTCAAGCGTCTCACATGGATAATGGAGACGAACAATTTATTATCAAACGCACAGAGTGGGTTCCGGCGAGGTCGCTCAACAAATGACCATCTTGTAACTATGGAATACGAGATACTGAGCAGCTTTGCAGAGAAGAAAGAATGCATCGGCATTTACTTCGACATTGAAAAAGCATACGACAACTTGAATCCAGCACTCGTCATACAACAGCTGCGAGAATGGGGATTTATGGGTCGTCTTCTCCGTCTGATTGAAAACTTTCTGCAAAATCGAACTTTTCAAGTCAGAATAGGTAACAAATTTTCTTCAATCAGAAATATGAACAAGGGTATTCCACAGGGAAGCGTCCTAAGTTGTGTTCTTTTTTCAATAGCCATAAACAAAGTTACGACTATTATACCCAAATCGATTAAAACGTTTCTGTATGTTGATGATTTGGCATTGCTTCTATCGTTTAGAGACCGGGAGAGGATGCAAAGAATATTGCAAAACTGCCTAAGAAACTTAGAAATTTGGTCTACACAATCAGGTCTGACATTCTCAACTGAAAAAACGAATTGTATAATGTTTTCAAAACGCAGAACACCAACCCCTTCACCATTACTAACTTACAGAGGCATCAACTTAAACTTTGTACCAAATACTAAATTTTTAGGCCTAGTTTTTGACTCTAAACTGAGCTGGAAAGAACATATCAAGTTGTTAAAGGCAGAATCATTCAAGAGAATAATGTTCTTAAAGTTCTTGCTGGCTGCTCTTGGGGTGCTGACAGGGCAAGCATGATTAAAGTTTACACGTGCCTGATAAGATCGAAACTAGACTATGGAAGTTTTATTTACTCCTCAGCGAAGTTCACCCAGCTTTCAGCAATTGACTCGGTTCACCATGCTGGTCTATGTCTCGCAACAGGTGCATTCAGGACTAGTCCCGTATGTAGCATTTGTGTTGAAGCTGGGGAAGCACCATTAGCTGTTCGTAGACACCAGCTTGCCTGCGGTTATATTGGTAGGCTAAAATTTAATAACCGAAATCCAGCTTGGATACCCGTGTTCCAACCAAAGTGCAGAAGATTTCTGGAAAACCAACGACTGCCTGCGCCATTGGGAATCAGAGCCGGCAGATATATTAAAGAAATACAACACCTCAAACCTATAACCGATGATTTGAAATATCCACCATGGACTCTAAAAATTCCAACAGTAGATTTAACTCTCAAAAAATATTCGAAAAATAGCACCTCAGATATAATATACTTAACGGAATTTAGCAAAATTAAAGATAAATACAAAAACTTTAAATTCATATTTACAGATGGGTCAAAATCAAACAACAATGTTGGGTGTTCCGTTGTTTTGGACACTACGATTTTGAAATACAAACTTCCACCAATCACCAGTAACTTTACAGCGGAATGCTGGGCGGTTACAGCAGCATTACATTATGCTATGCACCTGGAAGAAAAAAATCTTGCCATATTTACTGATTCCCTTTCTGCTATAATATCGTTTCTTAACCTATATACCAAGGATCCAGTCATAAGAAAGGCACAGGCATATGCCTCAATGTTAAAAGATGCACAAAAGAACTTGGTACTTATCTGGATACCATCCCATGTGGGGATAAAAGGGAATGAAGCCGCGGACGAAGCAGCCAAGCAAGCAGCCATTTCCTCGCTAGACGTCAAAACAATCTATACCCCTTCGGACATTTGCAATTTTTTAAAGTATTTAGCCAGGAATACTTGGATAGAATTATGGCATGAAACCCAGGCAGATAATAAATTAAAAATAATTAAATAGTCCAGTCAATGAGTGCTGAAATGAGGGGTGTAGAGTGCATGGAATATGCGATAATTTTTGACTTCTTAGCTTCGTTAGGAATGGTTGGAAGGTAAACATACTAAAAGTCCCCACCGCTGGGGGGTGAGCTAACGGTGGGGGGGAGGGGAGAAGTTCCATTATTTTGGTTTTTCGATAATATATCGAAAACTGTTGGCTCTAGAAAAATATGTTTTAAATAAACATAAAAGCTAATTAAATTTACTATAAAATTTATTATATATAAATTTGTCGTTATTTTAACCGTTTACGAGATATACGTTATTGAAAATAGGTGATTTTCGGGAAAAAACAAATGTCACCTCACTTTTTGTCAAACTTTTGCTTCTATTACGTTCCACAATCGTTACTCAGAAAAAACGTCAGAATCAAAATTGTAGAGCATTAAATGTACTTTAGTTTCATATATACGTTTTTGGTATTTGCTTTAAATGTTTAACAAAAAGTGGGGTAAACATTTTTTTATTTCTAAAATTGTCGATTTTTAATAATGTATATCTCGAAAACCGTTGGAATTTCTACGAATAGGTATATAATTAATTTTATAGGAAATTTAATGAGCTTTAATATTGATCTGCTACATATTTTTCTAGAGTCCACCGTTGTCGAGATATAATCGAAAAACAAAATTGGGACCTTCCCCCCTCCCCCCACCTTTAGCTCACCCTCCAAGGGCGGGGACTTTTAATATGTTAACGTGCTGGTATGGGTATTTGATGGGACTTGATCAACATTTCATATATAGGTCCTTTTAGTAAATTTAAGGAGCTTTCAGATAAATAATAGAAATTTCGGATCGAACAATTAGTTTCGTAAGAGTATCAATAAACGTATTTTTTCAGAGATGTGCGACCCCAGATAAAGAGTGCCGAAATGAGGGGTGTAGAGTGCATGACATATGCGGTAATTTTTGACTTCACAGCTTTTTTAGGAATAGTTAAAAGGTAAACATATTAAAAGTCCCCACATCTGGAGGGTGAGCTAAAAGTGGGGGGAGGGGGGAAGGTCCCAATTTTGTTTTTCGATATCTCGACAACGGTGGACTCTAGAAAAATATGTAGCAGATCAATATTAAAGCTCATTAAATTTCCTATAAAATTAATTATATTCGTATTCGTAGAAATTCCAACGGTTTTCGAGATATACATTATTAAAAATCGACAATTTTAGAAATAAAAAAATGTTTACCCCACTTTTTGTTAAACATTTAAAGCAAATACCAAAAACGTATACATGAAACTAAAGTACATTTAATGCTCTACAATTTTGATTCTGACGTTTTTTTCTGAGAAACGATTGTGGAACGTAATAGAAGCAAAAGTTTGACAAAAAGTGAGGTGACATTTGTTTTTTCCCGAAAATCACCTATTTTCAATAACGAATATCTCGTAAACGGTTAGAATAACGACAAATTTTTATATAATAAATTTTATAGTAAATTTAATTAGCTTTTATGTTTAGTTGAAACATATTTTTCTAGAGCCAACAGTTTTCGATATATTATCGAAAAAAAACCAAAAAAATGGAACTTCTCCCCTCCCCCCCCCGTTAGCTCACCCCCTAGCGGTGGGGACTTTTAGTATGTTTACCTTCCAACTATTCCTAACGAAGCTATGAAGTCAAAAATTATCGCATATTCCATGCACTCTACAATGTGTTTATTGACTGGACTAAAAAGTGACATCAAACAATGGTATACATCAAATCGGAGAAACAGAAGAGAAGAAGTGGTGATCACAAGATTAAGGATTGGCCATACTCGCCTTACGCATAGCTACTTATAAGTAGAGAAGGCTTACCGAAATGTTTATACTGCCAGTGTCAACTAACGATCAGACATATTCTCGAGGAATGCCCGCTGTATGAAACTTTTTTTGAGCAGGAACGACTGGAAAGAAGACTCTCGGTAATGCTTGGAGATAACAAATACAATATTGACAAAATTATCAAATTTTTGAAACTACATAATTTTTTCGAAAAAATATAATTAAAAAAAAACACAACAGAAAACTAAGGAACCAGGACACTAAAGACCGTAGAAGTTGAGTGTCCAAAAACAATCAACCTAACCTAACCAAAGATAAGGAAAAATTAAGATGTGGCTGAAATAAAACCAGAAACTTTGAAAAAAAATCAGCCAAAAGAAAATATACTCTGAATACAGAAAGTATGGTTCAGAAATAGATAAAATAAAAGTATGTGAAGGAAAGTGAAACGAAAAAGAAAATAGTGTTAGAAGAAAATAAAATTAAGCCAGTCAAAGAGAATGAAGAAAAACATTAGAAGGTGATGAAGTTAAAAACAAAATTGAAGCTGCAGAGAGGCAAAAGCTGAAGAAGCAAAGAAAACAAAAGCTGAAGAAGCAAATAAAACAAAAAGCTGAAGAAGCAAATAAAACAAAAGCTGAAGAAGCAAATAAAACAAAAAGCTGAAGAAGCAAATAAAACAAAAGCTGAAGAAGCAAATAAAACAGAAATTAAAAAAAAAAGATAGGGAAGAATAAGTAATTATAAAACATACAGACCTAAATAGGAAAAACATGGAGGAGAAAAGCCATAATAGAATGTGAATCAAAGAAGATAAAAGAGAAAGGACAAAAATTAAAATTAGAATCTGAAACTAAAGAAAATGATTGATGAAGAAAAAGTTATAATTGAAATTAAAAAATATGAAGAAAAGGTGTTACAGAATGCTCAAATTTAAAAAAAAAAAAAGGAAGAATATATATTAGCAACACACTCCAAAGCAAAAAAAGAAAAAAGTGACTAAAAAAAAAAAAAAAAAAGAATCTGTTTAAGACATGAAAAAGGAAAAAGCAAAGATACAATAATGAGGTAACAACAAAAACGGTTAGAAGAGTCAGGTTTCCTCAGCGTTACCTGCAGTGAACAAATGTGAAATGTACCTCTAGTGATTTACATAGATAATGAGTGAAGTGGATTATCAACATTTTATTTTATTTTATTTATTTATTTATTTTTTTTTTTTGAATTTATTATGGTATGATTATTTTTTTTAGAAAGAGAAAATAATTGTTATGTAAAATGTGTTAGGTATAATTATGTTTTGTAAAATTGTTTTTTTCAGTTTAGAAAAAGTGTTTATTTAGATAGTTTTCTTTATTTTTTGGCATGATAATGTAGTCTCAAAGTCAAAATTGATATCGTAACATACTGATGTTACTGGGAGAGGAGTAATGTAGGGTAACAAATCGTAATAATAATTATTTAAAATATCGATTGATATTTTAAGTCATATGTAAAAATCAGAAGGTTACATATTGTAAAAAGTAATGTGCAAAATAAAAAGTATAAAAGTGAAGTTATATTTATTTCGCTAAAAAGTTCTAAAATCTCTGAAGATATAAAGACAGCAACAAAACTAAATCATTGTTATTTCAACAAATACCACCACAGACCAGATATTCTCTTTATGTTTACAATCTTAGAAATAGCAAGAGAAATCATCACCACTCACTACATATTTATAGAGTTCCTGAAAGCATAGAATCGTATCGATAGGGAAAACTATATAAAGAGCTACTGGAAATAGGCATACCAACAAAGATGGATATTGTGATCAAGATGACAATGAAAAAAGAGTATTGTAAAGTCAGAATGCAAGGCGACATTTCAGAGAGCTTTAAGACACATAAGGGCCTCTGACAAGGTGACTGTCTTGTAATAATAATCATATTATTATTAACCTTCATATGTGAAACTATCTCACATGCTTATTCCATACATTGTTAGTATATTCTAATTAAGTTCAATAAAGCCTTATTTCAGAAGGTATTCTTATTACAATTTATTGAACTTAATTAGAATATACTAACAATGTATGGAATAAGCATGTGAGATAGTTTCACATATGAAGGTTAATAATAATATGATTATTATTACATTCACCCCCTGCCCAGTAAAGATCGTAATCTTCATAAATCATATTATTATTAACCTTCATATGTGAAACTATCTCACATGCTTATTCCATACATTGTTAGTATATTCTAATTAAGTTCAATAAAGCCTTATTTCAGAAGGTATTCTTATTACATGTCTGCTATGTATTTTGTTTAACTTAGCCTTGATGAGTGCTGTCAGATTGGGAATTCAAGCTGGAGTGGAGGCACCCTAGCACCTTATTTTTAGGTCGATGCAAATTCTTGGATTTGCCAATGATATAGATATTGTTCTGGCATGGTTTATAAAATTATGTTTTTTTAATTGATTTTAATTGAAGATTCAACTTAATTTTATTTTTTTTTACATTTCCAGTTATCAAAAACAATCTTTGTAATTTGTAGTTTAAAATTGCATTTTTTTTTTGTTAATTTCTAAATATTCAGTCTCATTTATTGTATTCGTCATTTAACAGCAATATCCCAAAAACACATATGAATTGTGATGTCACCCTGCTACATTAATAAAAAAAAAAAATATATATATATATATATATAAAAAAAAAACAGTCTGGACTTAAATCGGAATTAGATATCACTTGGAATTAACCGCTTTTGTGTATAGTCTAGATTCTGATTGCAAGAAGATTTATAAACAGTTTGGAGTTAGATTGCAATCAGATAACACATTGAATTTAACCACTTATGTCAACTGTCTTGGCGGACAAATCGAGGTTCAGTTGCTTGAAATCATCACAGTTGGAATTCGCTTTGTCATAGTCGCCTGGAAGAAAATTCTCAAAAATACATAGTCTTCACTTCATGAAAGAAGAGTTTGGCTGGACTTAAATATCAGATTTATCATTTTCTTATAATATAAATGTTAATTAAATTTTTTTATTCATGTTAATTGATTTTTTATTTTTACAAAGTCGACTTTAGTTTGTTACAAACTGTTTATAATTTTACATTAACATCATTTCAACAGTAAATTTACCTTATTGTATATTTTTGGTTTAATTGAATATTTTCAATTATCTGTTTTGTTCTTTTGTTTGATGTGTAAATATAAATTGAATTAGTTTATTACATAAATGGAAAGGTTTCTTTTTTTTTATATTTGATATTTTTTGTTCAATGTTCTTGTTTTTTTTTGTTTTCTGTAATTATTAAGGTCGATGCTGTAGAACCGGCTGGAAAGGTGACAAGGGTAGGATGCCAATAAAGGTAAGCCCCTCTTCCCACGAGATATCATTGGAAGACGTTTTGATGCTGTGAGGGATCGGTTTCTAGCTTTACTTTATGCAGCCAAAAAAATTGGACTCACTATCAATGAATCCTAAACAAAATATTTGAGAACAAAGCAAGTGTAATGAATCAGAGATTTTTAAGTGAATTGGCAATTTAATATTATATATTGTTTGTTAACATGGTTACCAGGGTGACCATCCAGATGTTAATGTATTGATAAAAAAGAATAAAGTTTGAGTGAGTTGGTTATATTTTTCAATTTCGCCAGTTAAACATTGTTTTAATTTATTTTGCTATAGTTTCTAAGAATTTCTTGGCTGCTAGTACATCTTTTGGCGACCATGACAGGACATATTAGAAATGGAGAAAGCCAAGAAATCAAGAACTGCAATTAGACCATATTTTATGAAACAATGTCATAAAATTGAAAAATTCCTCGAAAATCTGGAAAATGAAATCCAAGTACAATCTATATTCTCTCTACTTGAGAAAAAGTTTTCTGAATTGCAAGACGTTGACCAAGAAATTTATAATTTTATGTTTGATCATGAAAGTTTTAATGAAGACTTGTTAGAAACAGAATTAACAACTAGAGGTGAGTATGAGATGAAATATTATAATATTTGTTTTTTGATGAAAAGGTTAGGCAAACAACAGGATCATATTTCAGTTCATAGTAATAATGACACCAGTAGTAGTAGTAATAGTAGTAGTAGTAGAAATCTAAAAGGAAAATATAAACTACCTCTCATAGAACTGAAGAAATATGATGGAGACTTAAAAGGATGGTTACCGTTTTGGTCTCAATTCAGTAAAATTCATGATGATTCTTCTTTAGATAATAGTGATAAGTATCAATATTTGATTCAATGTTTGGTTAAAGACTCAAGAGCCTGGAATGTAGTCAACAGCTACCCACCTACAGGAGAAAATTATCCAAAAGTTATTGAAAGTTTGAAGTCACGCTTTGGGGAAGATAAATTATTGATTCAGGTTTATATCCGAGAACGAATTGCGCTGGTAGTTCAAAAATCAGTGAGCAGAGTAAGTATGAATTTAGCAAATTTGTATGATAGGTTAGAAGGGCAGTTGCGGTCATTAGAGACGCTAGGAGTTACATCAGATAAGTACGAGTGTATGTTATTTGCACTCGTAGAGTCATGCTTACCTGAAGAATTATTGAGAGTTTGGCAAAGAAAAAATGCTTTGCAAAAGACAGATGAGGGTACTGAAATAAACTAGTCAACCTTTAAAGAAATAGGCTTAAATATAGCACTGGTTGAACATAAAACACTCATTGTACACTACTCAATATAACCTTCCCATAATTAAGATAGTCAATAATAACATATGGTAATTACTAATTGAATGATATAGTCACCACATTCTTCCACCCAGTTTAGATATAATCCTCCAAGTATCGTGGGGGATTACGTGTTCGTTCACTTCTTCTGAGGTTTAGAGTTCTTGGAGCGTTTGGAAGAGATACTTCAGAAGAGGGTGAATCTTCCATTGTTGGTTCCGCAGATACTCCGGGCTCATCTTGGTCTAGTGGAAGATGAGGTTCGTCAGAGAGGAGAAATGGAGCGTTGTCTATTTCGATGGTTTCTTCAGTTTGGTTACTAGCAGGAGCCAAATGCCTCGTAGAGACAGTGTAGCCGAGATCCCAAACTCTGAAGAATCAGTCTCTACCGTGAAAGGAAATTATTTATCTATTGTCGAAACCACAGATTGAGCGATTATTTGTTTAAGCGACTCAAAGGCAGCAAGTGCTTCTTGACTTAATGGAAAATAATGAGATTGAATAAGTGGTCTTATTTTATCAGAGTATTTTTGAACCCATTTGGAGTAGTGAGAAAAGAAGCCTAGAACCCGTTGTAGTGAGGCAGTTTCAGTAGGTGCTGGTAATTCTAAGAGAGATTTGATCCGTTCTGGATCTGGTTTTATAAATTTGTTAGAGATATTGTAGCCTAAAATATTGATTGTTGATGTTCATAACCTGCATTTATTTTCGTTTAGAGTTAAATTGTATTTTTTTGCAGTTGTAAGAAATTTTTCCAAATTTTGGTCATGCTCTTCTTCGTTTTTCCCACATATTGTTACATCATCAAGGTAAGCAAACGTTCCCGTTAGACTTTCCTTGTGAATAATTTCATCAACTACCCTTTGGAAAGCAGCAACTCCGTTCGTAACACCAAAGGGTATTCTAGTAAATTGGTACAATTGGTTATTTGCCTCGAACGCTGTATAGGGCTTGTCTTCAGGTCTGATAGGCACTTGATGATAAGCACTATGTGAATCAATAGTGCTGAAAAGGGAGTATTGAGAAATTTTGTGAATGATTGAATCAATCCGCAGAAGAGGGTAAGCATCCAAAAGTGTAAAGCGGTTTATCGTCTGAGAATAATCTATGACCATTCTCCTTTTATGATTATTACTTGTTGTTACTAAAGCTTGAGCTCTCCAGGGTGAATTGCTTGGTTCAATGATTCCTTCTCGTAGCATTCTATTTGTTTCATTCTGTTTGAATTTGAGATCGTCTCGAGAGTATGAATGCTGTCTAGATTTAGTAGCAATTGGTTTCCAACCGTCTGCCAGGCACGAAAGTAAGGAAACTGGGTTGACAATGGCGACAGCTAAACTGCAAAGTTTCAAAGATTCACGGGGCCCTCCGAATTCTAATTCGACAGAACGATGGTGTTCTAGAAAGTCATGCCCTAATATAACGTCGGCACATAGGTCTTTCATGACTGATAATTTTATATTATTGTAACAGTTTTTATCTATCTGAAGGTCTATTAAGCAGTTGCCAACAATAGGAGAAATTAGTGACATCGAGGCCATTGAAACCTGCCCACTTTGAGGTGAGATAGGAATGCTTAGATCACGAGCTTTACTCAGATTAACAAAACTGAGTGAGCTCCCTGTATCTACAAGCGCTTGGCACCAGTTACCATTCAATTTAATTGATTTCACAGCCTTCCTTACGCATGGTGGAGAAGCCGCAGATATGGTGGTAGCTATAAGATTAGTGGTAGCAGAAGTTTTTGATCGAAATTTCGACTTGCAAACTCTTTCAAAATGCCCAATTTTTCCACAACCCTTACAGATAGCATCTTTTGCAGGACACTTTGATCTTTGATGAAGCAGACCCCCACAAAAATAACATTTCTTATAGGAAGTTTTGGATAGAGATGCAGATGTCGGTTCAGGTGTAGGATCGATAGAGTTCTGAGGGCTTGATTGATAAGTAGCGGCATTCATCTCGGTGGAAAGAACATCATACGTTTTCGAATGCATATGAGCCAATTCCAGAGCAAGGGCTTGTTTATAAGCATCCTCTAGAGATAGAGAATTATTCTCTAAAAGGCGCTGACGAATGGTCGTTGAAAGTAAACCACTAATAAAGGAATCTCGAACACAATCTTTATGATTTTCGTTCAGCAGTAACAGCAGTGAATTCGCAGTCTTTACTCAGCAAATTTAATGCTTGCAGATAGACATCTATAGATTCATTTGAAAGTTGTTTGCGGGTTGCTAGGCAGTGTCTCGCATATACAATGTTTTTTGGTTTTATGTAAAGATTTTTTAGAATTTTTTCAGCTTCCTCAAACGTTTTACACTCATTGAAATATAGAAAAACTGGAGGAGAAACGAAATTTGTTAATAATTGCAGTTTCTTTTTTGAGTCAAGAGTATTGTCGTAACTGACAAAGTTAGTAAAAGTAGCATACCAGTGACTCCATTCTTGAGCAGCATTTTGTGATGACGGGTCGATGTCAAGCCTCTCCGGTCTAAGAAACTTATCCATCTTTAGTTGAATAAATTGAAATAAACTAGTCAACCTTTAAAGAAATAGGCTTTATTCAGCTAAAATATAGCACTGGTTGAACATAAAACACTCATTGTACACTACTCAATATAACCTTCCCATAATTAAGATAGTCAATAATAACGTATGGTAATTACTAATTGAATGATATAGTCACCACAAGTACTGCTATCAAAGATGGTAATTTGATGGGTTTGTTGGAATTTATCAAATCCGAAGTAGAATCTGAAGAAAAGATAACCTTAGCAATGTCTGGTTTTGGTTCTCATGACACTATAAATAAAATAGCTGTTTTTCAGAGATACAAAAGGACCACCTCTCCGAAAGGCACGATACCAACTGCAACTGACTTATTGGTTAATGAAGATAGTTCAATTAAAACTAATAAGATTTTTGGTAAGAAAAAATGTTTATTTTGTGACAGTAGAAATCACATGTCTTCAGGTTGTTTTAAGGCTAGAGATATGTCATTAGAAGATAAGTTGGCAATGATAAAAGATAACAATTGTTGTTATGTTTGTTTTAAACCTAACCATAAAGCAAAATTTTGTAGTTTAAGGCCAAAATGCATAGTTTGTAAAAAGGGCCACTTTCATATTATGTGTTCAGAACTTCATAAGAAAAATGATTCTGATAAAACAACTACTACGTCTTTACCTGAAAGTGAAAAAATGGTCGAGACTGATAAAACCTTAACTAGCTTGGGTCAACTTAATTTTAAGGGAGTATTTCTTCAAACTTTAATTGTCAAATTAAGAGGTAAGACACATGATCGTGAGGCAAGAGCTATTATTGATTCAGGGAGTCAACGATCATACATATTAAGAAGTATTGCTTCAGAAATGGGCTACCAAGCAACAGGAGAACAGGTATTAGTTCATTCTCTCTTTGGCGGCAGTAGTACTGAGCAGTATAAACATATGGTGTATAAGATATATTTACAAAATTTAGAAGGTAACTACAGGTGTAATTTTGATGTTTTAGATCAGCCAATTATTTGTGAAAATATTACACATATAACGGAAGGGCCTTGGATTGATGAGTTGGTTGCTGCTGGAGTAAAATTATCTGATGTCTACGACAATAATAAACCTGTTGAAATACTGATTGGAGCGGACATTGCTGGGAAAATTCTAACGGGAAAAGACTAATATTAGAATGTGGACTAGTAGCCATGGAAACAGATTTAGGCTGGACTCTAATGGGTAAGGTTCCACAAATTGCTTGCAAAGTGAATGCAGATATGTCTATTTTATCAATGTTGGTAAAAGAAGCAGATGTATCTGAGCGATGGACATTAGATGCTATTGGAATAAGGGATGCCGCTGAAAGCAAATCGAAAGACCAGTTACATGCTGCTACACAAGATCATTTTGATAAAACTGTGTCTATAAATAATGAAAGGTGTTATGAGGTCCACCTACCTTGGAATAAGAGTAAAGTTTACCTTGCCAGTAATTATACATTGTCATTGAAACGATTGAAATTTACAGTTAAAAAACTTATATCCGAAGGTTATTATGACGATTATGATAAAGTATTTAAAGATTGGTTGGTGCAAGGAATCTTTGAAGATGTCAGTGATTCCAGTGATCCTTACAGTGGCCGTTTCTTACCCCATAGGCACATTATTAAAATTGGCAATACAACTCCAGTAAGACCAGTTTTCGATGTTTCAGCCAAAGAGAAACATAAGCCCTCTTTAAATGACTGTCTAGATAAGGGACTAAATTTAGTTGAATTAATACCAGAAATTTTAATTCGTTTCAGAATAAATGAGAATAGTGTCATATCAGATATTAAGCAAGCTTTCCTTCAGATTAGTATTTGTCAATAAGACCGCCAGTTTCTGAAATTTATTTGGAAAGATAAAAATGGAAAAAGTATAGTTTTCCAACATTGCAGAGTCGTATTTGGTGTGACAACATGCTGCTACACAAGATCATTTTGATAAAACTGTGTCTATAAATAATGAAAGGCGTTATGAGGTCCACCTACCTTGGAATGAGAGTAAAGTTTATCTTGCCAGTAATTATACATTGTCATTGAAACGATTCTTACTTACAGCTGTTATTAGACACCACCTTCAGTCATTAGTAGGTAGCAATAGTGAGTACATATCTGTTGCTAATAAATTAATGAAAAGTTTTTATGTTGATAACTGTGTGACGAGTGTATCAAAAGCAGAACTAGGCACCTTTGTAGTTGGGGCAACTGCGGTAATGAAACAAGTAAATTTTGATTTACGAGGATGGGTAAATAGTTCTGGTGATTCAGAAAATCCAAAGCTAGTAAATGTGTTAGGACTAGTTTGGAATTCAGACAGTGACATAATTCATCTGTGTGAAAATTTCTTGAAAAGGCTGGAGGACGAAGTAATTACCAAGCGAGTAATTTTGAAAGTTGTAAATCGGATTTATGATCCAATAGGGTTTACATGTCCAGTTTCTTTAGAGCCCAAACTATTGTTACAATTATGTTTTGAACGCAAATATGGATGGGATCAAGAGGTAGATTCAGATATTGAGAAACGTTTTATGAGTTGGGCACACGCATTACCTCTACTAGCAAAAATTCAAATTCCTAGATGGGAGCTTGGAGTATGTAATAGAATCTTTGTTGGTACAACAAATGCAATGAATTTTGTGAATGATTCTAAGTTATTTTGTTTCAATTCATTTAAAAGAAGCAAGTGGAAATTCAGGCCGGATTCATCTCCCTGGTGGGGTGGATGGTGGGAGGCTCCAGACTGGCTCAAAAGGGGTCCCTGTGAATGGCCATCCGCAATACCTCAGTTTGATGAAGATATTATCATTGAAGAAAGGAGGAAAACTTTAGTCACAGCTATGTTTGGTCGTAGTGACGATACTGATTGGTACTACAGAAACCTCTCCAGGTATGAAAGTATCGTTCGTAGATTTGGTTGGGTTTATAGGTTTTATAAAAATAGCTTCAAGCATGACATGCATGAGGAAATGTTGAAAAAAGAGCTAACTAAACCAGACCTAGAACAGTTAAGTAAATTTGACCTGAAAAGCAGATTAGCGTATCGCCTGAAATTGAAGGAGGATCTTCGTGGAAGATTTCGTTCAAAGTATCTTGGTCAACTGAAGCATAGAATCAAAGAATACAAGAAAACGAAATAGTTTTGGTTGGCAGATTCTCCTATGAAGTACTGGGGAGATCAACGACTTCAACAAGAAGAGGAAAACTTAAAAAAGTTGTGAGTGGAGTGAAAAGTGTTAAGCTGTCAATAACTTCTCCAGCTTAAGGTGGGAGAATGTGCTGAATCAGAGAAGATTTTTAAGTGAATTGGCAATTTAATATTATATATTGTTTGTTAACATGGTTACCAGGGTGACCATCCAGATGTTAATGTATTGATAAAAAAGAATAAACCTCCTCAACTATGAATTTTCCAAAAATATTTTAAAATATATGAATATAAGGATGTTTTGTGTTTAAATTTCAAGATTAGTTTTTAATTTTATTCTCTACCTTCTTCATTTATAAGTTCTTATTTATGATCTACTGAGGTTATCATCTGAAATTTATGCCTCTGAACAACAATACCTTTTTATTGTACTTTCATTTTATTCTCAGGGGACAAAGTATAGATTATTCTTTTCATTTTCATCTTCGTTAAAAATTGTGTAGTTTTTAAGAGGTTGGTGACTAATGCTCTTAATTGGATACTATTCATTTTTCTACCTAAATACCTTGTATTAAGAAAATTATATTCATACCATGTGTTCATTTGTGTTTGGTCTATTTTACCAACTATTTTCTTATTTGAGGAACCCTCACATTCCTTTGTGTTAATTTTTTTTTTGAAGGAAGTGTGCATTATTAATCAATAATAAAGTAAAGCAGCAAATTTTATCATCTTTTTGCTATTTGTCAATTATTTTATATTTATATTTTTCTGTAATAGTATAATAATAAATACTAAATATTTTACATGCCAGTTAAATGTTTTGTTTCTCTTATATTTTAGGGAACTTAGGTTACTTGAATCACTTGATGGGATATGCAATAAAATTCTGGACTATAATATCCATAAAGAAAGAACAGATAGTACACGCTTTGCTAAAGGAATGAGTCAAACTTTCAAAACACTCCATGGATTAGTGTAAAGAAACTTTCATTTACTTTTACTAAACATTTGTTGTGGATCCAGATTGATTATTCATTGATTATTAGTTGTATTAAAACAAAGAATAATAAAAATTACCAATAATATTATAGTAAATGTTAAGAGGAAAGATAAGAAAGCTGTGGGCATAAAGTAAAAGTTAGCATCACATACAAGAAAAAAAAAACAATAGATTAAAAATAAGATTAAACATTTTTGAATATTTTAGTTACAGCAGTGTCTCATGAAATATTAGTACTGATAAAAAGTTTTCTTGAAAACAGGTGTAGATTACTTTTAGCTCTTGTTTATTGCTGTTAAACACTCTTATGTACTCCAACGATGATAGTATACGATTTAGTATTACAAGCAGTCCCAATATTGCCAAAGGCCAATCAAATAAATATCCTGACAAAGTCAAAAGGAAATTATCCTAATAATTTAGTTCAAAATTATACATCAAATATACGGTTTTTCAGTAATAATTCTAATTGTGGAAGGAGAGAGTGGCCAAGGATGTCCTTCGGCCTCAAAAAAAATCATCAGATCCTGACAGATCTGTAAAACAGTGTCCTTATAAGGACAACAATGGCGGAAATTATCCTTCGGATAACTTAAAATTGTTAAATATTTTAAAACAGTATCATCAAGGACAACAATGGCAGAAGTTATCCTTTGGATAACTTAAGAACTGTTAAAAACATATTATACTTAAGGACGAAAAACTAATAAAATCATACAATTCCGCCATCTTAAAACAGTATCCTTTAGGACAAAAACTAATTCTAATTGTGAAAGGAGAGAGTGGCCAAGGATGTCCTTCGGCCTCAAAAAATCGTCAGATCCTGGCAGATCTGTAAAATAGTGTCCTTATAGCAGGATCCATCTCTTAAACCCGCCCCGAACCCCTACTGCCACGGTTCTATATTGTACCTTTTTAGCAAAAAAGGGGGTCATTAGCGTTGAAAAACTATCTCCAGCCTCCTGTAGAATGAGTTAGCAAAGGCAGAATATCCTTCCGCCATCTTATCTTTTTTTTTTTTTTTTTTTTTTTTTTTTTACAACACATGCAAATGAGTTCACCTAAAGATGTTGTTAAAGGTTACTTTCACATATAAAAAATTCAAGCAGGAATTTGACCACTGATAATTACTATATCAGCTACCCACTTCCCTGATGCCTTCCTACTAAAAAAAATACACTTTTGGGAACTTCCAGAGAAATTCCAAGTTCTTACAACACAAATCCAAGCAAGTTGGTTTGTCTATATTTGGGTTTCAGTACGAAACCACATTATGTTCGTACACTAAAAAAAAAATAAGGGAGTCAATCTTTTTTCAAAAATGCACAGATTCAACAGTGGATGAGGGTTCTGGTAAACCAGCAATTATACCTGATTACAATTCCGCAAAAGCAGGAGTGGATCTTATGGATCAGATTTGCAGCTGTTATACAGTGTTACGTATTTCACAAAGATAAACCCTGTCATTGTTTTTTAGGTTTTGTTCATAACAGGAATCAATTCCCAAGTTGTCCTGACATCCAATAAACCGGGCAGCTTTGGAATAAGGCGTTTTTTATCTCCATTCTCTGGCAATAGAGCTTCTTGAAAGTCACTTTTGCTCAGTATGTAAGTTAAGAAAGCGTCTGATTGGTATAGTCAGAAGAAATATGGTGTGCCTTAAGAGCTAAAAATGCTCCATCAGGTCTGATTGAAGCAATCCAATCAACGTACCAGGTTCCTAAAGGCATTGTAAGAATAAATGGCTTGGAATCAAAGCAGGGAGACAGTCTAAGTGCCCTACTCATTTTTATGGATGAAATTATTAAGATATGCAAGAGAAGAACAGCAAGGGCGGTGATAGGTCATTGGAATATGCGAACTATACTGGCACAAGCAATGGTATTGGCTGATGACATCGTGTTAATTGCTGATTCTACACATAGCCTCCAACAAACCCTGGTAGAATGTGAAGCAGAACTCGCTAGGAAGGGCATGAATATCAATGTGTTGAAAAGCAAAATCCTACATCTAGGGCGAGAGCCCGAAAAAATCCATCTGACCTGCTAGTCCAGTAAAATAAGGCTCCAAAAGGCCGTTTTCAAGAAAAAACTGCGGAACTTTTATTCTCAACGGATCTTCATGTTTTTTGGGGTGCTGAATCCGAAGCTGAAGTTTGCTACCACGGCAACCATCGGCTTCATATTCAAAATCGCAAAAAAAACCCGTTATTTTTGTTTTTTATCTATAACACGATAACGAAGCTTTTGTTTGAAGAAAGTTTTCAAATATTAATTGTAGCTGGAACTAGTACCTACATAATGAAAAAAATAAATAAATCCGAAATCAGACCATTTTTCGAGAAGTTACGTTATTGGGAAAAATTGAGAAATTGGCCAACTTGCTGTCAGTCCCACAGCTCTGCGAAAACACGTTTGTTGTGCTTTTTTGGCTATAACTCTGAAACTATTTTTCCAATAAAACATTACTTTTTTTCATCTTAAAGCTGCTTAAATTTACTATAAGAATCTATAAATGAAGTTTTAATCAAACCCTCTGAAATGTACATGCCAGCCCGCTAATAAAAACGTACTGTTGTAAAATCCAAGTGTTTTTTGCCACATTTGTCGCTCTAACTCCTCAAATATTTGTTCGATCCCAAATTTCTTTTTTCTCTCTCAAAGCCGATTAAATTCGCTATCAGATGCTATATATGTAAATTATATTAAATCCTGTAAACCACCCCAACTAGCAAGCTAAATGTGTATGTTTTGGTAAAATATGTAAATTATGACATGTTCAGTAGACTGGTGTGGGTATTTGACGGTGTTAATTATAAGTTACATATATAGGATCTAATAGTAAATTTAACCAGCTTTTAGATAAAAATATTAAATTTTGGATCAGACAAATGGTTTTGGAGTTATAGTGAATAATGTGCCAAATAAACTTGTATTTTACAAAAGTAAGTGATTTTCAGCGTGATGGCTTGTGTATGTATTTCAAGAATTTTAATAAAAATTTCATATATAGGATCTAATTGTAAATTTAACCACCTTTCAGATTGAATAAAAACATTTTGAATCGGACAAATACTTCCGGAGTTATAATATCCCAGACGCCTAAAAACCCGTACTGTTGTTAAATGCATGGTTTTCGGCACATTTATCATTATAACTCCGAAAGTATTTGTCCGATTCAAAATTTTTTTTTCAATCTGAAAGGTGGTTAAATATACAATTAGCTCCTATGTATGAAATTTTTATCAAAATTCTTGAAATACACAAGCAACAATCTCGCTGAAAGTTTGTCATCTACACATAAAAGCAAAGCAAATTTGCATCAGATTTGGTTCTATTCATTTTTTTTCCCAGTCTATAGTGTTAGAGCTGTGGGGAAGGGAAAAATACAATATTTTGTCGAAAAATGTAAAACGTCACAATAAACTTACTTTTTAATAATATTACATTAAAATTGGTTCAGTAGTTTAGCCACCACAAACGCCCAAAGATTGGCTAAGTTGCGCTAAGTAGCACACCGCAAAAACACGTTTGTTGGTACTCTTTTGGCTATTACTCCAAAACTATTTGTCTGATCCAAAATTTCTTTGTTTCATCTGAAAGCTGGTCAAATTTGCTATGAGACCTCATATATAAAATGTTTTTTAATTCCCATGAAGTACCCGCACCAATTATACTGAGAAACCCACACTGTTGTGAAAACCACAATTCTCATAAATAGCTTCGGAGTTATTGCGAGAAATATACTGAAAAAAAGTGGATTTCACAAGAGTATGGGGTTCTTAGTGTGATGGAGTGAGTTTATCATGGGACTTGATAAAAATTTCATATATGAGGTATCATAGTAAATTCTCACACAGCTTTCAAATGGAAAAAAGAAATTTCGGATCGGACATATATTTTTAGAGTTATTTTATCCAACAACCTCGTGTAACCTTGTAACTATTTTCAAACCAAATGGCAATACTCCACAAAATTTCTTAAAAGTTATCTAGAGTAATGTGAAATATTAAAAAAATTGTATTTTATTTATTTTTTTTATAATTGTTTAACTGTGATAAATTAAGTAGCAGAGTATCCATTGATTGATTTGTTTGGATTATTATTGCAATAGCATTAAAATATCATTTGTCGAGAATTTCCAGAAATATTTTTGAAAAAGTCAGTAATTTCCAGAAAAATTCTTGAAAATCGGGAATATGCCGGGAATTTTGATTATTGAAATTGGTAGACACCATGATGTTTGAATTGTGAAGAAAATTCTTAATTAGTTTATGTGAGTCGTTCTGTTTCTGTGTATTAATTTATTATGTAGTATTGAACCCTTATTATAGATATGTATGTAAATTACAGTTTTATATATATATATATATATATATATATATATATATATATATATATATATATATATATATATATATATATATATATATATATATATAGTCAGGTTAATTACTTAATTTTAATTTTTAATTAGTATGAAATTAATTAATTTTCTAATTAGTTTTTAATGATGAGGTATAGTTGACTGTTAAGTATTAGAGAAGTAGATTGTTGGGGTATTTTTAATTTTATGTTTTGTCAAGAAATTTCTAATTTTTGACAAATAATTGTCTATATTTCCCGAACTATTAAAACTAGAGCAATTTAAATATGCTCATTAGAAAGAAGATTATATTTCATTTGAAATAAACTTATTTAAACTTCAAAATAGCAGCGTCCAGTATTTAACTTATTGATCCAAACATATGAAATAGCAAGTTTCTGATTCCGTTCCAAAACTTTGACTGCATTTTTCTCAAAAATATTACATATGTTACAAACGTGCACTACTCGAAAAAAACTTCTACACAGAAACACCTTTCAAATGGTATACCACGAATGTATAGTGATAATTTCTAAAATTTATACTGAAATCAAAAACAGGGAGATGCAACATCGGCATTTTGGGAAATACTGAGAGAATGCTCAGAAATTTTAAATAGTTTTATTATGTTTTATTAATAGAAAGTAATTTAATCACAATTACTTATTTATCTTATTCTAATATTTGAATTTTAAGATAGTTTAATTAAAATTTACATACTTAATTTACAATAATTGTTCAAAATGTCCTCCCTCTTCTTTCATACATAGATAGCACCGGTCTTCTTCTGACTGCAACTAATGCTAGGCGAAGTTCATTATGATGTTGCCGCATTGTATTGCAGCACTCATAAATTATGTTTTATTAATAGAAAAGTAACACTGAAATATTTTAAATAATCTTCCGGCTGAGGGTTATTAAAATTTGAAATTTTCATAAATAATGAGTTATACCTTGTATTTAAAGTACGATCAATGTCTGTCGATAATAAATGATTAGTGGCTTTTTCTATTATGTTATTTTTATTAGATAATAATTTTTGTGGATTGAAAAAATCTTAAAAAGTGTTCTGGTATACTGCCGTTAATGGTTAATTGTTTAATTTTAGATACCCAGTTATATTGAAAATCTGGTTTATTGGTATGTAAATCTAAAAGTCTTTTGAGGCAGATACGGGGTAGCTGATTTTCTGGTAATGCCATGATTTTAATTGAAAAATTTATTATTATTTTTAGTACTGGGATGAATAACGGATTCCGTCCTGTTTCTAATCTTACAATATAATTTGGTGTGCATTTGGGCCAGAAATATAGTGTTTTTAGAAATTTAAGTTGAATATTTTCGATAGTTTTCAGGTAGTTTAAACTCCAGATCTGAGCTGCATACAGAAGTGTTGATGAGACCATAGCATCAAAAAGAACCATTTTTGATTCCGAGGAATCACTTTTACCCTTTATAAGTATTGCTTTTACTTTTGCGCTTGCAGTAGTTGCTTTTTGCACAAAGTGATCAGCTGCTTTTCCAAACTTTCCTGTTGAGGTAAATGGTACTCCTAGATAATTATAAGCCTTTTTTATTTGTAGTTGATTTTCTTTCCAGTAGAATGGTTTTATGCCAGGTTTTACTTAATAAGGGTTAATTAAGGTTTTACTTAATTAAGGGTACCCACTTTACAAAAGCTGTGTGTGGCCTAGGAGAGTCTTCAGACCCAATCAATCCACATCCGAAGAAACAGAAATTAACTTTTTTGCCTTCAGCTGCTCTCAAACTCGGACCCCTGAGCTTGGAGTTCAGTGAGCTATTACCCACTGAGCTATTCCACTCCCTATTCAGCTAATGCATTCTTTAAAATATGAATTCAATTTCCAATAAATTAAAGACATTTTTTTTTAGTTTCTTCCTAAAATGTAGATGAACCCTCCCCCCCTTAAAGGACAGGGTAGAGGGGGAATAGGTTAATTCTAGAAATGGTTATAGAACCTTTAGAAAAAAAGTGTGCTAAGTTTTACCTAAATTGAGTGTGTGTATTAAAGTTTTTTTATTTTTTTTATTTTTCCCTATTAAAAACAAAAAAAAAAAAAAAAAAAAAATAGTTGCAGCTTTTTAGTTTTTAGGATCCGATTATCTTTTCCTCTTATTCAGTTCTATTCCTAAATTCATTTTAAACTAAAAAATAAAACTTAATAATTAGTTGTTTGAAGTGAACTTAGTTTACCAAGTAGTCATCAAGCTTATATACTAACTTTAATCTCAAATTCACTATGGATTTAAAAAAAAAAGTTTAATATTGAAATAGTTCTTAGATGGCTGATTCTATCCTCTTATTCTGTTAACATAATAATTTAAATATTTTATTTCAGCAATAAAGGTGTTAAAGTCGAACTAGGTATTCCTCATGAACTTTGGGATAAACCCTCTGTAGAAATAACAGATTTAAAAAGCCAGGTAATGTGATACCTAATATTTATTTTATTGCATGATCAAACACAGCATCTCAGATTTATATATTTACATAAGTAGAGATAAATAAATAGACTAACTTACAATGGGATGTTTGGAGTTGTAACTCACAGATTTTAATGCCGATTTGTTTGTAGGTAGTATAAATCTATAATAGTGTAAAACTAGAGTTATAGCCGCCAATGAGCATTAGGAGCCGAGAAAAAAAAAAAAAAAGTATGAAAATCACGTTTTATTTTTTTTCTCAGCTCTCAGTCAAGATAGAGAAATGATTCTTTCACATTTAATTGCAGTTATGTATGCTATTCGATATAAAAACCTTTTTCTTTATACTCAAAACACCACCAGGCTTTTGGGCGCTCAAAAACTCTAAAAAAATGACAAAATTTCAAGGAAATCCGCTTTAAATCAGTGGAAATTTTTTTCATGAACAACTGACCTCAAATCTCGATTTAATGCACCATAAAACCCTTATATGTGAAATTTTATCAAAATCAAAAAATATTTATTTTTCGAGCAGGTTATAATTTTGAAGTTGAGATTTCATCAACAATTTCTAATGGCCATAACAACTGCCGCATTCAACCGATTACAATAGTAATAGCATCACTAGAATCAGCATACATTCTGCTTTTTATCTATGCATATAACATTGGGTTTACTCCAGATTTTAGTTGACAAAAACTGATGTGAATAAAAAAATCCGAAGCTCAAGCTATAATTTGAGATATCTCAATAAGGGGAAATAATCCTGCGACCTCCGGATTTGGGCTAAACGATGCAGTTTTACAGCTTCTAGATGAAACTAAAATTTGATTTTAATCGGTGGCGAAATATGTGAGATATCACAAATTATTTACATTTCTTCAGAAATTTACAGCATCTTGCCTTTTTCTTCAGAAATTTACAGCATCTTGCCTTCTAAAATCATACAAAATTTTAAAGATAAAAAAAAAATTATTTTTGATTTCGACAAAATTTAGTTTCTATATGTTTTTTGAGATGAGGAATCTGAAATTAATATCAGTTTTTAGTTTAAAAATTTATTCACATCAGTTTTTGCCTACTAAAATCTGGAGTAAACCCAATGTTATATGCATGGATAAAAAGCAGAATGTATGTTGATACTAGTGATGCTATTACTGTTGTAATCGGTTGAATGCGGAAGTTGTTATGGCCGTTAGAAATTGTTGATGAAATCTCAACTTCAAAATTTTAACCTGCTGGAAAGAGGTAAAAAATCAATATTTTTTGATTTTGATAAAATTTCACATTTTTTTCTATGGTGCAATAAATCGAGATTTGAGGTCAGTTGTTCTTGAAAAAAAATTTCCACTGATTTACAGCAGATTTCCTTGGAATTTTGTGATGACAAGATGTATATATATATTTCAACACCCTATTCCTAATTTACCAAACTTATTCTCTCGCCCATCACTGACCTAGAACATATCCATAAAGAGATCTCCCATAACCATACCCGCAACATTATCACTAATCTCCTTACATCCAACCTCCCATCCATCCCCGTTTTCCTCTTAGTTCTTCAAAGACCTTTCCAGCAGGCCAACAACTAAATCATTATTATCTGTGCTTAAGGTAACAAGGCAGTCATTATGGATCATTCTGATTATAATAATGAAAAAATAGTACTTTTCTGTTATAAAAAATGTTTTTATTATATGTAGTATATTACTGTTAATTATTTTGCTGTATAAATAGTATGCTTGCCAGCAATTGGTTATTTCAATAATAAGAGGTTAATTGAGTCACATTTTTTTAACTAAAGAAAAGTAAATGATTAAATGAATCATTTAAAAGTAGATGATAGTATCAGAAGAAAATATAGCTCAGTGGAATAATGAATATCAAAAGTTTATGAACTGCCGCGACAAACTAGTAGCACAAAAATATCATGCACTTAACCCTAGAATACTAACCTACGTAAATTTTACTCATTGAGTATAGAGAAACGCATGTTGCCATTTTGGAACTGTCGCCAGCCTACCTACCTAGAGCCAGGTATTCTTGCCCCATTTAGTAGTGTTCAAGACACTGTCAAGGTCGATTGTGTTTATTAGCCCAGTTCGAAGCAGTACGTCATCATAGTAAACCCGGTGAGTAAAATTTACGCATATTTATTAATAAGAGAATATTATGTACGTAATATTTACTCATAGTTATCAATAAACACAAGTGATTTTTAGAAATGCATACAATAATAGTGGTGAAATTTTTCGGTAATTACTATTATTATTTTTATTTTTTTCAGACTGACCATTATTCTGATAATGGAGGAGGATATAATTAAATATATATATATATATATAAACCAGCAATGAAGAATTCTGGAGAGTTTATAATGAATATGCCATTGATGAAGAAGGGGAAGATTTACTGGAGATCAATTTAACGTATATATCAGATGACAGCAACGCAGACCCTGATTACTTTCCTGGAGATGAGGATACATGTCATGAGGAGGATATTGAAGAACAGGTGGTCCATTCTATAATAGATTGTGAGAATCAAGGAATTATTTCTACTTCTCCACCAAAAAGGGGGAAAAGTTACACAAAGGAAAAGACAAAGCAGACAAAGACATTGGAAGGGATCTCACTCAAAAGGCTTGACTTTATATTGAAGCTTCAGGAGTAGCTAACAAAAAGTTGGCAGATTTATAGATTGTCTATCAAAACTATACCAAGACACCTGCAATCGAAAATTGAAGGGGTTCTAATACCAATGAAGGAAATTGAAGTTGGAAGAAGTGGTGAAACACCTATGCAGTCACCAAATGAAGGCCAATTACGAACCACCTAAGGTCGAAAGAAATATTGTTCATACAAAAAGAGGAGGAATACAACTACATATTGCGTAAATTGTTCTAAATCCATATGTAGTGAGCACCAAATAAAATAAACTGAGATTATAAAAACAAGTCTAGTGATCAATTTCCAATCTATTCTGCCAAGTCTAGGGATCTATTTCCAATCCATTTTGCCAAGGAATAAAATTTACGTATAGTTAGTAATACACAACTACGAATTAAGGTTAGTATTCTAGGGTTAATTAGATTATAACACACACCTGTCCAGTAATCTCACACTCATGGAGTTATAGACAAGTGGAGGGGGCTTACCTCTCAATAGCCAGGGCAGGCAGCCATTTTGGAGTGCACCTATAATAAGTATATTAGCCGCTTATCAGTTCAAATTTTGGTTTCCTAGGCTTTATACTGCTGTTATTTTATTTCAGTGATTTATTTACTTTAGTGATTTACTTATTTTATTTATTACGAACCCTTTCAATTGCCCTAGCCCATATGGATTGCAAGTCACCAGTTGGGCATTGTGGCGTGGCCGGTTAGTGTTTTGGTCTCGTCCCTCACGGGGCAATATATAGGAAGGGCCTTTCCATAGTACTATAACTCCATGCTCACACTATAGGAGGTTGCTGAGCACTTGATCTGCTACAAATAGAACATATTGCAACATAATAAGGAGAATTAACCTCGTTGCTAAGAGTGTTAGCTGGTTGCTATGGAGTAAGTGAGTAAAAAATGATGCGTTGGTTATATTGATTCTCGTGTTATAATTATTTTGTTAATAAACCGTAACTAGAAAACCCCTGTGTTGTTCTTGTTACAATTGGTGTCAGGTGTGGGGTTCAGTTTATTAACACAGATAATTTAAGGATTCAGAATGCCTATTAAGAAAATTCAAGAATTAAGAGTTGCTGAATTGAGGGCAGAGCTAGAAGAATTAGACCTCGATACAACAGGTTCTAAAACAATTTTAGTGCAAAGGCTTCGAAATTATTTTGAAGGTAAGGGTACAGATCCTGAAACGGTTGATTTTGAGGATAGCTTTTCAAAATCTATTAGAGATTTAAATAGTAAAATGGATGAAAAGTTTTCGAACCTCGCCTCAGAGATGTCTCGGCGCCTCGACGTGTTCTCTCGGGAAGTCTCCGACCTAAGGAGAGATGTTGAAGGAGATATTGAATGAGTTGGAGGTGAGATTACAAATCTCCAAAAACATTTTCAGGTTATTGAGGAACGATTTGAAGAGGAAATTAAAAATATTGAGAGCAAAGTGGATAACATAATAAAGCAACGGTTACCCAGAAGAGAACCTTATGACGAACTTTTGCAATCCGGTGGCGAGGGAAAGATGAAAATAAAAATCAAACCACCAACTTTTGATGGTAAGACTTCTTGGTCTAACTATTTAAAACAATTTAACGTGGCGGCCAGTGCCAATGGTTGGACTCCCAAAGATAAGGCGATATCGCTCACTGTAGCTCTTAGGGGAGATGCTTTGGCTATCCTTGAGACCCTCCATGAGGATGAGATCGAGAACTTCGACCTGATTGTAAAACGGCTTGAGATGCGATTTGGTCATGCCCACCTAGAACAGGTTTTCCGGTCACGATTGAAAGCGAGAAAACAAAAAGTTGGTGAGTCAACTCAGGAATTCGAAGCAGACATTGCAAGGATGGTACGTCAAGCCTACCCATCTGCCCCAGAGGACCTAATAGAATGCCTTGCTGTCCAAGCCTTTGTAGATGGCCTTAAAGACACAGAGTCACAGAGAGAGGTACGTCTAGCCCGCCCGAAGCTACTGGTAGACGCGCTGGCTACAGCATTGGAATACGAAGTGGCTTCAGAGGCGTCCCATAGTCATGCTCACGTTCGGAATTTTGACTGCAGACCTAAAGACGAAGAACAGCAGGAAGTATCAGACCAGAGAACCGTTGAAGAAGTGGTTAACTTAATAAAGTCCTTGGTTGTGAAGAAGAAAAGACCCTTAAGGTGTTGGAACTGCGGCCAGGTTGGACATGTCAGGAATGCCTGCAAAAGTTGGGAGAAAGCACCTGAGAATTCGAAAAAGCAGGAAAACTAAGACGGGTCGACTTCTTGAGGGCGAAAACGACCCAAAGTAACTTCCAAGACCCTCTTCTTGTTGTTCTTGCTTCGCTGGGACCTCAAGTTGGCAATGTATATGTTGACGGCACGGTGGATGGCAAGAAATATGCCATGTTGGTAGATACTGGTGCAACGAAAACTATTGTCCGTAGAGAAGTCGCCGAAGGAAAAGAACGATTGCCTTCCAAGTGGCGATTGCGAACCGCTACAGGGGAAACAGCCACGGTCCATGGGGAAGTATGTTTACGTATAAAGCTCGGAACTACCTTTATTTCACACTTGGCTTTGGTTGCAGACATCGAAGAGGACGTCATTCTGGGAATGGACATCATGAACTCCTGCGGGTTCCAATTAGACCTGAAGCACCACGCTATGCACATTGGTACAGACGAATCAATTCTTCACCAACGGGAGACTTCAATCGTAGACGTGATGTTAGCCGAGGATGTGGAGCTCCCAGCAAGATGTGAGTGCTTTGTAACCGGTCAGCTTCATGAGGTCATTCATAACGATTTTCCAGCCATGGTGGAGCCTGGGAACCATGATGAGAAAATAGGAAGAGGTATCCTTGTTGGTAAGGCACTTGTTACAACCAATAATAATTTCCCTGTTAGACTAGCCAACATCAATAACTACCCTGTTAAAATCAAGAAGGGCACCCCATTAGGGACATTGGAACCAGTAACGGCAGTGATTCACCAGACGACTAGTACAAAACACCTCTCCGAGAATCTTGATCAGGTGCTTGCAGCCGCCGATCCGTCCTTGTCCCAAGAAGAGAAGAAGAAACTGAGAAGTCTGGTAGAGCGTTATCTTCCGGTTTTTGGCTCGAAAGATGGTAAACCAGGAAAGACTAGCGTGGTTAAACATCGGATTGACACTGGTGATTCACGCCCTATTCGTCAGGCAGCCCGGCGGCTACCTCAAGTCAAAAAGGAGGAAGCAGAACGAATTCTTCAGGAGATGGTCAGAGATGGAGTGGTGGAGCCCTCTAGTAGCCCTTGGGCCTCTCCAGTGGTACTTGTTAGGAAAAAGGATGGTACAATGCGGTTCTGCGTTGATTATCGCAAGTTGAATGATGTTACTAAGAAGGATAGTTACCCGTTGCCGAGAATAGACGATGCCCTAGATGCTCTGGCAGGTTCCAAACTGTTTTCTACCCTGGATTTGAAGAGTGGATACTGGCAGGTTGAGGTGGACCCAGCCGACAGAGAGAAAACTGCGTTTACAAATGGATCGGGCTTGTGGCAATTTACAGTCCTTCCATTCGGCCTTTGCAACGCTCCTGCCACCTTTGAACGACTCATGGAAAGTATCCTCAGGGGCTTATCCTGGAGGACTTGCCTCGTTTATTTGGATGATATCATTATAATGGGGCGGACATTCGAGGAGCACCTTTCAAACCTAGAAGATGTTTTGAAGAGACTACAGGGCGCTAACCTTACTCTAAATGTGAAGAAGTGTCAACTCATTATGACAAAGGTCAGCTATCTTGGCCACGTTATCAGTGGAGGAGGAATAGCTGTAGACCCAGCTAAGGTCCAAGATATTGAGAAATGGCCTATACCTTCCGACAAGCACCAATTACGCAGCTTCCTTGGTCTCTGTTCTTATTACCGACGATACGTAAAGAATTTTGGAGACATAGCTAAGCCAATGACGCGAATGACCGAAGAAGGGAGATCCTTTCATTGGGACAAAGAATGTCAGCTGGCTTTCGATTGTTTGAAGAAACGATTGACGACTGCTCCGATTTTAGGCTACCCACTTCCCGATGGAAAGTTCATCCTTGATTCTGATGCCAGTGACGTTGGAATCGGAGGTGTCTTGTCACAGCTACAGGAAGGGCAGGAACGTGTTCTAGGCTATTTCAGCAAGACCCTATCCAAGCCGGAGCGTAACTACTGTGTTACCCGAAGAGAACTGTTAGCTGTGGTAAAATCTGTAGAGCGCTTCTACAAGTATTTGTATGGAAGGAGATTCTTGGTGAGGACCGATCACGCCAGTTTGAAGTGGCTACTGAATTTTAGAAATCCTGAAGGTCAAGTCGCTAGGTGGTTGGAAAAGCTTCAAGAATACGACTTCGAAATCGTGCATCGACCGGGTAAAAGCCACCGGAATGCCGATGCCCTCTCAAGAAGGCCGTGCCAACCGGATTGTTCCCATTGTTGCCGAATGGAACAAAAAGAAGCAACTATACTCCAGACTAGGGTTGTCGATGATGAATGGATGCAAGAAATATTACAGAATCAGCAAGAGAACGACTCTATTTTAAAGAAAATCAGAGATTGGAAATCGATAGGAAGTCGTCCAACCTGGCAGGAGGTATCATCTTTTTCACCGACCTTGAAGGCTTATTGGACTCAGGGACTCTCTGGTAATAGAAGATGGCCTCCTTAAGAGGGTGGTTGAGAATGCAGATGGTACCAAATCTACGAAGCAGCTGATAATCCCTAGAAGTTGTGTTTCGGAAGTCCTTCATCAACTTCACGATGGAACCTCTGGAGGGCACTTGGGGGTATCAAAAACATTACACAAAATACGTCAGAGATATTACTGGGTCAAGTGTTCTGATGACGTAAAAGAGTGGTGCCGAAAATGCACTACTTGCTCGGCGAGCAATGGACCACAGCGGAAACACAGAGCTAGGATGCAGCGGTACATAGTGGGGAGCCCATTCGAAAGGATAGCCCTGGATATACTATACTAGGACCATTACCAGAAAGCAATTCTGGTAATAAGTACATCTTTGTACTTATGGATTATTTTTCTAAATGGGTAGAAGCCTATGCTATTCCCAATCAGGAAGCTACTACCTTGGCTAATGTCCTGATAAAGGAGTTTATTTGCCGTTTTGGAGTGCCTCTAAAGAATTGCACTCGGATCAGGGAAGAAACTTTGAAAGTAGGGTGTTTCAAGAAGTCTGTACAAAGCTCGGAATCCGAAAAACCCGAACAACAGCACTTTATCCACAGTATGATGGGATGGTTGAACATATGAACCGAACACTATTACGGTATCTATCGAAGGTAGTCTCTGGTCATCAGCGAGACTGGGATGAGCACATTCCACTCTTCCTAATGGCCTACCGATCAGCCGTGAACGAGTCGTCCAAACAGACCCCAGCAAAGGTCCTTTTCGGTCAAGAGATGAGGCTGCCTTGTGACCTTCTGTTTGGTTGCAAACCCAGTGCAGAGACTGTGGCTGAAGAAGACTATGTGTCTGACCTTCAAAGGAGAATGGAAGATATCCACGAATTGGTTCGTGCGAATTTGAAGCTGGCTAGTGATCGAATGAAAAAGTATCACGATATCCGAGCTGATAAATCTAACTATAAAGAAGGAGATCTCGTGTGGCTTTACAATCCACGGAGAAGACACGGTTTCTGTCCCAAGTTACAGAGTAACTGGGAGGGGCCTTATAAAATAAAGAAGAAAATTAACGAAGCAATATTTCGCATTTTCAAGATTCCCAGGGGGAAACCCATCGTCGTTCACTACAACCGCCTAGCACTGTTTAACGGGGACCATGGGAATGAAGTAAAGGTGGATGAGCTTCAAGTAGAAGATTCCACGATATCTCTGGAGAACTGCCGTCAGCCAGTGGATGAGACAATCACTAGAAACATTAGTTATGAGAAGGGAACGAAAGCATTCCAGGAGGAATGCATCTAAGTAGGGGACAGTGCAACATAATAAGGAGAATTAACCTCGTTGCTAAGAGTGTTAGCTGGTTGCTATGGAGTAAGTGAGTAAAAAATGATGTGTTGGTTATATTGATTCTCGTGTTATAATTATTTTGTTAATAAACCGTAACTAGAAAACCCCTGTGTTGTTCTTGTTACAATATGTTATCTACTTATATGAAATTTAATTTAAATATTTATTTTTATTTTGTATTACACGTTTTAAAAAAATTAGATATTTGGAATGTAATTGTAATAATCCTTTATACCTTTCAAATTTTTCATTATATCTTTCAAAATATTTCATTGAAATAATTTTTTTCTGCCACATAAACCCCTTCTTCTGTTTTTGCTGATCACCACTACTGTGCTGTATTTAGAGCATGCTGTAAAGATGTTGGATTGACAAAGTTGTACTTACGATTAACAGTGAAATGTGTATATCTTTCCTTTCAAATATTTTCATGCTTCCAGCAGTCTGAAACGATAAAAGATCCCACAGGATGTGTGGCGGGACCACACACTGAAATATGTTAAAATCTTTTTTTTTTGTTTAGTTAGAATAATTTAAAAAGTTAATACAAAATATTAAAAGTCAGAAATAATATTTGTTGTATATAATATTTTTGTAAGAAGCTGGCAACACTGAATGCCGTGATAACATAATATAACCTCGTTATATGATAATGTGTTGATTAGATTAATAAAGATTGTTTTTCGTTTTTGTGAGTGAGTTTTTGTTTTTTTTTTAAATAACCACAAAAAAATAAGACCAACCACAATTGGTGACCCGGAAGTGATTTATGAAAATTAATTATGGGAGAAGATAAAATTGAAACTTCAAAAACCATTAAAAGGTGAGTGTTAAATTATCACCGTTTTGGAAGGACAAACCCGAAATCTGGTTTTGCCAGGCAGAAGCCCAATTCGATCTCGGTGGAATTACTAAGGAAGGTACAAAATTTAATTACCTAATAGCTCAATTAGATCTTAAGATAGTTGAAAACAAATTCGACTTTGTCTCATCTACTGAGGACAACAAATATACTGTAGCTAAGGGTAGACTTTTAAATATATACCGAGAAAGCGAGGAAAGAAAAATTAAAAAGGTCGTTAGTGAATTGGAAATGGGAGACCAAAAACCTTGTTAATCATTCAGAAAATGCAAGGTTTAGGAGGTGACGATTTTTCCGATAAACTGTTAAAAACATTGTGGCTGGATGAACTTCCTACAGAGATAAGGAGTATCTTGACAATGTCGGATAGCGATTTAAATAAATTAGCCAAAATTGGTGATAAAATATGGGATATCAAACCCACGCGAGATATAAATGCAGTTCATTTTAAAGGTGCACTCGAGTCTATGCTGGAAGAACTGAATAAAAGACTATCAGCCCTTGATTCTAGATTATCCCGAAATTCCATTAGAGATAACTCGTCCTTTCGTTCCCGTATTAACAGCCGAAATAGACGTTTTAATCCAAGGAGGAAGTATTGTTTTGGCCATTATTACGGAAAGAAATGTATACCGTCCAAGTGTACACCTGAATGTAAATGGAATTCGGAGAAGGGAAACTCCTCACAGCAGACACAGAACTGACCAACTGTGCTTCTGTAAATATTGTAGGTCAACAACATCGTTTGTTGTTACAAGAACATTGTTTGTTCTTACAAGACAAAAATACAGGTATTCGATTTCTCGTTGATAGTGGCGCTGATGTTTCTATTATACCAGCGAATAAATTTAAAGCAAATCAAGATACAGGAGTAAAATTATTTGCTACCAACAACACAGAGATTCCTACATTTGGAACCAAAATTCTTCAAATTGACCTGGGACTCAGACGACAAATGGAGTGGACTTTCTATCTGGTGAAAACCAATAAAGGTATCTTAAGTGCTGATTTTTTACACAACTTTGCATTACTGATTGACCTCAAAAACAAAAAACTTATTGATAACAGTACAAAGCTAACTGTTACAGGTGAGGTAGTTGCAATTGAGGAAATGGAATCATTGAGTTCTTTCAAAGTCACTTGTCAATTCTCACAACTGTTAAATAATTTTCCAAATTTAACCAAACCATTTTCATTGACGTGATGGACCACCTGTTTTTTGCAAACTAAAGAGATTGGATCCAAATAAGCTGCAAGTTGCTAAACAAGAATTTCAGAGCATGCTTAACAATGGAATTATTCAACCTTCCAGTTCACAATGGGCAAGCCCTCTACACTTAGTGATGAAGAAAAATGGTCAATGGCGAGTATGTGGAGATTATAGAAGATTAAATGACAGAACACTACCCAATAGGTACCCCATTCCGAGGATAGAGAATGTAAGTCAAATTCTTCTAAATAAAACAATTTTCTCAAAGTTAGATCTTTGCCAAGCTTATTATAAAATACAGGTTAATAAAGATGATAAACAAAAAACAGCCATTATTACACCATTTGGATTGTATGAATTAATTGTTATACCATTAGTACTGCGCAATGTGCCTAGTACATTCCAACATTTTATTAATGAAGTTTTGAGAGGACTGGATTTTTGTTTTACATATTTGGATGATATACTTATTGCCTCTGCAGATGCTGAAGAACATAATCATCACTTATCACAAGTCTTTCAACGACTCAGCCACTACGGACTTCAGATTAACACCAGTAAATCAGAGTTTGGCGTAAAAAATATAATTTTTCTAGGTTATCTTATTTCATCAAAAGGTACAAAACCTGATCCCGAAAGAGTAAGTGCCATTGTTAGTCATAAATTACCAGTAACTATAAAACAACTACGATTTTACTTGGGAATGCTGAACTTCTATCGCAGGCACCTACACAATGCTGCAAGTAATTTAGCGAACCTCACTAATTTTCTTAAGGGTGCTAGGAAAAATGATAAAACTAAAATTGCATGGACACCAGAAACTATTGAAGATTTTGAACAGAGTAAACAAGCCTTAAATAATTCAACTCTATTAACATACCCGAATCCTGATTGTGAACTCTCACTTTTTGTAGATGCATCCGACTTAGCAGCTAGAGCTGCTTTGCAACAATGGGAAAACAATTCATGGAAACCTATTGGATTTTTCTCCAAAACGTTTTCTGAAACACAGCGAAAATACTCAACATATGATCGAGAACTGACAGCCATCTATATGTCAATCAAGTATTTTAAATATTTGTTGGAGGTAAGGTCATTTGTAATATACACAGATCATAAGCCTTTGACTTATGCATTCAAACAGAAGAACGACAAAGCATCACCTCGCCAACTTCGACAATTGCAATATATTTCCCAGTTCACAACAACCTTAGTTCATATCTCAGGAAAAAACAATATGATCGCAGATTACATGTTTCGTTTAGAGGAATACTCTGCAATTGATTACACCAATATAGCAGAAGCGCAGCCGCTTGATGAAGAACTACAACAACTTCAAACTTCTGCAAATACTGGTTTGATTTTTAAATCCTACCCTCTTGAAAATGGAAGCAAAGTATGGTGCGATGTTTCAACAAAGGATATTAGACTATATATTCCAAAAGATTTCCGTTATAATATATTCATACATTACCATAATATGTCACTCTGGAATCAGAGCTACGGTTAAGCTGATATGTTCTAAGACAGTTTGGAACAGCATGAAAAATAATTTGCGCTCATGGACAAACGCCTGTATTGCGTGCCAAAAAAGCAAAGTTTTCAGACATGTGTAGACACCACTTCAGAAATACTCGATTTGCCACCGTTCATATAGACCTAATTGGATCCCTGTCACCGTCTGAAGAATATACCCATTGCTTAACGTGTATCGACCGATTTACTGGATGGACTGAAGTTATTCCCTTGAAAGATACGTCAGCTGAAAATGTTGCACAGAATTTCTATCAACATTGGATCTGTCGGTTTGAAATACCTGCCATCACAATTACTGATCAAGGCAAATAATTCAAATGTGAATTATTTAAATCGTTAACACCAATCTGTGGTATAAAACTAAACCGTACAACTGCATAAAATATAAAATACACACGTCAGCACGCTTAAAACCGCATACTGTTTTGAAATCCAAGGTTTTTTTGGCACGTTTTTCACTATACCTCCCAAACTACTTGTCCGATCTAAAATATAATTATTTCATCTGAAATCTGATTAGGTTTACTATTAGATCCTATACATAAAATTTTGATTAAGTCCCGTTATACACCCAAGCAAGTCCACCGAAAATGTTAAAATCGTCGAATTTTGCCAAAACATCCATATTTAGCGTGGGTATTTTACGGGACTTTTAATATATAGGGAAACATTTAATATACAGGGTTTTATAGAAAATTTAACCAGCTTTCAGATAAGAAAAATGAAGTTTGGATCCAACTATCAGGTTCGGAGTTATAGCCAAATGAGTACAGAAAAACGTGTTCTTGGATTTCAAAACAGTATGCGGTTTTTAGCGTGCTGACGTGTGTATTTTATGGGACTTCATGAAAATTTAAAATATAGATTCTTATAGTAAATTTAACCGGCATTCAGATGAAACAAATTAAGTTCTATTAATCTATTATATCTCGAAAAAGGTGGACGCTGGAAAAATTTACTAAAATCAAAATTAAAGCTAATAAAATTTCCTATAAAATTGTTTCTATACATATTTGTCCAATTCTCAACGGTTTTCGAGTTATACATTATTAAAAATCGATAATCATCGAGAAAAATAATTTTTACCTCACTTTTTTTCAAACTGTTGATTCAAGAAATTAAAGTAAATTTAATGCTCTACATTTTTGTTTCTGGCAATATTTTTGTGAAACGATCCTGGAAGGCACTAGAAGCAAGTGTTTGTCCGAACTGGTGGCCGCTTCCGTTTCTCCACGCTATATCTCGAAAACGGTTAATCTAAAAATAAAAAGGATTAGTACCAAAACTGTAGATAATTCCATTATCTACAAGTTTTGTAACCATTTTGATTGACGGCCGATGGATAGAAATCAAGATATTTGAAAAAAAAAACGATTTTTGTGACCTTGACCTTAAATCTATATCACTTTTTTTCAAACTTTTGATTCAAGTGCCAGAAATGTAAATATGAAATTAAAGTAAATTTAATGCTCAACATCTTTGTTTCTGGTAATATTTCTGTGAAACGATCCTGGAATGCACTAGAAGCAAGTGTTTGTCCGAACTGGTGCCCGCTTCCCTTTCTCCACGCTATAACTCGAAAACGGTTAATCCCAAAATAAAAAAGATTAATACCAAAATTGTAGAGAATTTCATTATTTACAAGTTTTGTAACCATTTTGATTGACGGCCGATAGATAGAAATCAAGGTATTTGAAAAAAAAAAGATTTTTGTGACCTTGACCTTAAATCTATATAAATAAAAATGAATCGCCATATGTGTTGCTAAGCGTAAAACTGAAGAACGGCTCGACCAATTCGTCTAATTTTTTTTAAACGTTTTTATTTAAGACACAAGGAAGGTTCATATCTATATAAACAAAAATGAATCGCCAAATGTGTTGCTAAGCGTAAAACTCGAGAACGGCTCGACCAAATCGGCTATTTTTTTTTAAACGTTTTTGTTAAGACACAAGGAAAGATCTTATCTATATAAATAAAAATGAATCGCCAAATGTGTTGCTAAGCTTAAAACTCGAGAACGGCTCGACCAATTCGGCTAATTTTTTTTAAACGTTTTTGTTTAGACACAAGGAAGGTTCTTATCTACAGGGTGTCCCGAATTTAAATGGCAAAACTTCAGGAACTTATAGGGGACCGAAAAACTAAGACAAAAAGTCCTTTAGAGATTTGCTCGTTTTTGCTTAGTTTTAGAGAAAATCGCAAAAAAAGAAACAAAACAAGTTTTCATTTTTATACTTATTTATTTACATTTATATTTATGTTATGTTCTTTTTAATGTTAATATTGCTCAAAATGTTGTCCTCTTCCACCAATGCAAGCATTACATCTAGCACTCATAAATTGCAGCTAAACATTGTTCTGATGATATTTGGTGCACTTTATCTATGATTCGGTCTCTTAATTGCTCTCTTGAGTTGATTGACCCCGAATAAACTTTCTGCTTCAAGGTTCCCCATACGAAGAAATCCATGGGTGTCATATCAGCTGATTTGGGTGGCCAAGGTACTACTCCTCCACGTCCAATCCATCGTTGTGGATAATTTATATCCAGCCAAGCTCGAGCAACTCTGCTATAATGAGCTGGACATCCATCGAGTTGGAACCACATATCAATCTCCGCTGCTGTAAGGGAATGTCATCTGGAAGGCACCAGAAGCAAGTATTTGTCCAAACTGGTGCCCGCTTCCCTTTCTCCGCGCTATATCTCGAATACGGTTAATCCAAAAATAAAAATGATTAATACCAAAATTGTAGAGAATTTTATTATCTACAAGTTTTGTAAGCATTTTGATTGACGGCCGATGGATAGAAATCGAAATATTTGAAAAAAAAAACAAAAACTGATTTTTGTGACCTTTGACCTTAAATATCTAATGAAGTTAACGTGCTGAGGTCGGTGACTTTTTACCACTTATTTAGAAGAACAAAATAAAGATATATGCAAAAGTTCAGCTTCTTTGGTTCATTTCCGAGGTGAAATACTTATTGGACTGGGCTATAGGTCGTCAGTTTCTGTCTCGTCTATTGTTTCAATTAGTTTTGTATGTAATGAAGGATGTAACATCTTTTGTATGCCAAGGTCCATTTCTATGTTTTCTGTCTTATATTCGTTGTAATTATAGCCTTGTTTTTTTTTTTGTAAAGGGTGGATAGTTGTATTTAAGGAGGCGCGGTAGCTCAGTGGGTAAGGCGCTTGACTACCATGCTCCCGGGCCCGAGTTCGAGTCCGACTGAAGGCAGAAATTTATTTTCTGTCATTTTGGCCTTGAATCGAATTCGTGATCGGGAGACTCTCCTGGGGCACACCCAGCCTCTACAAAGTAGGTACCCTTAATTGGGGAAAAACCTGGCGGTTGAGCGTGAATTCTAGCCACATCACCTCCTTTCACAACCGTTGGCTCAGAAACAGTACAGCCTACCTAAGTACTGAACCCGAGACCCCTCATGGGTTGTAAGTGGTACAGGATAGTTGTATTTTGTGTTCTATGGGTAATATACATGCTAGGATGCAAGCAGCTTCAAACAATAGTGTATGAGCTCTTTTTAACTTTCTTAGATTTGTAGGATTCAGTGTAGCGGATTCCCATATCGGTATCGCATGAAGAAGTTTTGTTTGTATGATAGCACCGTCATAGATTATCTTTAAGACATTAGAACCAAGACCGCATTAAAGTTTTGCTGCGCAAGCGAGTGAATTTATTGTCTTTATTTGTTATGAAAAAAATGAATATTAGATCGGACAAACATTTTCAGAGTTATAGCCAGAAACGTGCAGAAAAACGTGTTTTGCGGAGGAGTGATGATCACCGCAACTTAGCCAATCTTTGGGCGCTTATGTTGGCCAAACCACTGCACCGATTTCAATGTTATAAAATTAAGTTAATTCAGTTGAATGTGACGTTTTAAATTGACAAAATATTTTATATTTTAATGGGATTTGATAAAAATTCCATATATAGGATCTGATAGCCAATTTAATCAGCTTTCAGGTGGAAACAAGTCATTTCAGGTCGAACTAATAGTTATAGCGAGAAACGTGCCGGAAAAAACGAAGAGAATTTTATTATCTACAAGTTTTGTAACCATTTTTATTGACGTCCGAGACATATAAATCGAGATATTTGAAAAAAACTGATTTTTGTGACCTTTGAACTTGAATATCTAATCATGCTAACATGCTAAGGTCGGTGACTTTTCACCCCTTATTTAGAAGGCCAAAACAAAAGTATATGCAAACATTCAGCTTCATTGCTTCCTTTCCGAAATTTGCTGTATAAAACTCCTTATCTGACTGGGATATATATCCATAGTTGAAAGGGAAGTCATTGGACTCCATCAAAGAGGGATTTCCAGCCCTGTTAAAGGCCGCCTGAACACTTGGGATGGAGGTGAATGAGGGAAAGACTAAGCTCATGGTCACTGGAGACGTACCTGGTGAGACCATCGATATTGGCCCCCTTTAATTTCGAGAAAGTGGCCCAATTCACCTATTTGGGTTTAGTGGTGACCGAGGATAATGCACCTGAGGTGGAAGTGAAGAAAAGAATTTGGATGGTTAACAAGTGCTGTTATTGCCTACGCACAGTGGGGCTAATGACGAGAATTTGCGGTCAAAACCTCTCTTAGTAATTTTTCGTTACTGAATCAGTGAAAATGAGTCAAAAGTAGTTGAAATGTAAATTTGTGGATCAGGTTGGGTTCAATCTTATAAGTATGAAATATAATAATAGTAAAAATTTAAGTTTTTTTTTTTTTCGGATTTTTTATGACACACATATTCTGCTCTGATTCGGATGCAACATAAAATATGATTGGAACTTCCTTAGAATATATTTAAAATCTATAATATATATATATATATATATATATATATATATATATATATATATATATATATATATATATATATATATAAAAAATCAGCTTCAACTACAGTTATCTGTTCTTACGTTTGTTTTTCACATAAAAAGGTCCCGGCTGTATTGCCATCGTTTGAGCTTCCAAAACCTGGCTTGGTTTTGTCAACAATAACTCCAAGTTTCTGATGAAGATGATCTTGAATTTCTTTTTTTCGTTTAGCTATAATAAGCTTGTCCTCCTAAAAAAATCGTATCCATCAATGAAGTACAGACAATCCGATATTGAATCGTGAAACATCGACTGGAGCTGCATACAATTTTTTCAGGTCATTAAAATGTTTAGACGTGAGGACACACAAATAGCACATTCGAGTTGATTTGTTATCTGCTAGAGAGTTATAAATTTTCCATTCCATCATTGTACGAATTTTATGTTGGATTTGGGTAAGGTTTACTACGCCTGAGGTCTCCACTTTACAAACTGTGTGTATTAATGCTTCTTTGCGAGTCTTAAGATATTTATAATAGAATCACAAAAATAACCAAAAAAAAAAGTCTGAGAAAATTATCGGTAAAATATCATTATTTCAAATAGGGGCAAATTTTTTTTTCACATTATATTTGCCAGATAGTATCTCTAAAGTACCTCACAGAGCTCGCGATTCAACTGCGTTCAATATAAAAGATATGAGTTAATTTATTTACGACATAGCATTAAAAAAAAATTGAAATTAAGGGTTCCATAAATTATAAAAGAATAATTTAAAATTTTAGAAAAGTTTACCATAATTATACATACCTGCTTGAAAATAATTCATATTAAAATCAAAGTCTGAACTTTAAAATTAAGGAAGTTATAAATCACTTAACTACACTATGTTTTAAGTCAAATAATAGACAAGTTCACAAGGTGGCAGATTAATGTATAAAATACTTGTTTACCTTTTATTTCAGCTCTTCTTTTAATTGCATTATTTTTGTTTATGTATCGAACAATAGAATTTTTTTATTTATTTTTTTTTTTTTAACATAATAACTTAATTCACAACTGTACACAATGGACAACCAGTGAATGTGAAGTTACATTGAAACAACAGACATGATCAGGCATGAGGGAGTCAGCACCCAGTGGTACAATCTCCAGGCATGAAACTAAATTATTAGCGATTAAACTAGGAGATCCCTCATCCACTTCCTTTTCAGCCTCCGATGTCAGGTATCTGTACTGTTGCCATATTATGTATCTGTTTGTTAGTGTGTCCACGTAGTTTCTCATATTGTCGATAAAGTTTATGAATATGGGTATTAAATGTCGGTATACGTAAGTCTGTATGTAGTATATCGTTTGACACATAAGGAGGGGAGTCTGTTATCAGTCTTAGGAATTTCGATTGAAATGTTTGTATTTTCTGAATATGTGTTCTTTTGGCCGGTCCATAAATTTGCGATGCATATGTCCAAATGGGTTTAATCAAGTAACTGTAAATGTTAAGTTTCTGTTTTAAAGGTAGTTTTGAGCGTCTGTGAAGTACTGAGTATAGAAGTCGCAGTCTTAACTGTAACGTCTGTTTTTTTGTCTTGACGTGTGGGCCCCATGTCAGTCTTCTATCAAGCGTAAGTCCTAAGTATGTCACTTTTTCAGTTTGATGTAAAGGTTGGTTGTCAATGTAAACAGGCGGGCAGGTCTTGCGTCGTAGTGTAAATGTAATATGAAGGGATTTGTCATAATTAAGTTTTATTTTCCGTTTCTTACACCAAGTTTGAATCTCGTTGAGGTTGTGTTGAAGTGTTAAGGTGGCTTGTGTAGGGTCCGCGTCTCTAGTCATGATTGCAGTGTCATCTGCGTAAGTAGCAGTTAATACGTTATTGTTCGTCGGTATGTCATAGGTATATACTAAGTATAGAAAAGGTGCTAGAATTGAGCCTTGAGGGACTCCTGCTAAAATAGGTTTGACGGAGGAGATATCTGAGCCCTGGCGAACAGAGAAAAAGCGGTCTGAAAGAAAAGATTTAAGATAAGGTGTGTGGTAGTAACGGTTTCAATTTTACCAGTAACCCCTGGTACCATACTCTATCAAAAGCCTAGGAAACGTCCAAAAATGCCCCAGAAACGTAAAGTTTTTGTTCTAAAGCAGCGGATATGTAATCGGTGACTCTATGCAACTGTTGTGTTGTTGAATGATGTGAGCGGAATCCAAATTGGTGATCAGGTATTGTATTTAATTCAGTCAGTAATTTAGTAATACGGTCCAGTAGTATTTTTTCAAGTATTTTTGAACAGAGCGGTAAAAGACTAATAGGTCTGTAAGAAGAAGGTGTATATTTGTCTTTGTTCGGCTTATGAATCATTAATATCAAGGAATGTTTCCATTGTAATGGAAATTTTGTTTTTTTGAGAATGGCGTTATAAAGGGTTGTAAGAAAAACTAATGATTTTCTGGGTAGTTTTTGGAGTACCTCAGCTTTGATGAGATCATAACCAGGAGCTTTATTTGTTAGTAATTGCTTGATATGGTTTTGTACTTCAGTAGGAGTGAAAGGTTTGGGAGGAAGTGACATTGGTAGGGGGAAGTCTAAGATTGTCTCTAAATGTTCCTCATGGAGTGCGCCAGTTAAGTCATCGTGTGGTCTAAATACAATCGAAAGATAATCGGCAAAAATTTCTGACTTTTCTCTGTTCGAGACAGCCCAGGAACCATCATATTTTCTCAGTGGGACCGATGGTTCACGGTGCTTCAAGAGGCGTTTGGTATGATTCCATAGACTGTTATCATCGGCTGTCAAGTTAGAAAAATAATTCATTTGTTTAAATTTTCGTATTTGGTGTTTGAGGTCATTATTAAGTTTATTATACGTCTGTCTGTCAGAAGGGAATCGGTCTTTTTTCTTTTTTTTTTAACCGCGCGCTTGTCTGTCTCTTGGCTCTAATAAAATCTCTAATATGTTGAGGGGCTTTTGACCGGGTATGGCATGACGGTTTGTTGCTCTTCAAGCTCAAAGCCCAGCTACCGCAATCACTATTCCTAGTTCTTCGATCCTACTTCTCTAACCGTTCCTTTCGAGTTCGCTGCGGAATGGAATACTCTAACTGCTACCAAATAGGGCCAGGTGTTCCACAAGGTAGCGTTCTTGGTTCAGTTCTGTATATCCTCTATGCTGCAGATATCCCTACCACTCCTGATACTTTCCTTGCAACATTTGCTGATGACACTGCTATCCTTTCATCCCATTCAGATCCTTTAATATCTTCCTATAATCTCCAAAACCACTTATCCTTGTTTGAAGACTGGTGCGATAATTGGCGGATCAAAGTTAATGAAACTAAATGCACCAACGTAACCTTTACCCTCCGCCGAAAATCCTGTCCTCCTATCAATTTCAATGGTATCCCACTACCTAAAGCTGACACAGTTCGGTATCTTGGCTTCCACTTAGACAAAAGACTTACGTGGAACCCTCATACCCGACTCAAAAGGCAAGAACTCAACAGACGCTTCAGCCAACTGTATAGACTATTAAACAGGACATTTCATCTTTCCGTTGAAAACAAACTTCTCATATACAAAACCATTATTAAACCTATTTGGACTTATGGACTTTAACTGTGGGGCACAGCTAAAAAGTCGAATATCAAACGCATTCAATCCTTCCAATTCAAAGTCCTCCGAACTATAGTAAATGCAGGGTCGGTTGGGAGATCCCTCGGATGAGTGTGTCTTGTAAATAAAGTATGAATGTAGTTTTAACTTTTAATTTAATTTAGCTTTATTTTTATTTTTACTTTTATTCAATTTATTTTCATTTTATTTTATTATTATTATTTTGTCTTATGTGTAAATATATATATTTTTTTATATTCATATATTTCATTTGTATGTATATTCTATATTGCATATTGTTTATATATATCAGCATAGCTCTTTTTTGTTCTATTTAATTTAATTTTTTTTTTTATTTATTTAATTTTTTTTCATATTATATTTTTCTTTTTTTTTCTTTCTTCTCTTATTGTACATATTGTGTGAATGTAATCATGAAGTCATCAATATTACTTATTGCCCACATTTGTGGCAGATTGTAATAATTCCTCAATAAATGATTGATTTAAAAATATATATATATATGTTGAGGGTAGGTAGGTAAATGGATTGTTTCTTTATACTTTGGTGTTTGCGATGACCATGCAGCTTCTTGTACTGATGTAAAGAGTTCGACTACCTCTTCCAATTCTTTTTCTGTTTTGAGAGCAGTTGGGATGGACAATTTAGAATTTAGTTGCTCTCTAAATAGGTCCCAATCCATAATACCACCTGTTAATGAAGGCCTCTTTTCCTTAAGAAATGTTTCGACGCCCATTATCAGGTTTACAGGGGAATGATCTGAGCCAAGATCCGCTTCGGTTTTCACTGAACAGGGTAAGGCCCTTAATCCTTTCGGTCACAAATATATCTAATATGTCAGGCTTCTTGTGTCTAGAATTTGGTAAGTTGGTTGGTTGGGAGCAAATACGTCTAATGTCAGTCGATGAATAACAGATCTAAGGTTCCTACCTCTTAGAGTGCACAGTCGCGAACCCCAGTACTGATGTTTTGCATTATACTCCCCTCCAGCCAAAAACGAACTACCCAGAGCTTCAAAGATTTTTGTAAAAATTTGCTCTGTAATTATATACTTTGGGTGGCAATAATTGGCAGCTATCGTCACGTTCTTGTGTTTGGTCCGTAAGTGTATTCCTGTGATTTGTATCTGAGGAGTAGAGTCAAGATGAATGGAAAAATGTTTTAGTGTCGCTTTGATTGCAATGGCAGTACCTCCGTTTGCAGTATTGTCAGGATGGTCTGAAATAAGTTCTGATGGATCAAAATTAACAGGCGGTGCTTGAACAGTACTTACATGATTCATGCCTGACCAAGTCTGTTGTGGCTGTACCATAATACTCAAATGAACATGGTCTTGATAGTTCGGTCCTAGAACACTGGGCTGCTGTTATACAGGACGATTTTGCAAAGGTGGAAACTGCCTTGGCTCAGGAGGCTGTATAATCACCGGCTGAGGACGATTTCTGTTGCTGCGTTGAGCTCGTAATTCTCTCAAGGTCTGACATCCTCTGTAGTTAACAGGATGAGCAATTTGCACATTTCGCGGGTGTTTCTCTAGTTTTCTTGGCATACTGATGTCTTATGGTCTTGGCCACATCGCACGCACCGAGCCTGATGGTTACAATAGCATTTCGTGTGACCAAAGCCCTGACATCTTGTACATTGTGAAATATCTCGTTTTTTCTTTGTTCTTCTATTTTCACATGAGTATAATATAGAAATTCAATTTCATAAATTTTTTCATTGTATGAATTTTTTGATATATCAACGAAAAACATTAGTAGTGGGGTTTTTGTTCTTGTTGAAATAGCATTTGTAATATTTATTGCTTTGTATCCATTTCTCAACAACTCATCTTTTATAATGGAAGGAGGAGTAGAGTGGTGTAAACCTTTTATAACTATTCGGGCATTTTTTCTTCAGCCAGCTGAAATGTGTGAAAGTCTGCGTTCACTTGTTTTAGGCTTCTGACTGCACTCCTGTAGCTGTCAGCTGTTTTCGGAAGTAATGTTACTATGGCCTTATTTGTTGTTTTTTTAAGTTAAATTATTAATGCCTACCTCTTTTTCTAGAAATGAGACAAAGGCTGGATAGTTTTCAATACCACGTACATATATTAGAGGTGGCTTCTTACTAACAGGAGTTATATAAGTTTATTGTACTTGAGTATTTAGTTTTTCTGATGAGGACAAAACTTCGAACTGATTTGATAATTTTATATCACTGACCTTTGTAGCCTGTTTTCTGGGGTCTGCTGTAGCTGCTAGTCTTTTTTTTCCGATGACAACTTCCCATGAATCTTGGTTAAGGGCACCAGTAGGCGTACCATCAATTGGTATCTCCATACCTCGGGATGCTTCAGCCATAGCCGAAATTTTAATTTACTTCTTCACTACGGTACACTACAGTTTTAAATTAACACTTTTTGCCTAAAAACTGCTTGTTTTTAACACTGAAAACTGTTATATTAGGCGGACACAATTTAAAAATAATCACCTTTCACTAATTCGATCAGCTGATCCGAACAATAGAATTAACTTAATTCCAATTCATTTCAACATAGTTTGATTTTGGAGTTTTTGACCTTAAATATTATATTAAATACGCAAGGAACTTTTCTTTCACCTTCTATCCCGGCGGACCAAGTTCCATTTTTACAAAACATTAATACGCCCAGTTTTGTTGTATGGGTCGAAGACATGGTGTGGTGAAAAGTTTTATTAATTAATGTTGTCCTGGTTACCAAATTATATGTAACATCTGGTTATATTGTATTGTTGATGAATGTGTTATTATGAGTTTAATAAAGCCTTATTATCTCGTCCAAGGTCAATTTAAATTATCACAATTTATTAAACTCATAATTAGACGACTATAATTCACGATGGATAAATACTTCAAGCCCGAAAGATTTGAATCAGAACACACATCTGGAACAAGCTCATCTCAATGGAATCACTGGAAGAAAACATTCGAAGTCTTTACACAATCTATCAAGGCCTCTGATGCAGATAAGTTATTATTACTTTATAACCATATTAGTCATAATATTTATGAATTAATAAAAGAATGTAAATCATATGTTGAAGCGATTTCTAGGTTAAATGCTCTATACATCAAACCTAAAAATGAAATATTTTCAAGGCATAGGTTAATGAGCCGCCAACAACAGCCAGGGGAAAATGTTGATCAATTTTTACAGGCGTTACGTCTCCTTAGTTCTGATTGTGGCTTTAAAGCTGTTCAAGCTGAAGTTTATAGAAATGAATACATTCGAGATGCATTTATAAATGGCCTAGCGTCAAATAATATTCGGCAACTATTATTAGAAAACTTTACTCTTAGTCTAGATGATGCATTTGCTAAAGCACAATCATTGGAATCTGCACAGTCATTTTCTGAGACCTATTTGAATAATCAGCCCCAAGTTGCATCGACTGAGATATCTGCTAATGAAAGTTTAAAACAAAATTCTGAACCTTTAACTGCTTCCTCTGTCTATAAATGTTTCTTTTGTGGATTCGATCGACACAATCGTACTTCTTGTCCGGCACGTGATGCCATTTGCAGGCTTTGCAGTAAAAAAGGACATTATGCTAAAGTTTGCAGGTCTTCCAAAAAGAGAAATCATACTGCTGTTATATCTTTGAACCCTAACTCTCCTGAACATAAAGACGACTGGGCAACTATTGCTTGTCTTCCTGGTAAATCCCTTGTCAACCAAGATAATCATTATCTTAATTCACCCAAGATATTGGCTGCTTCTCCACCTAGTCTTTCCAAAACAATTACTAAAATGAAAATAAATGGTTTTTCAGCTGACGGCCTAATAGATACTGGAAGCACTGAGAGTTATATTAGTGATATTTTTGTTTCCAGACACAAAATACAACATTTTCCTACTACTTCAGAAGTTGCTATGGCATCATCATCTTTAGCAATGCAAATAAAGGCTTACTGTTCTGTAAATTTGCAGGTCCTTGACAGTATCTATTGTAATACAAGACTTAATATTCTTAAAGACTGCTGTGCTGATGTTATTTTGGGGCATGATATTCTAAAACAGCATTCGGGGTTGTCAATCAAATTTGGTGGAAGTAAACCTGTTTTCTTCATCAGTAGTAGTTGTGCTGAGGTGGAGCCTGTAGCCTTGTTTGAGCATTTGATACCAAATTGTCGACCAATCGCAGTCAAATCTAGACGCCACTCAGAAGAGGATGAAAGATTTATCCAGTCCCACATTCAACAGCTACTCTCTAATGACGTTATTGAAGAAAGCAACTCACCATGGAGGGCTCAGGTTTTAGTGGTCAGCGGAAATCATCGCAAGCGTATGGTTGTCGATTATTCGCAAACCATTAACCAGTACACAAAACTAGATGCATATCCTCTTCCGTCTATTGAGAAAATAGCATCTAATGTTGCTAAATATAATATTCATAGCACTGTTGATCTTAAAAGTGCGTATTATCAAATACCAATCAGAAAAGAGGACAGGCCTTATACTGCTTTTGAGGCTGCTGGAAAACTCTGGCAGTTTAATCGAATCCCGATGGGTGTCACTAATGGGGTAGCTGCTTTTCAAAGAAAAATGGACGAGATCAAGATGAAAGAAAATTTACATGGTGTTAATATATATTTAGATGATATCACTGTGAGTGGGAAAGACCAAGCTGACCATGACTACAATCTCCAAAAATTTCTAGAGGTTTGCAAGAAATATAATTTAAAAATTAATAGAGAAAAATCCCATTTCAATTTAAAATCTATCAAACTACTTGGGTATCTTATCGAGAACAACACACTAAAGCCAGATCCTGACAGACTTAAGCCATTAATTGAGTTCCCTATCCCAAGAAACAAGGCCTCACTTCAACAAGCAGTTGGTATGTTTGCTTATTATTCTAAATGGGTCCCAAAATTTTCAGATAGAATACACAGATTAGTTAATTGCCAGAAGTTTCCCATGGATCACGATTTAATTGAGGACTTTAACAATTTACGGAACTGCATTGTTGAATCCTTTGTAATGAATATTGAAGAAGACATCCCATTTTCTGTGGAAACAGATGCATCAGATATAGCAATTGCTGCTGTTTTGACTCAGAATAAACGGCCTGTAGCTTTCTTTTCAAGAACTTTGTCAAAGAGTGAGCGACACCATTCTGCTGTTGAGAAAGAAGCTTATGCAATAATAGAAGCCCTTCGGAAATGGAGGCATTTCCTTGTTGGACGCAAATTTCAGTTAATCACAGATCAAAAATCCGTCTCATATATGTTCAATACCCAGCATCCAGGGAAAATTAAAAATGAAAAATTCACAAGATGGCGCTTAGAACTAGCTTCATACAATTATGATATTATCTATCGACCTGGGAGAGAAAATGTTGCTGCTGATGCTCTATCTAGAACCAGCTGCTCACTACATACCTTAGACAAGCTAGTTCTTCTTCATAATGCTCTATGTCACCCAGGTATTACTCGAATGAATCACTGGGTGAAAATTCAGAACCTTCCATATTCAATTGACGAAATTCGCAGAGTAACTTCTTCCTGTAAAACATGTTCAGAGATCAAGCCACGCTTTTATTCTAAGCAAAACACTCTCATCAAAGCAACTGCTCCATTTGAAAGACTCAGTGTTGATTTTAAAGGACCTTTGCCATCCAGCACACCTAGAAAGTATCTTCTAACAATAGTCGATGAATTTTCAAGATACCCTTTTGCCATACCATGTACCGATTTGTCATCTTCAACAGTTATTCAAGCGCTGAACCAAATCTTCACTCTCTTTGGATATCCATCGTATATACACACTGACAGAGGTAAATCTTTCTTATCCCAAGAACTTCAATCTTTCTTTTATTCAAATGGTATTGCCACTAGTCGAACCACGCCATATAATCCTTGCGGTAATGGACAAGTGGAGCGATACAATGGAATCATTTGGAAAACCATTTTGCTTGCATTAAAAACTAAAAATTTAGATACATCACAATGGGAGAAGGTATTGCCAGAAGCATTACATGCTATCGTTCATTACTCTGCACATCGACTAATGTTACACCACATGAACGAATGTTCTACCATAAAAGAAAATCTAGATCTGGAGTTTCTATTCCATCATGGCTTACTACACCTGGTAAAGTCCTAATGAAAAATCATGTTCGTCAAAGCAAATATGATCCTTTAGTACAAGAAGTAACACTGCTTGAAGTCAATCCAAACTATGCTCTGGTTCAACTCCCTGACGGTAAAGAGACCACTGTCAATCTTAGGCACCTAGCTCCAGTAGGTTGTAACAAGGAGGATATTGAAGTGGACGAAAGTGTGGATGAGGTACTGAACCTTGAGAATCCCTCTCAATATTCTCAAGACCTGAACGAACTGGGGACTTCTCAAGACTTGAACGAAGTGAGGGCCACTCAACTAGAATCACCCCTCAATGGTCCCCGCTTTAAGAATAAAACCATTATTAGCAAGGAACCATTAGGAACTTTTGACAATGACACATATGTAAAATCTCAACCTTGCCCAGAGCCTGCACTCCGTCGATCAACTAGAACTACTCGAATTCCAGAATATCTCAATGACTACTCACTAAAATGAAGGGGGGAAGAATGTGGTGAAAAGTTTTATTAATTAATGTTGTCCTGGTTACCAAATTATATGTAACATCTGGTTATATTGTATTGTTGATGAATGTGTTATTATGAGTTCTATTTATTTATTATGAGGTCTATTTAAATTATCACACATGGACTGTATCCTAATAGATTGAACACGACCACCTTGTCTTTGAGAGAAGAATCGTTCGTAGAATTTTGGGTGGAATTTTTGTTGATGGAAACTGGAGAAGGAGAACAAATTATGACGTCTACTCAAAATACGGCGAAGCAGATGTAGTTCGATCATTGAAGATTAGAAGGCTACGATGGGCTGGTCATGTGTCTAGAATGGGGGATGAGGCCTTTCCTAAAAGGCTGTTAGTGGAACCTCTGTATGGCACGAGAAATAGGGGAAGACCGAAGATAAGGTGGTCGAATGGTGTTGCCACAGACGCGAAAAATATCCTGAGAGTAAGGAACTGGATGGCGGCTGCACAAAACTGAAAAGACTGGAGGAAGCTGGTAGAGGAAGCCAGGACTCTTCACCAAGTTGTAGTGCCATATAAAAAAAAAAGAAAGGGAAGGAAGGGCCAGGTAGGTTTAAATTTTTTTGAGTTTTACTGTGGGTTTTTCCGCTATTACTAATTCGATTTTTCGGGTCGTTTGCACTTGTTCCCCTCATTTCAGTTTGGGTTTATTATCCTATTATAGGTTTAGGTTACGAGTAACCCAAATGTAATTAGGTACATGTCCATGAGAGATCGTTTGATTGTTCCTATTATTTAATAATTAAATAAAAAACGTTATTTAATCATTTATTTCAATATTTTATTAAGTGTTATTGGATGTAAAATACCTTTTTCCTGAAGAGATTCTATCGCTTTTTCTTTTGTATTTATTCGACGAATTAAATCGAACAAAGACATGTCGCGTATAATAATCACAATTTTTTTTTGTTTTTGATTTAATTATTAAATAATAGGAACAATTAAAACGATCTGTCATTGACATGTTATCACATTTGGGTTACTCGTAACCTAAACATATAATAACAAACTCAAAATGAAATGCAGGGAACAAGTGCAAAAGTCCCGATTTTTCCGTTCCTATTGGAAACAAATTTAAAATGAGGCTTTTGGAAATGTTTATCTGGCCATTTAAACAAATCTCTTGATTGGTTTTTAAGGAGTTTATTATGTCTAATGATTCATAAATATTTAATTTTAGGCTTTTTTCTACTTAATGTATTATTTTCACTCCCGATTATTTATTGAATTTATGATCATTTTCATTAGAGGGAAAGCGAAGTTGGAATTCTGGATCTTATTATTGTTTGCTCTTATATGTTCTTTTACTCTTTGATTTACCGATCATCCAGTTTTTTTCCGCGTATATCCAGTTTTTCACAGTCATTACATTTATGTTCATATACACCGCATTTTTGGAAAGAGTCCATTTTGTCTTTAGCTGATGGGAAATAAGATGACAATGGATTATCTATTTTAAATACAGGACTTAAGCCTAGTCTTTTTAATTCCTTTCCGACTATGTTGGATATTGGAGCTTAATATGGTATCCAAAACCCACGAATAAAATAATCCACTTTCACTCTCAATGTTATGATTGTGATGCTATGAAAAAGAAATGGACTTATAGTTCATGAACTAAAAAAAAAAATGCATTGTCTATCCTTTAACTTTTTCCCTTCTTTGAAAACCAGATATTCGTAATAGCTCCTTCGTAATGTTGCCTTGGGCCCAAAATATATTCTTTACACAATCCTCAATTGCAAGTTTTAATTAAGTATGTTGCTTGACTGTTTTCTGGACTAAAAGAGACTTCCTCAGAAAATGTTTCTTCTTCTTTACTGCCTTCTTAATCAGTACCTCTTCTCTCAAACCACTACTTGCTTTTAGTGAATTATATAATCCCATAAAATGTATTTTGATTTTTTACATTGCACATTTGATTATTACGTATTTTTATTTTACTAAAAAATAATTATCTATTATATATTTGTCAAATACCACTCACTCATTTAACACGAAATCTCAGAAACCACCGTACGGATTGGAATGAAATTCGATATATAGCTTCCTCTAGGGCCGTAGGTGCTCGCTAAGAAAGGAATTTTAAAAAATCGGCCTGGATCGCGGCTTATTCGCGAAAAATGCGATTACAATTTTTATTGGGTGAATAATAATAGATTAATTGTCATATGATATTTGGAAATAAGCTATGTTAAAAAATAGGTTAGATATTTAAGCCGCACACTTTTACCACAAATTAAGTTCCTTATAGTTGTAAACAAACAAAAATACGAACGATGTCGCAATCTTATAATATGGTACTTTCTGTGAACTCATGGTGGCTGCAGAGGTGGAATTGGAAACCAATTTTGAGTTGTTTCGTGACGAGAAGCTATTAAAAGACTTATGTTAAAGAGGAGGTTAAAAGACTTATGTTCTCTGGTGATACATGTAAGGCCAGTACGATTTTCATATTCCTTACGAGCAACCAACCAACATTCACCAGTAGCTTCGTCCCCCAATACTCTTCGTTTAGTTTTCCGGTCACAAGATAATCGTTATTCTTTTCTCAACCAGGCCCAAGTTGTACCTAGCATTTCTGAATTTCATTCCTTGAACCTAGAATATACCTTTTTCTTAGTTCAGATGAGTCGATTGCAAGATTGAAGTAAACCCATCAATCTAAAAGTAATCAACGTAGGAAATGATTCACAGATTCAGTTCGAAGCAAACAACTAAGGAACTCGGCTGCAAAATATATTCAAGCACATATAGAGGTCAACAGGGAAGCTGTTAAGAAATACATGGCAAATCATCCTGAAATTGGCCATGTAATTTATGTAAAAGAAATGTGGTTAACAAACATAAAGAAAGCCAACCCGAAGTTAAAGGATATGCTGTATACACATATTCTGAGAATCACCCAACTTTACTTAGAGGGACTGTACAGAAGTATAAGAAAACCCATCCTGAAATCTATAGAAAGTCTTTAAAAAAAATCATCAGAAAATAATCCTCATGTAAAACGTGTAGCTGTAACAAAACACAATGGAAGATGTTCAATGGAAGGGTTACAGCCAGTATGACCCAAAAACTGAATATGCAAAAGACAATACCGTCGATATTAGATCACGGTCTACTTGAAATTGGTGTTATGATGGAAAATGGAAGGAAGAGCCCTGCCATGTGCTGCAGTAACAGGAAAGTCCAACTTCCTCCCGTTCAAGAATATCCTGAACACTTGCACAGCCTCCTTACTTACGAACATCCTGAGGCTGAGCATTTTCTAAATAATATTTGGAAAAAGAACGGTTGTTTCCAAATCACGTCATTTGGAGCAAAAGAGATGAGGGAGATATAATGCCAACATTTAAGGTGCGAAGACAGTTATATATCACAGAATAGAGAGTTTGATGCCTGGAACAAAACAGCAACCATATTTTATTCAGGTAAATTTTGTTGGTGATGACAACCATGAAAGAGGCATTCGCTGTGGTCACTTTCAAAATGTCAAGCCTGCATTCGTAGGCCAACTCCAGAAAATTCTTCATGAACATAACGAGTGTATCAAGGACTTCAGAGCTGCAGTTGAGTCTGTTCCCAAAGATCTGGGAGAATCAATGAGTTCTATCAAGTGTATGATTCTCTTCAGTGTCATCTCATGTTCTACCAAGGAGTAGAATCTCTCAGCGTAACCCTAACACCAATACTCCACTTAAGAAAACTGTGTCTGCAGCTGATTTTTACGCCTAAATGTTGATGGAGCGAGGAGATGAAGAACCTTATTTACTGTAATTTCGTAATCTCCTCAACCAATTTATGCTCGATATGTACTCAAAAATGGAAACAGAAAAACTAAACATTATTCGAAAAAATCCAAAAAGTTGAGAAGTTGATATTCACTTAAAGTATGCCATAAGTAAAGCTGGTTAGTAAGATGGTAGTGCTGCCTTGAAACTTCACTGGAGGACTATCAAAATAATATAAAATTAACTTTTGCAAATTGTCAAATTTACTTATTGAAATTATTCTAAGACTGGATTTTTTTGGGTTTATTTAAGTAATAATAATTATCAACGTTAAGCTTAACTTTTACTAATCTAAGTTGTCCTTAATCCTAATGATATTAAACCGTAGCGGAGCTGGGTACTTTCAGCTAGTATTATTAATATAAGTTATATAATAATGCATGTAAAACTTTTCATACATTTTATCAAAAATATTGAAATATTTTAACTATGCCACAGCCTTTATAAGTAATATTTGAAAAAGAAAATTATTAATTTCACAATCAAATGCAAATTTTCATTTCATTAATAAAATAAAATGTAATTGAATGGCTCCGCCCAAAAACGTTCTAAGCGATAAAATTTGCGAAATGGCGATTTTAAAGTTTTTAAAATGTATAATAGTACGTCTTAGTATGATATAGTACTTCATTATGTTATTATACAAGTAAATGTAGCAAATTAATATGTGAATATAAAATCTAACCTACAAAACTAACAAAAACTTTAGATTTTGATTTTCTTTCACTGGTGAACGTTTTTCGGCGGACCCATTCAATTAATGTTTCCTCTCTTTTTCAAAACACGATAAATGAAATAATAAAATATTAAACGTAAGAATTAGGAATATTGATTTTTTATTGTTTCAATTTAAGGCCGTGAGGTCATCTGCACCAAGCCGGCCGCCTCGATTTTATCAAGCTTATGGTTGGCAATTCGTGTTACAGTACTTAGACTAATATTATTCTCAATAACACTGACTTACATGCCAACCAATTTGTTTTTATTTTTTTAAGTTTTGTAGGCTGTCTGTTTACTACTGAAGAACTACTTATAATAATTGATTTTAATATCTTTAAACGGTATTACAAGTACAATCGAACTCAATTTGTCTTCATAGTGAAACGTCCTAACAAAACTGTATTTTAAAAAGGTTCAGGGGCTAAATAATAAGAAAATGAGAATCGATAATTAACTCTATTTTTTTTTCATGTTCTTTGATTTTTTTCGTGCAGTGTCAGAAGTTTCATCTTTCTTCATTGTTTTTTTCAGTTCTTTCATTCTTATAAAAGAACGAGTTCTGACATATGTTGCAAAAGCAAAATCGTCCACTTCACTTAACTTTCCTATTATTATACCGATCAGCTTCTTCATCACTTGAGGACTGTTATTCAAGCCATCACTGTAAAATCCTTGAAAGTCTTTTTCAAATTCTAAAACAATGCTTCACCATTTTGATGATGGATTTATTAGGGCACCTCTTGACAAAACCGAAACCCAGTCAGAGCTGTTTGAGTTTCCAGTTTTTTCATTGTATTGAAAATCAGTCTTAAGGCCTTTTTTATTAACACGGTATGCTACATAACCAGCTAACATTTTTAGTAAATCTGTATTCTCTTTGGGCTAAACTAGTTTGTTATTAGTGATTTCAGTCAACTGATCAACCAGTGATTCTGCAATGGAAATAAATTCTTCATTGTGGACATCGTTCATTTCCAACTTGTCCTCTTTCAAGACTGAAGTTTCGCAATCTTGTACTGGTTCTGCCAAGTCAATTTTTTTAAGAACTTCTACACTTAACGTTTCACACTGCTCAGCAATACAATTATCTCTTTTTAATGTATCACACGCACTTTTGCTGAATAACAGATATTTTATTCGATGTGTCACCGCTGTGGGGAGGGGGTGGTCGTAAAATTTTCCAAATCCTCAAATTAGAGAAAACTACGATTCCAAAACATCTTGATTACACTTTGCTGCTAATAAATATTAATAACCTTCGGCTTCTAACTCTTGAATAAGCCCTGTAAACTTCGAATTGAAACCATAAAGCCCATTCGAAAAGGCAATAGTTCTTTTTTATCTATTTCTCTGTTAGAAGAACAAAGATCATACAACTTATTTAAAGTAACATCCTGGTCCTGTAAACTAGTACCGTACACACTTTTTAATTTATTAGTAGGATGGTGAGGAAGTCTCGAGTTTAGTACATCAAACCCGTCGTTAATAGTGTTAATAAAATCAACTACATGGTCATTACCTGGGAAATTTTATGATACTGCTTTAGCCACAGTTCTGGACAACAGATCAGCTGCTTTTTTTACATTTTGCCTTTCGCTTTCCGATACTAATAAACGATGTTCGGTTATTTTATATGCATACATTAAATCTCATTCTTTCTGTTCGTTTACTAAATTAAACAAAATATCCTTAGATACTTACTTAAGATGCTCCTCAAACGTAATACTAAATCCTTCGTCTAAAAAATGGTTTAGTTAATGACAATGAAATTGTCATTTCACGTTTTTTCAAAAGCAAAGATCATAAACAATGGCAGCATTTTTACAAGCGAAAGATGAGTTCAACACTAAAACAGCCCGAATTTGTTCGGAACATTTCTTGGAAAGCAATTATGAAAGAGATTTGAAATCGGGATTATTATTATTACGAGTAACAATAATGTCACCAAGTACAAGAACACCCCAAGCAACTTTCCTAACCAAATAATCGATGTTTTGGAGAGGATATGTGTCGTGAAACGTGAATTTATTTATTGTCTGTGAGTAGTCTATAACCATGTGTTTTTCGTGGCGTTCACTTACAGTAACTAGCATCTGAGCCCCCCAAGGAGAGTGATGGAGGAAACTCTATCACTTCCTCAAATAGGAGTTTGGACGTTTCGTCCCATATAAGCCTAAGGTCAGCCTCAGTGTATCACCTGAACTTTATGGCAATAGGCTTGCAGTCCATTGATTGGTTACTGAATAAACGAGGAGTTTTCCAACAGGCTCAAGTAACAGCACATATAGTGCTAGTAGTGGAGGCTTTAATCCACCAAAAGAGATTGAGACCTCAGAATGTTACACAAGTATGTCATGGCCTATCAATACTGTACAAAGGCTTTCGTACATGTTAATTTTTATGAAGGATACACATTTTCATTTAGTTTGATGTCATCCAAAACATATCCTTCAATTGCAAAGGAAAACAAAGTTAAGGCCATTGAAACTAGTGATAGATCATTCTGAGTGGAACTGTTTCCAGCTTCGAACCGGTTTGGAACGGAACCCAACGCCAAGAGATCTCTCGTTTCGTTCCCTCGATGTAGTAGGGTTTAGATTGCACCTCTAGTATCGTTCTCCCCAAGGTAGGTCCGACTGCTTTGTTTCGTTGATTCTTCCTCCGCTGTTGATTTCCTCCCCCCTCTCCATCGCATGGGCATCTTCAAAATAAACTGCTTTCTTTGAAGCTTTCTATTCTACCGACAGAGCTCGGCTTCTTCTTTCGGATTCAATGAAATGAACCACACAAGGTTTTACTGTTTATGTAATTAAATAATTTGTTCGCTATTTGTTTAAAAGCCAATGGAGCAGTCACAAGAACCGATTACACATTTTTTTCGGAACTAATGTAGTTGGAAAATTTTTGCTCAAAGTATACATAACTATTTAAACATTCTTAATATTATAGTACCTATACAAATTTTAATTATAAATTAGAAGAAGGAGGTTAACAGCTCGAAGTCACAAAAAGAGATGTAACGAAAATGCATGGTACATAGGTAGTAGGTTAGTAAAACTGACGTGGAACCGACCGTAAATTCTCATTCCCCTTTTAACTCGGAACGCCCTTTCACTAGTTAGTAGTAGGTTAGTCAAACTGGCGTGGAACGGAACGTAAATTCTCATTCCACTTCTAAGTCAGAACGGCCCTTCACTAATCGAAACCCTCTCCTCTCACACGAAAATAGGAATGTTGTGTTTGAGAGTGAAATTGTGTTCTATAAAGCTAAGCTATAAGAGCTTCCTGCGTCAATCAAGCAACGAGCTAGAGTGTCATTGATTTCTACTGGACTGACGGCTCAAATGTGTGACCAAACGCGCACTTTGCCACAACTGGCAACTTGCATTTGTTTATAACTAACTCCATGGGCGCTCGCCACATATCGTTCGACTTTTAAACTTCACTGAAATCACGTATTATCGTTTTTTTTTAGTAACAAATTAACTGAAAATAAGTAGATTATTTTTTTTTCAAACCTTCCTTGAACTGAGAAAATGGTGTAGTTAAAATTTGGTACAGATTGATTTAGTAATTTGCGCGGTTAGTGATCCCAAACGAAAAATAGCTTGTCCTTTTATACAGGGTGTCCCAGACATAGTGTAAAAAAAAAAAAGGGTAATACTGCAAACTAAACGGGGTAGAATGGCGCAAAAACGAGTGTCCTATCTCAATTTTTTGAGGAGATAGAATTTTTTTTTTTTTTTTTTTTTAAAATCTTGCTTTTTTTTCTGAAAAATTACAGTTTTCTCTACTTTGTTTTAGCGTAGAAACTAAAACGATGATATTTTCTTATCAGCATTAAATTTTCTAAAAGATGAAATAGGTCTAGTTAATTTAAATTCACTTTTAAGGGGCCTTTTAACGCGCAAAACACAAAACATTTATTAAAACTTAAATTTTTAATATTTTTTGAAAATTCCTCACTCCTCACTGGAGAACCCTAGAAGCCGTCAAATTTCTCAAAAACTGCTGAATTAAGTTAGCTTTTTATTGGTGTAACTCATGATACAATTGCACTTCACCTTTTGAGTCTAACAGACGTTTTTCTGATGAAAAACACGCTAGAGAATAAATACTTGATTGCTCCACATACCTACTAGATTGAATAAATGTATTAGTTTTTTATCACTTGTCCATATGCATGATGGATAAAGAGTTGTGAAGGTGGCAAGCCCTCCCTCCCCCTCCCCCCCCCCCCCCAAAAAAATCTTATTTATAGGGAGTTGGGGGGGGGGGGACCCAAATTCTTGCTGATTACCTAATGTTACTAAACGTACTTTTTTCTTTATTTTTTTTTTTAAATATAAAAAATAACAATTTAGGATTATTCGAAGAAATTAAATACACCAACAGAAAAATGACATTTCATAATGCCTGCTACTCATTAGCCCAGACAATGATATCACGTTCTGATTGGAATTAGTGGATTTATTTAGTTAAGCTATGTAAACAAATATAATCCCACTGTTTACAAAGGTCATAAGAAGTTGTTCTCTCATTTCATGACTTCATCAATTGCCATTGACTTGCAACATTAGGTAATCAGCAAGAATTTGGGTCCCCCCCCTTAACTCCCTATAAATAAGTTTGTTTTTTTTTGGGGGGGGGGAGGGAGGGCTTGCCACCTTCACAACTCTTTATCCATCATGCATATGGATAGACTCAAAAGGTGAAGTGCAATTGTATCATGAGTTACACCAATAAAAAGCTAACTAAATTCTGCAGTTTTTGAGAAATTTGACGGCTTCTAGGGTTCTCCAGTGAGGAGTGAGGAATTTTCAAAAAATATTAAAAATTTAAGTTTTAATAAATGTTTTGTGTTTTGCGCGTTAAAAGGCCCCTTAAAAGTGAATTTAAATTAACTAGACCTATTTCATCTTTTAGAAAATTTAATGCTGAATAAGAAAATATCATCGTTTTAGTTTCTACGCTAAAACAAAGTAGAGAAAACTGTAATTTTTCAGAAAAAAGCAAGATTTTAAAAATAAAAACGAAACAAAATTCTATCTCCTCAAAAACTTGAGATAGGACACTCGTTTTTGCGCCATTCTACCCCGTTTAGTTTGCAGTATTACCCTTTTTTTTTTTTACACTATGTCTGGGACACCCTGTATAATAGAATAGATAAACTACAGACAGTTGTAGTAGAATAGAAAGAAATTTAAACAATTAAAACATATGGTGAGATATTAATTATTCCAGTTCATCACAGGAAATATGTTCTTGGCAATCTGGTCAAAACTTCTCCACTAAAACATTCCTACTTTTTTCAAAACATAGGACACCTACTCCTTTTCCAGAGTTTACCTATAGAGGTATGAACTTATATTTCAATACTATAGTTAAATTTCTAGGACTGATTCTAGATTGCAAACTTAACTGGAAGGAGCATATTAGATGTCTAAAAGAAAAAGCGCTCAAAAGACAGAATATACATCAAGTTAACTTTCTGACCAAACGCTTGTGGGGAGCAGATAGATCAAGCATGCATAAAGTATACATCAGTGATATAAGATCACAACTAAACTATGGTAGCTTTTTTTACTTATCAGCTAATCAAAATCTGCTTTTGGCTCTTGATTCAGTCTAAAAGGTTGGCATCCGTCTTGCAACAGAAGCCATCAGAACTAGTCCATTAAATAGTTTATGTATTGAAGTGGGTATAGCTCCTCTCCCTTTAGATGATATCAACTCACCTCTAGGTACATTGGAAAGATAAAAATCAATAGTAGCAACCCAACATTAAAATCTCTTTTTAAACCAAAGATTGGACGATTTCAGGAAATCCAAAGGCTACCTGCTCTGTTAGATATTAAGAGCTAGTAGATATTTAGAAGAAATCAGCATTGCATTCCACAACTGATGAATTTAATTACCCACCCTGGACTTAAAAACTACCTCTGCAATAGGTTTAACACTAAAATTCACGAAACATCTAGCCACAGGACCAACTTATTTAGGGGAATACCAAAAAATTAAGGAAAAATATTGTAATAGAAATTCCATTTATACAGACGGTTCCAAATTAATTATAATAATAATAATTTTTAAAAATGGTCGACAAGCAAGCAAATTTTTTTTTCTTTTTTTTTTTGTCACTTTAAATGAAATGACCCAGGAATGTTGTTGCCATAATATTTCTTTATGACTTTGGGAGGAGGCCTCTTAGATTCTGTATCAGTTAGTACTGTGCTAGACTAAGTGATCCACTCTTCACCCTCCACTTCGCCCTTTAAAAATATATAAACACAGATTCTAAACCGTTATTTTATTCACTACTCTATACCTTTCCCCCTGCCTGAGGGTTGATTCAAAAAGAGCTGACTCCACCAAGGGTGCTAACATCAGTACACATTTATTAGTCGTCACGCCAAGATTCACAAGAGATCTCAACTGAGATTCTAATTTTTCATATAATGAGATCAATGATATCTGTTCTTTACTAGTAGCTTGAATCAGAATCAAACCTAATAAATCTCTTACATACAAGCCCTCCATGTCCATATATATTATTTAACTGTTCAGTTGCTTTTGGCTAATTAGCAAACTGTCCACTAGTTCTATGGCAGGTGACTTTCCTACTGTTGATTGAATCAAATACTGAAACTTCTCTTCATTATCTAAATCTTCGCTTTCATGATCTTTTTTTAAAACTAATCCAATTTCACCAATTTCTCTCAAACTTCTTTAATTCAAGCTTAGGCAACTTGTAATTTCTCTTACTATATGAAACCGAAGCCGAATGGCTTCTTGAGTTATTTTCATCTGATAACCTCTCTTTAATTGAATCAGCTACTACCCATTTACCACAATATGATTCTGTCTCCACAAACATTTTCTCAATCAATTAAAACTAATATTTTACAATCAAACTTTTAAACTTAATGCTTGTTTTTGTTTTAGACCATATATATATTTTATTTCTTTTGCAAATTGAATCTGTTTCATTATGCTTATTTCCAGTGTGAAAAAGTTTTGGAGGAGTATGAAGAAGATATTGAACATTGGTATTTCAATTATCAAGGATTAGTAACATTAAAACAATATTTATGTGCTGATAAATTCCTGAAAGGTTCCCACAGTGAATGTTTGAAAGAAGACTTGCTGAGAAATAAAAAAGGTGAAACAGAGATACATCAAAGGGTTGAAAAAGATGAACTATAATTATATTTTCATTTTATTATTTTTTATTACATAATTTTTTAATTCTTATAAATAAAAATTTTTACTTTTTACAAATTTGTTGTATTTATTAGTTAATGTTCTTTGAATTATATTTAAGTTTGCCATCATTGGCATTAAACGGTTAATTTTTCAATTTATTACCATTTGAAACAGTTAATTGAATTTATTGTAATCATGATTAATATAATTAAAGAAGACTACATTTAAAAAAAAAAAATACAGCCAGGATGACACCAAATATAATTTAAACAGCTGAGCTAGTGTTATTGTGATGTAGTGATTATAGAAAAGAAAAATTGAAGCGTTTTTCTTAAAACTTCATGATCCAGCTTCTAACATACCTACCAACAATATCCAAGGTTTAATACAGCTCTGAAGTATTTTTATTTTAAGGGATAGGGGGATAAGTTTTTATTTTAGAATGAGTAATATAAATAATTTGATAATAACAATTTTGTTGGTTAAAAGCAGCTGTAAGTTTCATAATGATACATTTTTGACGAGGGGGAGGATAAGGTTTATAAAATGAATCTGCTAAATTCATATCAAATTTCATATACAGATACTAACAATTTCTGTATTAGAATGAGGAGGTGTTATAATATGAAGAGAGAAGGATAACATCTCCATGGTTTGATTAGGAATGCCTAAAAGCTACCGAATCCAAATACTAAGCCTTAATGATAGAGCAAAAAAGTACAAGATCTGTTAAAGAGTTTAGGATAAAAAGAAGAATAAAAAAGAAAAAGTAAAAAGAATAAAAACAAGTTTGGCAGAATAAAGAACTCAAAGATATTAAAGAACACATGAACTTGAATGAAAATAAAAAATTCTATAGAAAGTAAGTAAATAAAAGAAGAACGCTATTTTATCCTCATAATACCATGTGAGGGGATATAAAAAAAATAATTTAAAAAGTTAAAATCATATCTGGCATATTAAAACAACAAAACTAGAGAAAAAATAATATCAATAAATATAATTTATACATTAATACTGACATAAAAGTATTTAGAGGAAAATAAGAGAACACTCTCCATATGAAATATGAAATAAATTATTTTGGTACAATGCAATTATATTTTAATCCAATTAATTATTATGTTCATAGTATGTTATTTACAGTAATTCAAATCAATAATTCATTTGGAATTACATGTAATTACTCAATTTAATTGAATTATGCATTATGATTATTTGAAATATGAATTATTTAAAGATGGAATATTTGTATTGACCACCATAATTGAAATTTTCTTAAGTGTGTATAGTTATATAATAATGTTTTAATTCTGGGGAAAGTGGAAGGGATATGTACTTAAGAACAACTCGGCTGATTCCATTTATAACTAGTAATCAAGTTTCTTTTATACTCACTAACATTTTCATCAACATCAGCTGAGTCATTCTTAAGTACTAATCTAGTCCCCCCCAAAATTAAAACATTATATTTTAACTGTTAGCGCCCTTCGAAGTTAATAAGTATGAAAGAAACTTGAAACTTTCATTAAAATCAGCTTATTTTATGTTTATTTCTTTAATTGTTTTAAAGTTAGATGATTAAAACTAATAATTGAAGTTTTATTTGTTCATCAAAAAATTTATTGAAGTATGCAATCGAGAATTGTTTCCTCAATGATATTTCCAGGCATATTAGTAATTTCTAACCTGGTACCATTGTACAGATTAGGTGATTCAAGCTCAGGTAAAAAATGATTTTAATGAATGAGTTGGTAATACAGATGGACAGAGACTATTATAAACCCTTCCTGATAATGAACTGCACTATTAGTTAGAATTGATGAATTAATTGCCAGTTCTATTGTAATTATTTTATAGGAAAACTAGTTTCAAATGCTAAACATTCATCTTCAGTTCTAAAACGTACAAAATTTTCAACAAATCAGCACTATGTATGTTACATGGATTATATATACTATAGTTTTCAAAAATGTAAGACGAGAAATCAAATATTGGTACTCACCTGAGGAGATCTAACAAATATCTGAAATATATCCATCCTGGAGGGGAGACAGAAGCCGGGTTAAATTTTGGGGGTTTTTGGTTTGGGAAAATTTAACCTTGCCTCTTTCCCCTAGCTTTCCAATAAAATAATTCCAATAGGTAATTAATTCATCAATCCCAATTGTACTGATCCTTCTATACCATCATGCGTACCTTAAGTGATGCATTACTAGTGCTTACAACTAAAGGCCCATGAATCACATTTTTACAAATGATATAAAGTAAAGTAAAAGTAAAGGATTGGTGTTATGTCTTGAATTAGCTACTCAATCAAGAAGGCAATAAACTTACAATATTGTTTATTGAAGAAAAAAAATATAAATTATAAATGTAGCATGTGATTAAATAAAAAAATTACATAGAAACAAGGAAGGTTATGCACAAGAAGGGGACCAGAAACTTGATCACTAACAATCGATACACAACAGTCTCCCACACTTATTAAAATAATTATGAAACTATAATCTGCAAAAATCAAAGGTTAAATTGAGTTACATAATTTTGCAATTTTGTTGGTGGCCTCTTTGCTCTGCCTGATTGCCTGAAAATGGTTTCTGGCAGGACCCTTGGCTGCTCTTTTTGTTGCTGCGGAGGGGTCAATGGTCTTGGACTTGGTTCTAGCTGGATGTCTTCTGGCAGATTACTTCTTGGTTCATCATCATGGCTTGGACTCTTGGGAGGTAGAATAAAAATCACTCTCTTCTTGTGTTTGGTGCCTCTGCTAATGAAAAGTCTTTGGATTGATGTGCCTCTTCAGACTATTTCCATTAATATCGAGTTTAACTATGTAGTGAAGTTTCCCAATTTTTCGGATTACAGTTCTGAGTCTTCATGTTGGTTTGCCAGTGTAGGGAAACCACCTTGCTAGTAGAATGCAATCTCCCACGCTTAGTTGACTTGTACCCTGAGTGGTGCTAGAATGAGCTGGTGTTTGAGGAGGAGGTTCCAGCAGATCTAATTTAACCTGTATTCTAAGTTGTAAACACAATTCCAATGGTGATTTTCCACATGATAGTGTAGTTGACCTGTATCGCATTAAGATTTCTTGGACTTTTCTTTGGAGGGGTAATGTAGAACTAGTCATGGCCTGTCATGGATTTTTTCCTAATTCGTCCACATTTCTGACATGTTCAATGTCTTTGTCTAGATTTTTCCAGTAAACATATTGTCAGGATAACTGTTTCATTTTTAAGTTCATTAAGGACTGCTTGCTGTAATCACGTTGGAATGACTACACGGTGGCCTTAATAAATTATGCTGTTTTGTAGGTAGAACTATGTGAAATGAAATGAAAAATGAAAAAATAAACTTTATTCTGGGACTTACTGTCCCCTAAGAATAAAAATAATGCACAGTTAAAAGTACAATTATTAATAAATACAATAGTAGTATAGTACAATATAAAGTACAATAATTACTGCATACACTTTTTATAGGGAAAAAAATTAAATTTAATTAAAAAAAATAAACATATGAAATAATAATTATAGCTTAAAATACCATCGTATATATATATACACATACAAACATATATATATACATACATACAAAAGATGATATATGTATCTATTTTAAAATAAAACCATATTATGAATATATACATGAGAAAGATACTTATAATACTACTAATATGCTAATATAATAATCACAATGCATTCAGAAAGATAAAAAATATAAAAAAGAAATCAATGAAATAAAACAAATATAGTGAATAGAAAGGAAAAGATATATAGAGAAAAAAAAAATTAACTATTTGAATGTTAAAAAGACAAAATATTTACAAATACCTGAAAATATATATTTACACATCTACTTACTGCCTCTTATATTATATAGCTATATGAGACAAAAATAAAAAGTAATTTTTTAGACAGGAAAATGATTAAAATTGGCAAATTTATCTACAATGATATAATTATTGAAGTAATTCATTGATATTGGATATAGGTGAGATTGACTGACTGGATTTTTAATTATTACACATATTGGCGGCGTCTAACTGGGATTTAAGGAGATATTGGAATAGGAGAGTTTTATATGAGTTTAAGGAAGGAGCATGTCTAATTTCAGGAGGTATAGAGTTCCAGAGGGTAGTGGATCGAGCTAGGAAGGAGTGTTGGTATAATGCTGTTCGGTGGAGGGGAGTATATAGGTCAGAGGAATGTGATCTTGTTGTGAGTTGGGATTGGAGGGAAGACTTGAATTTCAACAGGTTATAGATGTAAGGTGGGCAATGGTTATTAATGACTTGGTACAGGAAGGTGCCTAGGAAATATTGTCTACGGGAGGATGGATAGAGCCAGTCTAAGGTAGTGTAGAGGTGCGATACATGTGAACGTCTCGGGGTACCGGTAACAAATCTGATAAAACTATTCATGATTCGTTGTAATCTGTCCCGGAGACCCACTGAGAGGCCCCCATACACCACACAACCATAATCAAACTGAGGAAAAATGAATGAGGAAACTAGGAGTTTTGGCGTGGATTGAGGAAGGAAATGACGGGAACGATGAAATAATTTGAGGATTCCTATGGATTTTCGGGCTATTTGGGCGATTTGAGGCTTCCAGGAGAGGTTTTGGTCGATAATGATTCCTAAATTTTTGGCAGAGGAACAGAAAGTGATAGGCTGATTATTCAGGTTTAGGGTAGGAAAGTTGGTAATGGATTTGAGGAGGGGACTTGAACCGATTACAATGGCTTGAGTTTTCCCTGCATTTAGCTTTAAATTATGCAAGTTAGCCCAAGAACAGATTCTATCGAGGTCTTCCTGGATCCTTGATATAGCTTCATGTAATTCGTTAGGAGGAAAGGATAAATAAATTTGAGAGTCGTCTGCATAAAGGTGATGGGAACAATGTAAAATTGACAGGGGAAGATCAATAATGTAGGAGTTGAAGAGGAGGGGTGAAATGCTGGAACCTTGGGCTACTCCCGAAGACAGAGGTAGGAAGTCGGATAAGGGTTGATTAGTGCTATTATTTTTATTGTTGAAAAGGTCAGATTTTATTCTGGACAGCCGCTCAGCACGTGAAGTTTCTTCAGCGAGGGTTTTATAATTTAGCGTATCATTGGTAATAGTATATATGGTTTGAATCTACGAAAATTCTTCAATATTTTGTTCGATTTGTAAAATATTTTCTTGAAAGGAAGTCGGCATGTACATTTTCTTCTGCCTGTTTATGTTCAATTTGCTAGTCAAAATTTGTGAGCCTGGTTCCGTAGCGTAGAAGTCTAGCGGGCGTCATTACTGGAAGGTTTGCATTCTCGTGCAGAATGTGGCTCAGTGGCCGGTCATACAATATAAATTTGCGATACAAAGGATAAATTTGCTGCCATAAATATAATAATAAAAAATTTTGGGAGCAAAAGCCATAGATAAAACCTCTCTGTCTAGTTGGCTATAGTTAGTTCATCTTGGTTTTGTTCAATGAATGGAATGCGAAAGCGATTGGTTTTTCAATGTCGTTTATAGTGTGTGAGAATACAACCGCTACCCCGGTTGGAGTGGTGAGGCATCGCAAATCCAAAAGGGAGATTTGGATTAAAAGGTGTTAAGACTCTATCGCTAGAATTTTGATGAAGACATTTTTTCGAAATGACATTTCAAGGTTTTGAAATCAGTCCCACCGCACCAAAAGCCGTGTGAATTATCGATCACCATTAGGTCTCGATGATCTTTGTTTTTAATGCGGTCGCTCGAACCGTTAATCGCGTGATTGCAGAACAGAGTGTAAATCATTGAAGTTCAATTTTCTGAAATCGGTTACATCACCAAAGTCTGTATCACCTCTCTGCTCTGTAAATCGAAGACCAGCGAATTGTCAACTCGATACATTCAAGAGGAAGAGAGTTACTACCCCAACAATGAATATAGTATCGCTTGCATTAGTCCAGGCAACGAGGCCAATTAGGGGACATAATTCATGTAGAAGCCAATTTTTGCACAGTTGTAGGGGAAGGTGTCCTTAACAACATACTAAAAGTACTGGGGGTGGAGGGGGGCGCTCTAATGATCTTTTTTTTCTGTTTTTCGGTAATAACTCGGTGACTCTTGCCTCTAGCGAAAATCTGTTTTCGTACTAAATTGATTAACATAAAATTCTTTACAAAAAAGCTCATATACATTTTTTTGCTAAGATCAATGCTTAAGGAGATATAGTGGGGGGAATAAGGAAAATTAAAAAAAAAATAAGTTTTTTTATCCATATTGATGAGGTATAGTTGACTGTTAAGCATTAGGAGAAGTAGATAGTTGGGGTATGCAGTCATAAAGATACACAGCAATTAAAAAACTTATTTTTTAATTGCTGTGTATCTTTTTCATCGATATTACTTATCGCGGTAATGGTTCGGATCCTCGACACCAACCCCTACTCGCGCTCGGAATACCTTTTATCGATTCTAACCTTGTACCGATTTATTTCGATGTTCTAGTCGCTGCTTTTAGAGCGGAAAGATTAGGGGTGGGCAAGTCGATTCATTTAACTGAACGAAGGTGAATCGATTCATTCACTGAAGTGAATCGATTCTTTTTATAGATTCCTCGATTCATTCAACCCCCCCCCCATCTCGCCTCGCCGTTCGCTCACGATTCGTTCACGCCCCTCCCCGCATTTTACTTCTAAAATAAAGTAAAAAACATTAATTTAGTCACTATTTTTACTTCACTTTTAAGTTCATTGGAATGTTTTGTATTACACAATTTTAAAAAAGCATTTTGCGGTCTAGTTTTAAACATATTAACTTTTTCATTATGTTTTTATTTATAAAATTGATGTTATTTTAAAAGTAATTATTAGTAATCTATTCATTTGATTTTTTAATTAGTTTATCTAATTAGATTTTTCTGGGCGACTCGTATTATTATTATTTTAAAGATTTATAATAGCCGGTTCTTGGAAAATACTTTCATTCAAGGTTCAATTGCAATTGAATTTTCTTACCTTTATAACTGTTTCTCAGCCCTGTAAAATTATAACACAATTAGGTTGTTTTTTTTAGCTTTAAGCACATGTAAGGGGGTGCAGCTTGTTCCATTTGAAAATTGATGCCCTGCTAAATGCCAAATTGAATTCATTAAAGGCATTTTTAAGTAAATCCCAAAACACTTAATTCACTATTAATGTAGCCCCTTTGTTTACAGGCCGATTTTCACAGTTTGCTTCTTGTTGGGCCATGAAAAGCTTAAGTTTCCCGCAAATCTAGTACAAACCTGTTTTTGAGATATCCTGTGAATAGACATTTTTTATTGTTGCCTGTTAAATGCAAAGATCATCTCATTTACAAACTTACTTCCTTTTTTTAAGAAACAAAACACAGACTATGGCCAAACCAAAAACACATTTTTGACTATAGGTTCGATAAAAGGTAAGAAGCAGGTGAAAATCCCATACTGGATTATTCAGGGAATACAAAACTTTTATTACCTTCAGCATAGGTGGGAAAGTAAAGTAAAAATTCACATGATGAAGTAGGCATATTAATTGGTAGAAACTCACTTTATTATAACATTACACCTAGTTCAAAACCATAAGTTCATTATCCACTGTATAAGAAATTTTATATTATATAATAATAACTTTTAAATAAACATTTTCGAAGAATTATGTATTTAAAGAGAGACATACTTTATTAAAGTAATGCTGTCCAACTTCATTGGGTTACTACAGACACAGTATATTAATTAATCTTTTATAGATAATAATATATTAAAATATGTATAATGAGTACATGGATAATAACAACTATAACATATTTTACATTTGTAGCACATAAGCAAAAACCAGGCTAAGTGCCAAAAATCAATAATTTTTTTTTAGAGCTTAAAAGGAGTATGCCACAAGATGAATTTTCAAGAAGATGTACAACGTTTTTTTTAGTTTTCACTAAACTAACATTTTGGCAATTAGTCTGGTTTTTACTTATGTGCTACATATGATACTTAACATACATTACATATACAATACAAATACATACAACTATACAAATATAAATATACATTAAACATAAAATAAGTAAGTTTATTTATATACATACATACACACATATATATATATATATATATATATATATATATATATATATATATATATATTGTGTAGTGATATTTCGGAGTCGAGATAAATTGTAATTTAAAAGAATTCAAGTTTGAATTTGGCGCCAGCGAGAGTTCGCCGCCGATCTAATTGTTACGTAGTGATTAGGATTTTTAAATGTTGTTTTTAAAAGAAGAGTTAAAATTGTTAGAAGGTTTAAAAAGGTAACTGTTCAAGATTATAATAAGCTGAAAACAAACATGAACAAGAAGCTTAACAGAAGTATGTATAATCATATCAGTATAATAAATAATTATAATCATAGCAAAACAAAAAGAAAAAATTTGTTTAAAAAAGAAGTATATAATGTAAATATTAATAGAGAATACCCAAGTTATATTTTGGAAAATAAGAAAAATAAATTATCCAAGTTATTAGAAGAAGAAATCATGAAGAGGTACTACTTCAATAATGAAAATAACCAGACTCCCATTGATGTACGCAATTAACTGCGGGGGAAGGTCAAGAAGAAATTATAATATTCAAAAGTGTTGATTGGAAATTTGGTAACAATTTAGGCAATCATTTATGAAAATATCCATTTTATTATAAAGTAATTAGGAACTATTAAGGAATATGTCATACAGGTTTAATTAAGTGATTTAATCTTTAAAAGTTTTCAAATATTTCTATTGAGTTTTCAGTCAAATTATCAAATTATTAATTTAAGGTCAAAGTGTTGACTATTATTAGAAAATTTTATTGTGTAGAAATTTAATTTAAGATTTTTTTTTTATTTTTTGTTTTTCAATTTTACTATTATTGTTAATTTAAAGTTGTGGTGCTTATAAGCCATATAGAGAATTCATGGTTGTAATAGAAATGAAGAATATTTCAAATAGAGATGTAGTAGTATAACTAATTATTAATAAGTTGATCTATTTTAAGTATTATTTTGTTTTGACATCTTGACACATTTATAACATTTGTAAATAGTATACTGAAGAGTTTATGAGTAATCAAAAAATTGGAATTAGAGAATAAGTTTTAAAAAAAAAAAATTTCTTCAAACATTTTTTTTTTTATTCTGAAGTGGACCCGAATGTAGTGATATTTCGGAGTCGAGATAAATTGTAATTTAAAAGAATTCAAGTTTGAATTTGGCGCCAGCGAGAGTTCGCCGCCGATCTAATTGTTACGTAGTTTTTGCTTATCAATTTAAATTAAGGTATGTTAAAAATGATTAGGATTTTTAAATGTTGTTTTTATTGTATAATTTGAATTTTATATAGTTATTGTAATTTAAGACGTAATAAATATGAAGGCCATGATGGAGCAGTTTTGGCCGTTAACGGTTTTTTGAAATGACGCTTGGGGCTGGCGTCTTCAGTAACTCTATGCTTATGGATGCCGAGATGTCAACATGGCTCTCTGCTTATGGATCCGGAGACGTTAACATCGTTCTCTCTGCGTATGAAACCCGAGGTATCAACACCGTGCTCTCTCTGCTATGGAATTTCGAGGCGACAACACCTCTCGCTCTCATCTCTAGGATTTTGAAACATCACATCTCTCTGAGATTTAACAAGTCACATGTGTGAAGAATAATAAATTATACTAGCATTCTGGATGAGAGGAGTGTTTGAATAAGCTGGCGTAGGAAGAAAAAGAAGGAAGTTTCATGCAAGAAGGACAAATTGGGGAACATTTGGGTTGTGATAACCTACAGTCATTGAGAAGATAGAAGGTATTTTAATTAAAAATACCTTAAGTAAAAAATGTAATCTAATTATAAAATGTTTTTATTTCTTTTATTTGAAAATATATATTCTTGAGTCAAAATCATTATCTTTGAAAAGCTGAACCCTTGATATTCCCTAAAATTTTTGTTTAAAATTAAATTAAATTAACTTTATATTAATGAAAATAATTTTACATTATCTAATAAAAAGCTTAAACATGACAAATAATTAAAAATTTGTTATAAAGAAAATTAACTTCAAATATTAGAAATTTTAGTAAAATAACCTTTATCAACAAAGAAATAAACATAACAATATATACAATATATATATACATATATACAATACAATACATATATATAAACAATAATAGATCTAAAAAAAAAAGTTTAAATAAAATCTGCATTAACATTAATGAACAACATCTGGTCCAGTTTTTTAGAAGTTAGGCGGCTCCTTTTTAGAGTATAAATTTGGCCAGCTTTGGAAAAAATATGTTCATATGGAACTGAGGTAGCAGGTATAATAATGCACATTCTCTTAAGTACTAATTTATATAAATTAGGATAAATATTTTTCCTACTTTCCCACCAAATTGAAATTGAAACACCGCAGGCGACTGGAGTGCTGCTAGTACTTGGACTTGTACTAGTTAAAGAGCCCTGTCCCACATTTCCTAAGGAAGGTGAAATAATAACTGCTACCTCAGACTCAGATTCATGCTGTGATTCATCATTTGGCGTTTGATGAACACTATCAATTCACTAAGATGAAGTAGAATGGCAATGGCTAGACTGGAATGAGAGCTGTGCAAGACAACTACGTTTCACTTCAACTGCAGGGTGTTTTTTCGTCAAATGGCATAGTAAATTGCTGGTAGTTCCATGAGAAAATGAAATTTTAGCAGTACAATAGCGACACTTTGCCCTTTTATCCATTTCGGACCTTTCAAAATGGTACCAGATATCTGATGGGGCACCAGGATTAGACATACCTGTAATAAAATTCAGGCATTAAAATCTCATCACAAGAAATTCAATAAGCATTGATAATAATTTAATTTATCATCAGCTAACTGCTTAAGGAAACTTACTAAATGCTAATTTCAAAAATAAATTAGATAGGGCTCAAAAACGTATACAGATGAAGGCAAACTTCTTTAATAATGGACGTTTCAGGCAGCTTAGACTATTTTCAACAATTCAATCCAAAAAGTAAAATTAAAATTTTAGTGCAAGTAACACCATAAAAAAAAAAAATTGTCTATAGTGTTGGTTACCTTTTATGTTTCATGATAGCTGCTGTTACATCCATTGCTGCTGCATTTTAATCCGTTATATCAATGAATCACTGATTTGATTTTTTAAAATAATTCATATACATATACTAGCTATAAGTACTCATTATTTTAATTAACTAAATGTATCTTTTTTAAAAATTCAAATCAGTGAATCATTGACATAAATTGGATTAAAATGCAGTAGTAATCATGAAACATAACAGGTAATCAACACTATAGTAACAGTTGTTCTTTTTGACAATTGGGTGTTTCCCTAGGTGTTGCTTACACCTATTTTTAATTTTATATTGGATTGAATTGTTGAAGATGGGCTGAGCTGCCTGAAACGTCCATTATTAAAGAAGTTTGCCTTCATCTCTCTACAAAAGTTTGAACTCTATTTTATATCTTACATTAAGGATCATTCATTCCAGTCTACAATGTAATAGAAAAATAAATAAATTAAACTAATATCGCTAAAACAGCACTATCCACTTAATTTGAACAAATACCTAAAAAATTACCTAGTTACAATTCTGGGCTTCTGAAGGGCTGTAACTGGAATGTGTGGAACGGTGTTCATAAATTTGCCAATCTGGGAGAGGAAATTCCAAGTCAATATATCTATTGATTAAAAAAAAAAAAAAAATTATAATTAAAATGTATTGTGGGGTTGCAACATTCTTCTCATTATAAGGTTTACATTGGTGAGGGGAAGTAATAAGACCTTGCAGATAAATTTTTTGTCTTTTAATAAACGCTTTCGCCTTTCTTGGCCTCGTCACATATAAAACCCAAAATACATCCTATGATAAAAAAATTTACAACACCTAAGCTTCACTGTAATTAAGACATATATCACTCGGATACTTGAGTACTAATTTTATAACATATTAAACAACTTCCAAATAGTCAAGTTACCTCCAAAAAATTTAATATTTATCTAGACCTTATATACATTTACTGGTATTTTATCCTTACAATACACCCACTAATGTAATAATAAGCATTAAAGGCATCACAGAAAGAAATACTTAATCAAATATAAATTCCATATAGTCTTATACATGTAAGTGACAAGAAGAACCCAAACTGTAATAACAAGTTAAAAAACCTATTTAAATGTCACAAGGTAATAAGATCAGAATAATGGCTAGTAAATAAAATATTATGAATATAACAATAATTATATAATGTATATACAAAAATGTAATAATATACAACATTTCTAAGGAATGAATGAAGGAGATGTTTAAAAATGGAACTATAAATATAAGAGTGCTCAAGGATCCGAGTGATAAATTTATCTATTTATTACTTCACATCACCAATGTAAATATATAAAAAATGTAGTTCAAATTTAAATTCACAATTATTAGTATCTCATTTTATTGTACTACAGGTGCTAATAGAAAAAAAACGTACTTACCTTTTTAGGAATTCAGTGATAAATGTTCAATGAATCAATAATCAATGAAAGAAGCGTCGGTAAACTGGCTTCGGTTTGGTTGGTGACAAGCAAGTGAACTGAATCGTTGAAGAAATGAGAATAAACACAAAGGAATCGTGGTGACGTAGGAATCGAACGAATCGTAGAAAAAAAGAATCGTCATGACAAAGGAATTGAACGAATCGTGGAAGAAAAGAATCGTGGTGGCGCTGCAGTAGGAATCGAAAAAAAAAAAAGAATCGTACTGAACGAAGGAATCGTACTTGTCATAAGTCCTTCGATTCCTTAACTGAACCGATTCCTCAACTGAACCGCGATTCCTTTTAAGGAATCGAAGATCGATTCTTTTATTTTACTGAATCGCTTCCAGTGAATCGATTCACCGTTCACTTGCCCATCTCTAGGAAAGGTTATTCTCCTTCATTCCCCACTCTAGAAGGGTAACTAAGGCGCCAAACTATATTTTTTTCAAATTTATGTCATCACCCACCAACCACAGTTGACTAAACTCTTCCTTTTTATTAAAATCAAGGAAATAATATTAACTTTTCATGGATTATCACTTATTACCTACTTTTCTCGTATTGTTTTTTTCATTTAATTTTATTTTAACATTGACTACATTTCTTTTTTATTTTTATTTACAAATTTATGTTAATGTAAGGGTTCGGTTGATGAAGGTCTTATGTTAAAAACACAATTTTGGCTCATTTATCTTCATGTTTTTCTCCTTTTTTTTTTTTTTACATTTTCCTTAACCAGGAATATAATAAATAATAAATAAATATAATAAATAATAAATCCTTTTCTTTCTTCATATCTCATTTTTTTTTTAGTTGCTTTGAAATATTCACATTTTGCTACTTAACCCCATAAATTAAATATCAAATCAGCTAGATGTATTGGTTACAAAAAATTTATATATACCCTTCATCCACCAAATTTTTCAATTATTAAATAACTAGTGATTTATCATTTGTGAACTTTGATCACACCCCAACCATGTTTAACAGTGGGGTATACCTTTTAAGTCTCTAGGCCTGTTTTTGGTTTTAGTCAATCCCCAACTGTTCCATCAGATGAAAATATATTAAATTTACATTACTCGCTAAATAACACTTGTTCCCAGCAACTATTTGGCTTCTTAACATTTTATTTTGCAACATTTATATGTTTTACCCTATTAACATTACTTATGAAGGATTATTTCCTAGCTGACTAGGAGTTATATCCTGCACTTTTTATTAAGTTCCGCATGGTATGTGGTGTAACTTAAATGTCATAATCATTTTCTAGCATACCTGCGATGGAGAGGACACTGCTTCTTGTGAATGGTTTTCAAATTGTCTCACATATGTACCCTTTAATGTTATATTGGACATCCAGATCTTCCCGACTATGAAAGTTCTCAGTTTCTTCAAACCTGTTAATTTTTTATCTTATACTGTCACTTTCAGAAATTGTTTTGCCTATTTCCCCCCAAAGCTTTTCTCACTTCCTTGAAATTATGACTAGTTTTCTGATTTCTATGAAAATTTCCATAATGAGAACGAATATAATTTTTAATTTACTTCCTTACAGGACAACATATAATAAAAGACTTACAATAGCTCAGAAGAGTTGAATATCAATAATCTTCCATAGGATTAAACAAGTTTTGATTGGATATTTTCTGCCTAAGAACAATATACAGACTTTTTTGGCAGACATTGTCATATTAAATTACTATAATTCCACATTCATGTCAAAAAAAAAGAAAAAAGTTTGATGTTTATGAGTTTCACACATTCATTTGAATTACATCAATTACAAAATTCCCAATTAAAGCTACTTAATTAAAAAAAAAAATGAATAAGTATTTGATAATGAGTGTACACAGAATATTTTTACTAGCTGCATATTTATTAGAATAAAACTGTACAGGATTTAAAAAAAGTAATGGTCAAATAAATACTCTAATACAACATAACACGTATTAACAAACTGAAACATAACTATGATAGTATAAAAATCAGAATTATTAACAAATAATACTTAAATAGGAACAAAATAAATACTCTAATACAACACTTATTTACAAACTGAAACATAATTACGATTGCATAAAAATCAGAATTATTAACAAATAATACTTAAATAGGAACAAAATAAATACTCTAATACGACACTTATTTACAAACTGAAACATAACTACGATAGTATAAAAAAAAATCAGAATTATTAACAAATAATACTTAAATAGGAACAAAATAAATACTCTAATACAACACTTATTTACAAACTGAAACATAATTACGATTGCATAAAAATCAGAATTATTAACAAATAATACTTAAATAGGAACAAAATAAATACTCTAATACGACACTTATTTACAAACTGAAACATAACTACGATAGTATAAAAATCAGAATTATTAACAAATAATACTTAAATAGGAACAAAATAAATACTCTAATACCACACTTATTTACAAACTGAAACATAATTACGATAGTATAAAAATCAGAATTATTAACAAATAATACTTAAATAGGAACAAAATAAATACTCTAATACAACACTTATTTACAAACTGAAACATAATTACGATTGCATAAAAATCAGAATTATTAAACAAATAATACTTAAATAGGAACAAAATAAATACTCTAATACAACACTTATTTACAAACTGAAACATAACTACGATAGTATAAAAAATCAGAATTATTAACAAATAATACTTAAATAGGAACAAAATAAATACTCTAATACAACACTTATTTACAAACTGAAACATAATTACGATTGCATAAAAATCAGAATTATTAACAAATAATACTTAAATAGGAACAAAATAAATACTCTAATACGACACTTATTTACAAACTGAAACATAACTACGATAGTATAAAAATCAGAATTATTAACAAATAATACTTAAATAGGAACAAAATAAATACTCTAATACAACACTTATTTACAAACTGAAACATAATTACGATTGTATAAAAATCAGAATTATTAACAAATAATACTTAAATAGGAAGAAATAAATACTCTAATACAACACTTATTTACAAACTGAAACATAATTACGATTGTTTAAAAATCAGAATTATTAACAAATAATACTTAAATAGGAACAAAATAAATACTCTAATACAACACTTATTTACAAACTGAAACATAATTACGATTGTATAAAAATCAGAATTATTAACAAATAATACTTAAATAGGAACAAAATAAATACTCTAATACAACATAACACGTATTAACAAACTGAAACATAACTATGATAGTATAAAAATCAGAATTATTAACAAATAATACTTAAATAGGAACAAAATAAATACTCTAATACGACACTTATTTACAAACTGAAACATAATTACGATTGCATAAAAATCAGAATTATTAACAAATAATACTTAAATAGGAACAAAATAAATACTCTAATACAACACTTATTTACAAACTGAAACACATAACTACGATAGTATAAAAAATCAGAATTATTAACAAATAATACTTAAATAGGAACAAAATAAATACTCTAATACAACACTTATTTACAAACTGAAACATAATTACGATTGTATAAAAATCAGAATTATTAACAAATAATACTTAAATAGGAACAAAATAAATACTCTAATACAACACTTATTTACAAACTGAAACATAATTACGATTGTATAAAAATCAGAATTATTAACAAATAATACTTAAATAGGAACAAAATAAATACTCTAATACAACACTTATTTACAAACTGAAACATAACTACGATAGTATAAAAATCAGAATTATTAACAAATAATAATTAAATAGGAACAAAATAAATCAAAAAAGGGGTCTTTTTATTTTATCACTAGCTGAAAGTACAAAATCTGCCATGGTTTCATATCATTAGGATTAAGGACAAGTTAAATTAGTAAAAGTTAAGCTTAACGTTGATAATTATTATTACATACATAAACCTTAAGTATTCCATTCTTAGAATAATTTCAATAAGTAAATTTGACAATTTGCAAAAGTTAATATTATATTATATTATATTATATCAAGAAAAATTACATATAATATTATATTATTTTGATAGTCCTCCTGTGAAGCTTCGAGGCAGCACTACCATCTTACCCAGCTCTGATACCAGACCATCAGCTTTTCTTATGACATACTTTAAGTGAATATAGTCTCAACTTCTCACCTTTTTTGATCTTTTCGAATAAAGTGTAGTCTTTCTGTTTCTATTTTTGCGTACATATCAAGCATAAATTGGTTGAGGAGATTACGAAATTGAAGTAAATAAGGTTCTTCACCTCCTCGCTCCATCAACAGCGTAAAAATCATCTGCAGACAGTTTTCTTAAGTGGTATATTGGTGTTAGGGTCACGCTGAGGGATGTTAATACTGTACCCATCTTCTCCATGGTAGAACATGAGACGATACTGAAGAGAATCATACACTTGATAGAACTAACTGATTCTTATCATTTTTTTGTCCCTGCTGTGGAGAACAATGACTGGCTTTTCAAACACCTGGCCAGCAATTAAGACAGCAACTTCGTTAGCGGTAGGAGTATTGTAACATCATCAGTGAGCATTTGAAGGCTTCTTGTCAGCCCTTATAACTACCTGGAAATCTTGTAGATCTTTGGGAACAGACTTAACAGCTGCTCTGAAGTCCTTGATATACTCGTTAAGTCCATGAAGAATTTTTTGGAGTTGGCCAACGAATGCAGGCTTGATATTTTGAAAGTGACCACATAGAATGCCTCTTTCATGGTTGTCATCACCAACAAAATTTACCTGAATAAAAGACAGTTGATGTTGCGTTTCAGGCATCAAACTCCCTATTCTGATATATACCTGTCCTCGCACCTTAAATGTTGGCATTCATCTCTCTTTTGCTCCAAATGACGTCATTTGGAAACAACCGTTCTATTTCCAAATATTATTTAGAAAATGCTCAGCCTCAGGATGTTCGTAAGTAAGGAGGCTGTGCAAGTGTTCAGGATATTCTTGAAAGGGAGGAAGTTGGACTTTCCCGTTACTGCAGCACATGGCAGGGCTCTCGTCCTTCCATTTTCCATCATAACACCAATTTCAAGTAGACCGTGATCCAATATCGACGGTTTTGTCTTTTGCATATTCAGTTTTTGGGTCATACTGGCTGTAACCTTCCTATTGAACATCTTTCATCGTGTTTTGATATACCTACACGTTCAACATGAGGATTATTTTCTGATATTTTTTTTTTAAGACTTTCTATGGATTTCAAGATGGGTTTTCTTATACTTCTGTAAAGTCCCTCTAAGTATAGTTGGGTGATTCTCAGAATATGTGTATACAGCAAATCCTTTAAATTCGGGATGGCTTTCTTTATGTTTGTTAACCACTTTTCTGCTAATTTCAGAATGATTTGTCATGTATTTCTTAACACCTTCTCTTTTGACCTCTACATGTGCTTGAATATATTTTGCAGCCGAGTTCCTTAGTTGTTTGTTGCTAACTGAATCTGTGAATCATTTCCTACGTTGTTTACTTTTAGATTGATGGGTTTACTTCAATGTTGCAATAGACTCATCTGAACTGAAAAAAAGGTATATTCTAGGTTCAAGGAATAAAATTCAGAAATGCTAGGTACAGCTTGTAAAATACAACTTGGGCCTGGTTGAGAATAGCCGATTATCTTGTGACCGGAAAACTGAAGGGACGAAGCTACTGGTGGTTTGCTATATCGAATATGTACATCGAACTGGCCTTACATGCCATCACCAGAGAACATAAGTCTTTTAACCTCCTCTTTAGCATAAGTCTTTTAATAGCTTCTCGTCACGAAACAACTCAAACTTGTAAGGGTCCAGCTCTGCAGCCACCATGAGTTCACAGAAAGCACCATATTATAAGGTTTCGACATCGATCGTATTTTTGTTTGTTTACAACTATAAGGAACTTAATTTGTGGTCAAAGTGTGCGGCTTAAACATCTAACCTATTTTTTAACTTAGCTTATCTCCAAATACCATATGACAATTAATGTATTATTATTCACTCAATAAAAATTGTAATCGCATTTTTAGCGAATTAGCCGCGATCCAGGCCGATTTTTTCAAATTCCTTTCTTAGCGAGCACCAACAGCCCTAGAGGAAGCTACATATCGAATTTCATTCCAATCCTTTCGGTGATTTCTGAGATTTCGTGTTAAATGAGTGAGTGGTATTTGACAAATATATAGTAGATGAAAACAAACAACAGTTATAAACTTTTAATATAAAATATAATAGTATTTTGTTATTAACCTTTTAAAAAAATTATTTTTTAAAACATTGAAATTGAGAAATAAAGTTTTTAAACAATTAAATCTAAACCAATTATCATGCATAAATTTAGGAATTATTTTTATATCATAAAATGAACGGCTGAAACATAACGCCCACCAAATTTTAAGTAGTAAAATTTCAAATAGGTCATACCTCTGAAGGAGGTAACAACGGTGCTAGCTGAGCAACTGGACGCACGTATCTCTTGTTGGGGTTTTTTATTTTACTATCCTTACAACACCATATTTACCAGGATAAATTTCAATAATTCTTGCTGCTGGCCAACAACGGGGAGGTATTCCGGGTTCTCTGATTAATACCAAAGTTCCTACAGTGACATTTTTAGTGTGTGATATCCATTTGCTAAGCTGCTGCAGACAGTTTAAGTACTCTAATCGCCATCTCTGACATATGTCCTGAATTGACCTTTTCACTAACTGCCAACGAGTTAATCTGTTCACAGGAACGTCAGTGAGATCCAATTATTGTGTGGCTATGTTGTATATTTTGAATAAGGTGTAAACTAATGCAACACATTTAATAAACAGGTTATGAGATAAGAACATATATTAATTGATATAAATCACAGGAATATTACAGTATGACTATTATAACACTGCTGGGAGGTTTTTTACGCAATCAGTGTTACCTAATATCATAACAGGCTACCAGCGTACCGCCAATCAGGAAATGACCTGGTGTTAGAGGATCGATGTCATCTACGGATGTGGAAAGTAGGCACAATGGCCTAGAGTTTGAGATGGCCTCTATGTTGGCAATAATGGTATATAACTCCTCAAACGTAAGGCAGCGCTCACGTAATACTCTTACTAAATGTGCTTTCATTGACTTGACCCCCGCTTCCCACAGACCTCCAAAGTGAGGGGAGGCTGGAGGGATAAATCTCCATTCTATCTGTTTCATGTTGCACTGTTCAGTTATACGCTCTTGAGTTGCAGGGTTTCGGAAATGATTCCATACCTCTTTTAATCTCCTATCAGCGCCCACGAAATTAGTTGCGTTGTCTGAGAAAATTTGAGTAGATATTCCTCTTCGGGCCACGAACCTCTCCAGGCAGGCTATGAAAGCATCAGTGGTAAGTTGTGATACTAATTCAAGGTTGACAGCTTTAGTGCTCATGCAAACGTACAAGCATACATAGGCCTTCGTTATAGGTGCCTTTTTTCTGGAAGATTCCTTAATAAGAAAAGGTCCGACGAAGTCAATTCCTACATTGAGGAACGCCCGACCTTGCTCAAAACGAGAAACTGGTAATGTGCTCATAAATAGAGTAAAGTTAGTTACACGTAATCGATGGCAGGTGACGCATTGATGTATCCTGGACCGTATAACCCTTCTTGCCGTGGGTATCCAGTCCTGTCTTCTAATTAGTGAATGAAGTAATTGATGTCCAGCATGTAAATAACATTTGTGAAAATGATCCACCAGCCTGGTTGTAAAACGAGATTTAGGATGTAAAATAATTGGATGCTTAGCCTCGTAAGTCAAGTGACTATTTTGTAAACGCCCGCCCACCCTCAGAACACCAAGGGAATCCAAGAAGGGTGCGACGGATGATAATTGCGTTTTGTCACCTTCTCGATCAGAACAAGTTCCTTATGGTAGAAGTGATCTTGAGCTAATTTTATGCACACCTCTGTTGCGTTGTGGATCTCCTTTAAGCTCAAGATGCCTTTCCTTCGTACAGAATTCTTTTTTGAGTTGTTCATGAATCTCGGAATGTAGGCAGTTATTCTTTGAATTTTAGAAAATGAAGAAACGTTTTTTAACCATTCGTACTCTGGGGTTTTGGCAAGGTATGTATTTCACAAAAGTGTGGACTCTGATTTCACTTCAGGTACATTTTCAGAACTCGTTGGAGATGCCTGTGTTATGGGCCATTCGTAGGGATTCTATTCTAACCAAGCTGGTCCTTGCCACCATAATGTGTAATCTTTAAGAGAGTCTGAAAATATTCCTCTTGAGGCTATATCGGCTGGATTGTCATTTGAAGAAATGTGGTACCAGTTTTCCAAACGTGATAATTGTAAAATTTGTACGACTCTGTTCCCAACAAACACTTTTAGCTTATGTGGAGACGTGGCCAACCAGCCTAAGACCACAGTCGAGTCGGAAAATAGAAACGTCGATGTTGGAGATAGTTGTAAAATTATATCCTTGCATGAATGTAGGAGAGTCACTAATAGCAGCGCGGCACTTAATCCCAATCTGGGTATGGATAAGGTTTTTACAGGGGCGATGCGAGTTTTTGATGTTAATAGTTCGCTATTAACTTTCCCCTTATATGATTGTAATCTTATGTAGATTGCTGCGGCATATCTCAGATCCGATGCGTCTGCGAACCCCATAAAAAATGATTGGTTTGGCATGATGCAACGAGGAATACAAATAGTTTCTAATGTTTTGAGTTCCGTGATAAATCTTTCCCATTGTATGTTAATACTACTGGGCAAGGGTTCATCCCAATTTAATTTAAGTTCCCAAAGCTTCTGCAGTAGTCGTTTTGCTCTAAAAAGTACCGAAGCCAAATAGTCTAGCTATCGTGGATAGAATTGCACGTTTTGTTCTAATTACTGACGGTGTACGAACCTTGCACTAAAACTTGTCGGATTTTGGGTCCCACATCATTCCTAAAATTTTTATAGATGATTCATCAGGATTTCTAAATTCCATTGGTGTGTCTCTTAAGTTTTCTGGAATAAGTTGGACTACCTTGGTGGAATTTTTTTAATTCAAAACCTCCTCGAGCTAAAAGTTGTTGTAATTCTTAATGCAGTTTTAAGGCTTCTTCAGTATTATTAGCTCCAGTTAAAATGTCATCCATGTACAGATTATGCTGCAAAGCGCTAACAGCTAGGGAAAAGGTGATCCTTCGTCGTTAATTAACTGTTTGAGTACCCGCAATGCTAAAAAGGAAGACAATGACATGCCGATGGGTTATGTTATACTTATATATACTACAGCCCCTCTATGTATATTTAGGAGATCCTCAGTATATGTGTATACAACATTTCTTTTAACTTCGGCTGAGGGAAGAGCAGTTAGGGACGGAGCTCGTAAGGAATAAGTTGATCCAACTGGCCTTCCATGTCACCACCAGAGAACATAAGTCTTTTAACCCCCTCAACTTCCTCTCTGTTACGACTCCGACTATTATGAGACGGAAGATAATAATGTTAAGACTCCGACTATTATTAGGCGGAATAACTTTAACTCAATTAACAAAAAGATTGTTTTTATTTAACTGACAAGGTTACATACAAAGAGGTCAGAACTATAGTTTACATAGAACTATTAAAACTATGGTAAAGTCACAACATCTCCTTCCCCCTTAAAAGAAAATTCTGCTCCAAGAAAAAATAAATATCTAATCTATGAAAAAACAAAAAACAAACAGCAAATATATATATTCTAACCCAACTGTGTATCATTCTGGTGAGTACCTCACTGGTTTCCGAACAGCCCTTTTGGGACGCGAAGGTGTTCCTTGTTCTTTAACAGGATTTGGGTTTTCTTCTGGTTGGAGATCCACTTGTTCCGAGTCCAATACTTCCTTCGGGGTAAGGTCCTCTCCTTCGTTGAGAACATCCTTTGGGAAGTTCCTTTCCTGGTTTACTTCCTTCGATATATCCATCTCACAATGTCTCGGAGAGCCAATTTCATCATCATCAGAGACAGGTGACTGACTCCTAGATACGTCCATTTCCGACGAATTGTTTCCTTTGAGATATGGCCACAACTGGTTCAGGTGTCTCTTCCATAACAAGTTATCGTTTGTCTTAATAAGGTATGTCTGTGGTCCCAGGGTGTCTTGTACCCATCCTTTGGACCATTTTGGCTTGTTTAAGCGGAAATCTCTTGCCCAAACTTGTTCTCCAACTTGGAATGCTTTCCGACGCAGGCCTCCCTTTCTAATCATCTTTTCCTGATGGATCTCCACGATTTCTTCAGTCGATGGCAGCAAAATATCAAAAATCGTTCTCGGTTTCCTTTTTAGAAGTAGCTTTGCTGGAGATTCCCCAGTTGTCGCATGTTCTGTGTTCCTGTACTGCAACAAATAATCATTCAATGATTGGCACAGATTTTTCCCTTCAGCTAAAGACTTTAAAATACATTTTTTCAAAATTTTGCCGCTGACTCCGCACTACCATTAGATTGGGGGTGAAATGGTGCCCCTACCAAATGCTGAATACCATATTTATATAAGAAAGTTGAAAATTCTGAGCCTACAAAACATTTGGCTCCATCCGATGTTATAGCTCTAGGCAATCCAAACCGTGCGAATAATTCTGAGAGCTTAGATATAGCTGTCTCAGCCGTCATTGATGAAACCACAAAACCTTCAATCCATTTCGTAGTTGCATCCATGACAACAAAACAAGAAATTTTCTTATTTATGGGTCCCAAAAAATCATTGTGAATTCGGGTCCTAGGGTTTTTTGGCCACGGATATGGTTGTAAAACTGCTTTAGGTGGGGATGGCCTAAAATGGCAACAAGTCTCACAGGAGTTGGCACACTGCTCGATATCTCTATCCAACGCAGGCCACCAAAAATAATTTCGAGCAAAACTCTTCATTTTAACTGCACCTAGATGATTAGCATGAAGCAGTTGCAAAATTTTGTTCTGAAATTTTTCGGGTATGATAACACGGTAGCCCCACATAACACATCCATGATCCACGGTCAGCTGGTCCAATCGTTTCCTGTAAGGCTTAAAAGTCTCATCTTTATCAGGAAGTGATCCCCCGTGTATCAAAACTCTCATAACCTGGGACAGTATTGGATCAATTCTTGTTTCTTGACGGATTGTGTGCCAGCTTATTCTAAATGGTAAGTTTTCGTGAATGAAATTTAGATAAGACATCTTATCATCAGGATCCGTTAAATTACATTTACCTTCAATCCTTGACAGGTAATCAGCTCGATTTTCTTTCGATCTAATGTATTTTATTTTATACTTATAATTAGAAATTAAATATGCCCACCTTTGTAGGCGGTTAGCAGCATAAATAGGAATGCCTTTCCGTTCTCCAAAAATGTACAGTAAAGGCCGGTGATCTGTCACAAGGGTAAACTCTTTGAGAAATAAATAATCTTTAAAATGTGTGATCCCAAATATGATAGCCAAGCTCCTCTTTCGATGGTGGCATACTTTTGTTGTGTCTCTGTCAACATTTTCGAAGCATATGCTACAGGGCGTTCATTATTTTGATTATCAATCTGAGAAAGCACTGCACCAACCGCTTTGGCTGATGCATCTACGGTCAATTGTAAAGGAAGACTCGGATCAAAATGCGCCAAGACCGGTTCAGAAGTTAAAATTGTTTTAATTTTGTCAAATGCTATCTGACAACTTTCTGTCCAGATAAATTTTACACCCTTTTTTTCCTAAACGGTATAATGGATATAAAATGTCAGAAGCATTAGGAATAAACTTTAAATGAAATGTTACTAGTCCGAGGAAAGATTTAAGAGCCGCCGCATCCTTGGCGACGAGGATGCCGAATTCATCGAGCAGCTTGCCACCTCCAACGATTTTTGTTCCAGGTGAAAGTGTCTGGAAACATTTTTTTGAAAGGTTAGAGAATACATTTCTATATTCTGGGGTAACAAATGAGGAGATTAAGAAGGCTTATCTCCTATCTGCACTTAATGATGAAGTTCTCTCTCTTCTTCACAGCTTGTGCCTGCCTGCCAAAGTAGCTAATAAAAATTTCAAAGATATAACGGACCTTCTCACACAGCATTTTAAACCGGTAAAATCTTGCTATGCTGCTAGAAGAGAATTCTACTCTTTACAATAGGACTCAGGAGAGAAAGTTGTTGAATTTTCGGCAAGAATCAGAAAGAGTGCATCAGATTGTCAGTTTGGCACTGAACTAGAAATAATTATGAGGGATATTTTTGTTCTAGGATTGGTTCAGACCAAGATAATAATGTTACGACTCTGACTATTATGAGACGGAAGATAATAATGTTAAGACTCCGACTATTATTAGGCGGAATAACTTTAACTCAATTAACAAAAAGATTGTTTTTATTTAACTGACAAGGTTACATACAAAGAGGTCAGAACTATAGTTTACATAGAACTATTAAAACTATGGTAAAGTCACAACACTCTCCATAGCAGGCCAATAGTTTCTCGTCACGGAATAACTCAAACTTGTAAGGGTTCACCTCTGCAGCCACCATGAGTTCACAGAAGGTACCATATAATAAGGTTTCGACATACCAGTAACGTATTTTTGTTTGTTTACTACTATAAGGAATTTAATTTGTGGTAAAAGTGTGCGGCTTAAGCATCTAACTTAGCTTATCACCATATACTATACGACAATAAATCTACTATTATTCACCCACTTCACCCACTAAAAATTGTATTAGTACTGTTTACCCCTTTGTAGTGCCGATTCAGGACAAACTACTTAAAAAATAATTGTTATTGTGCTAACATCTAACAACTAATGAGAAATAATGTATTAAGTTTCATTACGATCCGTATTGTTATTTCAAAGAATTTCCAATGCGTTAGAAATCGCTTTTTCACGAATTAGCCGCGATCCAGGCCGATTTTTTAAAATTCCTTTCTTAGCACTTACAGCCGTATAGGAAGCTGTATACTAAATTTCATTCCAATCTGCTCGGTGGTTTCTGAGATTTCGTGTTGAATGAGTGAGTGGTATTTGACAAATATATTTAGTAGATAGATTTGAGAAATACAACTTGGGCCTGGTTGAAAAATGCCGATTTGAGAAGGACCAGGTACAGAACAATTATCTTTATCTTATCAAGCTAAAGGAAGAGTAGTTGGGGAAGAAGCTACTGGTGAAGCAAGGTTGGTGGGTACCTCCAAGTGTCCTTCCGTGTCATCACCAGAAAACATAAGTATTTTAACCTCCTCTACTTCCTTTCCACAGCAGGTTAATAGTCCCGAAACTCAAACTTGTAAGGGTACACTTTGCAGCCAACACGAGTTTACAGAAAGTACCATATAATAAGCTTTCTACATGCCAGAATCGTATTTTTGTTTGTTTACTACAATAAAGAACTTAATTTATGGTCAAAGTGTGCGGTTTAGGCATCTAACCTATTTTTTAATTTAGCTTATCACCATATACCATATGACAATAAATCTATTATTATTTACCCAATAAAATTTTATGAGTACTTTTCTTTTACCCCTTAGTAGTACCGATACAGGGCAAACTACTTAGAAAATAATTGTTATCGTTCATCTAACATCTAATAAGAAGCAACGTACTAAGTTCCATTAAGATCCGTAATGTTAATTCAAAGAATTTTCTATGCGTGGGAAATCGCGTTTTTCGCGAATTACACGCGATCCAGACCGAATTTTTTTAAATCCTTTCTTAGCGAGCACCTACGGCCCTAGAAGAAGCCACATACGAAATTTCATTCCAATCCGTTCGGTGGTTTTTGAGATTTCGTGTTAAATGAGTGAGTGGTATTTGACAAATATATAATAGATATAAAATATGTATATTGTCATCGGGGTGTATTAACATTTGTAAGTACATTTTACAGATATCTGAAGTCTGTGCAATTGGAAATTTTCGAAAGTTTAAAATAACATTTTTAAGATCCGCCTGTAATTTTGGACCAGTTGTCAGTTTGTCATTGATTGAACCTTTGGAAGTTGGGATTGAAGCATCAAACACGTAGGTTTGTGGTGGAGCTTTCTTTAAATACCCCATGATGAGGTAAAAAATATGCATTTCCGGAAGAAAAGGGAACCATAAAGTTCTTTTCCAAATATTCATGAAATACTGAAGAATATTCCAGTTTTTGCGCAAGTGATTTAAGGAGACGAGCTTCTAATTTGTAAAAGCGATGCATGGCTGTAGTCCTGGAATCTCCTAAAATTATTTTGGAAGGGTGTTTAAATAGCGAACGTACCATATAGCTTCCTGAATCTGTTCGATAATGAGTTTATGCGAAAAATTCTTCACAATATTGGTCTTCTGTGCTGACTGGTAATGGAACCTCAGCCTCTTCTATTTTCCAAACATTTTCCATTAGTTGGTTTAATGAAGGTGTCACTGCTAACATTGCATTAACTTGTTTCCGTTGTGATTCAACATTAATCTTTCCTGTGATAACCCATCCAAAGACTGAGTTAATCGCATTAGGATATCCTTTTGCTGTTATGACAGAATCGCCGCACAGTGGGCAAAAACACCAATCTAGGTGGACAAAAGTCAAGTCAAAAGTTTGGAATTTCTGAGTGCTTGACCTTTTTATTATTAGTTGGTAAGACACTTAATACTAATATTTCCTGCCATACAGTGTTTACAAATAAATAGTAAATGATTGAATCATTCCTGATTACACAAGTGCCTAATAACCAACAGTAGATTGTCTTTATTCGATGGTCATTTATTATGTTCAAGGTGTGTGTAGCTCAAAGTATTTTTGCTTTTATTCAACAATGGACATTGCTGAGACAGGTAAGACATTATATTTCCACATTCGTTATTGAATATACATTGGAATCTTCCTGTAGAGTTAATTTAGCAATTTGTAAATGTATGCCCCTATTCAATAACGAAAAACTATATAACCCCCAAGTTACCCCAAGGATTCGTTTGTAGGGTTAGTTTCACCAATCCTTCTAGTATTTAAATTTTGCAAAGAATTTTTGCGTTTTGGGTGATACATAATTTTTTTCTGGCAAAACACTCCGAGTCACGAGGAGGAAATTTTTTGAAGAGTGGGTTAAGTTTCCCAAAAAAAAAAACCGCCTAGACCACTTGCTGAAATTTATTATAACTTCCGCTCATATTAACAATCAAGAAGATGTCGAGATTGAGCCTTTAAAAGTTAAAATTTCGCGTATTTCCGACAAAATTTCAGAAAGGTGGGACAAATGTCACAGAAAACTAGAATTTTTTTTCAAAAAATACTCTAGTTGGCTTGATTCAGATAACTTGGATTTTAGTATTTCAGTTATCCAACCTACTTGTCAACGCTCAGGACGCCCTAAAAAATGTTTCGAACAAGCTAGTGAGAAAACAAAAAAAAGAAAAGTCAGCGAGTTATTGAATGTAGGCTGTAAAAAATTGAGTTACGCTGCACAGCACGCGCTTTATGTTTCTGGTAAGCGTGGTGCTTCCAAAGCTATGAAAGAAGCATCTACTTCTCAACAGCTATCTTCTACAAGAAAGTCGACCTCTACCAACATTCGATGTTTTTCCCCTGAAGAAGCTTTGGCTCTCTTTTTTGACTGCAATTTAACAAAGGCTTCATATTGCTTGCTAGAAAAAAAGCGAAAGAAGTAGGTCATGATTTATATCCTCCCTACTACAGATTACAACATGCCAAAAAAGTTTGTTTTCCGGAAGAATATATTACAATTACCGAATGTAGGGCTGAATTGCCATTGCAGGAATTACTAAATATAACAACTCGGAGGCTATGTGAACTGCAACACCCTGTATTGAAGCAACTAGTTGACAAGGGAATTTATGAATATAATTTATACAGCAAATAGGGTTGCGATGGAAGTGGGGGGCAGAGCAAATACAATCAAAAATTTTCGAATGACTCTAATGATGATGAAAATATTTTCATGTTCTCGCTGGTACCTATAAATTTGCAATCTTTGAATGGTCAATCCTGTGTATGGCAAAACAGAGTACCCGGGTCAACTAGATATTGTCGCCCCATAAAATTTATGTTTCAAAAAGAAACGGTCTCTCTAATATATTCTGAAATAGAACTGATTAAACAAGAAATTCAAGTCTTAACACCTACCAAAGTTAATGTCGAAGATAAGGAAATATCCGTCATACATAATTTGGCGTTAACTATGCTGGATGGTAAAGCATGTAACGCATTGACAGGCACAAAGTCGACTCAGACATGCTACATATGCAAAGCAACCCCAAAAGTATTTCAAGATCCGAGTTGCTCACTCCCACTACACTCCGAAGAAAATTATAGTTTTGGTTTGGCTACATTACATGGATGGATTCGGACTTTTGAATTCCTCCTAAACATTGCATATAGACTAACTTTGAAAGAACGAAAAAAAAAAAACTTTGAAAATCGAGGAAGATCGAAAAGCATTTACTTTGAATAAGGCAAAGATTCAAAAAGAATTCAAAGTCCAGTTAGGTCTTAATGTAGACCAACCAAAACAAGGATTCGGCAACACCAATGATGGTGACATGGCTAGACGCTTTTTCAAAAATTCGGATATAACTGCTTCTATCACTGGTTTAGATGAAGTTCTCATAAAGCGATTCGGGGTTATCCTTCAATGTCTTTCATCAGGATACGAAAAGTTCAATGAATACACGTCTGAAACCAAACGGCTCTACTTAGATTTGTATTCCTGGTACGGTGTGACTCCCACGATTCATAAAATCTTCGACCATAGCATTCAGATTATTGAAAATCAATATCTTCCAATTGGATAATTGACTGAAGAGGCTCAGGAAGCCAGAAACAAAGATTTTCGACGTTTCAGGGAACGGAATACGAGAACAATTTCACGAATAGCAACAAATAGTGATTTGTTGACAATGGTATTAGTTTCATCAGACCCTATTGTTGCTTCACAACGAAAACCTGTAAAAAAAAAAAATAAAATACCGTTAGATCCAGATGTGCTACACTAAAGTGCACTACTCCTTTTCTTTAAATACCCCATGATGAGGTAAAAAATATGCATTTCCGGAAGAAAAGGGAACCATAAAGTTCTTTTCCAAATATTCATGAAATACTGAAGAATATTCCAGTTTTTGCGCAAGTGATTTAAGGAGACGAGCTTCTAATTTGTAAAAGCGATGCAGGGCTGTAGTCCTGGAATCTCCTAAAATTATTTTGGAAGGGTGTTTAAATAGCGAACGTACCATATAGCTTCCTGAATCTGTTCGATAATGAGTTTATGCGAAAAATTCTTCACAATATTGGTCTTCTGTGCTGACTGGTAATGGAACCTCAGCCTCTTCTATTTTCCAAACATTTTCCATTAGTTGGTTTAATGAAGGTGTCACTGCTAACATTGCATTAACTTGTTTCCGTTGTGATTCAACATTAATCTTTCCTGTGATAACCCATCCAAAGACTGAGTTAATCGCATTAGGATATCCTTTTGCTGTTATGACAGAATCGCCGCACAGTGGGCAAAAACACCAATCTAGGTGGACAAAAGTCAAGTCAAAAGTTTGGAATTTCTGAGTGCTTGACCTTTTTATTATTAGTTGGTAAGACACTTAATACTAATATTTCCTGCCATACAGTGTTTACAAATAAATAGTAAATGATTGAATCATTCCTGATTACACAAGTGCCTAATAACCAACAGTAGATTGTCTTTATTCGATGGTCATTTATTATGTTCAAGGTGTGTGTAGCTCAAAGTATTTTTGCTTTTATTCAACAATGGACATTGCTGAGACAGGTAAGACATTATATTTCCACATTCGTTATTGAATATACATTGGAATCTTCCTGTAGAGTTAATTTAGCAATTTGTAAATGTATGCCCCTATTCAATAACGAAAAACTATATAACCCCCAAGTTACCCCAAGGATTCGTTTGTAGGGTTAGTTTCACCAATCCTTCTAGTATTTAAATTTTGCAAAGAATTTTTGCGTTTTGGGTGATACATAATTTTTTTCTGGCAAAACACTCCGAGTCACGAGGAGGAAATTTTTTGAAGAGTGGGTTAAGTTTCCCAAAAAAAAAACCGCCTAGACCACTTGCTGAAATTTATTATAACTTCCGCTCATATTAACAATCAAGAAGATGTCGAGATTGAGCCTTTAAAAGTTAAAATTTCGCGTATTTCCGACAAAATTTCAGAAAGGTGGGACAAATGTCACAGAAAACTAGAATTTTTTTTCAAAAAATACTCTAGTTGGCTTGATTCAGATAACTTGGATTTTAGTATTTCAGTTATCCAACCTACTTGTCAACGCTCAGGACGCCCTAAAAAATGTTTCGAACAAGCTAGTGAGAAAACAAAAAAAAAGAAAAGTCAGCGAGTTATTGAATGTAGGCTGTAAAAAATTGAGTTACGCTGCACAGCACGCGCTTTATGTTTCTGGTAAGCGTGGTGAAAGAAGCATCTACTTCTCAACAGCTATCTTCTACAAGATTTAACAAAGGCTTATATTGCTTGCTAAGAAAAAAGCGAAAGAAGTCTACTTCTCACTACAGATTACAACATGCCAAAAAAGTTTGTTTTCCGGAAGAATATATTACAATTACCGAATGTAGGGCTGAATTGCCATTGCAGGAATTACTAAATATAACAACTCGGAGGCTATGTGAACTGCAACACCCTGTATTGAAGCAACTAGTTGACAAGGGAATTTATGAATATAATTTATACAGCAAATAGGGTTGCGATGGAAGTGGGGGGCAGAGCAAATACAATCAAAAATTTTCGAATGACTCTAATGATGATGAAAATATTTTCATGTTCTCGCTGGTACCTATAAATTTGCAATCTTTGAATGGTCAATCCTGTGTATGGCAAAACAGAGTACCCGGGTCAACTAGATATTGTCGCCCCATAAAATTTATGTTTCAAAAAGAAACGGTCTCTCTAATATATTCTGAAATAGAACTGATTAAACAAACAAAAAATTCAAGTCTTAACACCTACCAAAGTTAATGTCGAAGATAAGGAAATATCCGTCATACATAATTTGGCGTTAACTATGCTGGATGGTAAAGCATGTAACGCATTGACAGGCACAAAGTCGACTCAGACATGCTACATATGCAAAGCAACCCCAAAAGTATTTCAAGATCCGAGTTGCTCACTCCCACTACACTCCGAAGAAAATTATAGTTTTGGTTTGGCTACATTACATGGATGGATTCGGACTTTTGAATTCCTCCTAAACATTGCATATAGACTAACTTTGAAAGAACGAAAAAAAACTTTGAAAATCGAGGAAGATCGAAAAGCATTTACTTTGAATAAGGCAAAGATTCAAAAAGAATTCAAAGTCCAGTTAGGTCTTAATGTAGACCAACCAAAACAAGGATTCGGCAACACCAATGATGGTGACATGGCTAGACGCTTTTTCAAAAATTCGGATATAACTGCTTCTATCACTGGTTTAGATGAAGTTCTCATAAAGCGATTCGGGGTTATCCTTCAATGTCTTTCATCAGGATACGAAAAGTTCAATGAATACACGTCTGAAACCAAACGGCTCTACTTAGATTTGTATTCCTGGTACGGTGTGACTCCCACGATTCATAAAATCTTCGACCATAGCATTCAGATTATTGAAAATCAATATCTTCCAATTGGATAATTGACTGAAGAGGCTCAGGAAGCCAGAAACAAAGATTTTCGACGTTTCAGGGAACGGAATACGAGAACAATTTCACGAATAGCAACAAATAGTGATTTGTTGACAATGGTATTAGTTTCATCAGACCCTATTGTTGCTTCACAACGAAAACCTGTAAAAAAAAAATAAAATACCGTTAGATCCAGATGTGCTACACTAAAGTGCACTACTCCTTTTCTTTAAATACCCCATGATGAGGTAAAAAATATGCATTTCCGGAAGAAAAGGGAACCATAAAGTTCTTTTCCAAATATTCATGAAATACTGAAGAATATTCCAGTTTTTGCGCAAGTGATTTAAGGAGACGAGCTTCTAATTTGTAAAAGCGATGCAGGGCTGTAGTCCTGGAATCTCCTAAAATTATTTTGGAAGGGTGTTTAAATAGCGAACGTACCATATAGCTTCCTGAATCTGTTCGATAATGAGTTTATGCGAAAAATTCTTCACAATATTGGTCTTCTGTGCTGACTGGTAATGGAACCTCAGCCTCTTCTATTTTCCAAACATTTTCCATTAGTTGGTTTAATGAAGGTGTCACTGCTAACATTGCATTAACTTGTTTCCGTTGTGATTCAACATTAATCTTTCCTGTGATAACCCATCCAAAGACTGAGTTAATCGCATTAGGATATCCTTTTGCTGTTATGACAGAATCGCCGCACAGTGGGCAAAAACACCAATCTAGGTGGACAAAAGTCAAGTCAAAAGTTTGGAATTTCTGAGTGCTTGACCTTTTTATTATTAGTTGGTAAGACACTTAATACTAATATTTCCTGCCATACAGTGTTTACAAATAAATAGTAAATGATTGAATCATTCCTGATTACACAAGTGCCTAATAACCAACAGTAGATTGTCTTTATTCGATGGTCATTTATTATGTTCAAGGTGTGTGTAGCTCAAAGTATTTTTGCTTTTATTCAACAATGGACATTGCTGAGACAGGTAAGACATTATATTTCCACATTCGTTATTGAATATACATTGGAATCTTCCTGTAGAGTTAATTTAGCAATTTGTAAATGTATGCCCCTATTCAATAACGAAAAACTATATAACCCCCAAGTTACCCCAAGGATTCGTTTGTAGGGTTAGTTTCACCAATCCTTCTAGTATTTAAATTTTGCAAAGAATTTTTGCGTTTTGGGTGATACATAATTTTTTTCTGGCAAAACACTCCGAGTCACGAGGAGGAAATTTTTTGAAGAGTGGGTTAAGTTTCCCAAAAAAAAAAAAAAACCGCCTAGACCACTTGCTGAAATTTATTATAACTTCCGCTCATATTAACAATCAAGAAGATGTCGAGATTGAGCCTTTAAAAGTTAAAATTTCGCGTATTTCCGACAAAATTTCAGAAAGGTGGGACAAATGTCACAGAAAACTAGAATTTTTTTTCAAAAAATACTCTAGTTGGCTTGATTCAGATAACTTGGATTTTAGTATTTCAGTTATCCAACCTACTTGTCAACGCTCAGGACGCCCTAAAAAATGTTTCGAACAAGCTAGTGAGAAAACAAAAAAAAAAAAAAAGTCAGCGAGTTATTGAATGTAGGCTGTAAAAAATTGAGTTACGCTGCACAGCACGCGCTTTATGTTTCTGGTAAGCGTGGTGCTTCCAAAGCTATGAAAGAAGCATCTACTTCTCAACAGCTATCTTCTACAAGAAAGTCGACCTCTACCAACATTCGATGTTTTTTCCCCTGAAGAAGCTTTGGCTCTCTTTTTTGACTGCAATTTAACAAAGGCTTCATATTGCTTGCTAGAAAAAAAGCGAAAGAAGTAGGTCATGATTTATATCCTCCCTACTACAGATTACAACATGCCAAAAAAGTTTGTTTTCCGGAAGAATATATTACAATTACCGAATGTAGGGCTGAATTGCCATTGCAGGAATTACTAAATATAACAACTCGGAGGCTATGTGAACTGCAACACCCTGTATTGAAGCAACTAGTTGACAAGGGAATTTATGAATATAATTTATACAGCAAATAGGGTTGCGATGGAAGTGGGGGGCAGAGCAAATGCAATCAAAAATTTTCGAATGACTCTAATGATGATGAAAATATTTTCATGTTCTCGCTGGTACCTATAAATTTGCAATCTTTGAATGGTCAATCCTGTGTATGGCAAAACAGAGTACCCGGGTCAACTAGATATTGTCGCCCCATAAAATTTATGTTTCAAAAAGAAACGGTCTCTCTAATATATTCTGAAATAGAACTGATTAAACAAGAAATTCAAGTCTTAACACCTACCAAAGTTAATGTCGAAGATAAGATAAGGAAATATCCGTCATACATAATTTGGCGTTAACTATGCTGGATGGTAAAGCATGTAACGCATTGACAGGCACAAAGTCGACTCAGACATGCTACATATGCAAAGCAACCCCAAAAGTATTTCAAGATCCGAGTTGCTCACTCCCACTACACTCCGAAGAAAATTATAGTTTTGGTTTGGCTACATTACATGGATGGATTCGGACTTTTGAATTCCTCCTAAACATTGCATATAGACTAACTTTGAAAGAACGAAAAAAAAAAAAAAACTTGAAAATCGAGGAAGATCGAAAAGCATTTACTTTGAATAAGGCAAAGATTCAAAAAGAATTCAAAGTCCAGTTAGGTCTTAATGTAGACCAACCAAAACAAGGATTCGGCAACACCAATGATGGTGACATGGCTAGACGCTTTTTCAAAAATTCGGATATAACTGCTTCTATCACTGGTTTAGATGAAGTTCTCATAAAGCGATTCGGGGTTATCCTTCAATGTCTTTCATCAGGATACGAAAAGTTCAATGAATACACGTCTGAAACCAAACGGCTCTACTTAGATTTGTATTCCTGGTACGGTGTGACTCCCACGATTCATAAAATCTTCGACCATAGCATTCAGATTATTGAAAATCAATATCTTCCAATTGGATAATTGACTGAAGAGGCTCAGGAAGCCAGAAACAAAGATTTTCGACGTTTCAGGGAACGGAATACGAGAACAATTTCACGAATAGCAACAAATAGTGATTTGTTGACAATGGTATTAGTTTCATCAGACCCTATTGTTGCTTCACAACGAAAACCTGTAAAAAAAAAATAAAATACCGTTAGATCCAGATGTGCTACACTAAAGTGCACTACTCCGAACGAACAATTACCAACCTTAAATTATGAGAAACTAAATGATGACATGTCAGAGCCAGAGTTATCAGAGAAATCTAGATCATCATATTATGATACAAGTAAAGAAGATAATTAGTTGTTTGATAATCTTAATTTTTTTTTATTTATCTACCCGTGCTTAATTAACTTTAATAATTATTATAAATTAAGCCTAATTTTAGTTCTGTGATTGATTTAAATTCTAGTTAATGTACATTGATTATTTAAAAAAAAAAATAATAAATAAAAGTTTTACAATCTATAATTTAAAGTTTCCTAAATGATTTAAAATACATCATTAGCAGGTTTATACCGATAATTAACTTTGTTGTATTACTTTTCCCGTATTCTGGGACTTCAAACATTAAATGCAGGAAAGTTTTAGATTTTAGCCAATAAATTTGATTTTTGACCACTGTGCGCTTGCTAATCGTGTCAAAAAATTAATTAGATTTTTAAAATTATTTTTCCCGCAATTTAGGACCCCAAAGGTTAAATATGGACAAGTTTCAGAATTTTGTCCACCTAAATCGGTCATATTGCCCACTGTGTGCCGTTCAAAATTTCTCCAAACAGGTCAGCTCCCAAAACCCTGGATCGGCTGATTGATATTCTTTAAAATTACGCTGCGAGGTACTTCTGCACTAGGCATAAGTGTTGTTATTTCTTTTACATCAACTGCTTCTGTTTGAAATTGCGGGCGACTATTGTTTTTTGGCGCTAATACGCATGCAACTTTAAATTTCCCGTCTTCAATTGGGTTATTACCAAAACCACTTAAAGCTTGGGAATTTCTTTGTTGCCGCATCGCTAACCTTTTTACGCAAGCTTCCTTAATAAATGAGCGTTGAGCTCCACTATCTATCAGCAGACGGATAGTATTAAATTCTCCAGTAAGATCTTTAATTCCACCAATTGCGGTGCCCAATAGTACCATTGGATCTCCTTTCGTAATGCCCGAAAGGATTGTACCATGGGACTGATCCTTAAACGGTTGGACCGTAGTTTCTGTTGCTGGTACATGCCTAATAGGCGAGTCTTTCCCATCTGGGCTTGTTGCTGATTGATGATGTCTTGAACTAGAAGAAGTCTCCTTGGTTTCCTTAAAATGAAGCAAACTATGATGTTTGTGATTACAGTATCTTCATGTATTTTTTTACCTACATAGTATGATTGGAAATCAAACAGTTGACGCATAACAGACGGGATTTAATTTCTTTAAATCTTTGCTGGGGAGTCATTCCTAGAAATTTACTATACTTATACAAACGATGTGGGCTTTTACATAGTGGACATGAATTAATATCTTCAGAGGTAGTAGTTGTCATGACTACTTGCTTCGATGTTTTAGACCTTGTCAAGACAGGTGAATGGGATCTGGTACCTACAGTTAAGGCTTCTGATTGTGCTATTGTGCACTGTTTGTGAATGAAATTTACAAATTCTGTAAAGACAAGTTCTTTTCCCCCTATTTCCGACTCAAATTTTTCCCTAGTTTTGGGGTCCAATGACCTTAAAGCATATGATGTATGAATAAAGCCTGCTGGATTTTCTAAGCCTCGATTTTTAAAGGCTAAGGAACTTTCCAATACAATGTTGGAAAATTGCTCAAGTGCAGAAAGCGTAGGTAATCTTTGACATCGGTTTGTAAGAAAAAATATTATTAAGATAATAAGCAGCCTGTACGCGTTTATTGTCATACTTCTTGCATAAAACGTCCCATGCTTGTTGATATGATTCTGCTGTGATTGGTATTGCTGCCAATGACTGAAGAGCTAAGCCTTTCAGAGAGCCTTTTAAGTAATGAAATTTTTGAATCGGTGATAAGTTATTATTACCATGAATTAGTGAGATAAAAATGTGTTTATAAGATACCCAATGGGAAATGTCACCATTAAAGGTTGGTAGCAAGATTGGTGGCAATTTAAAAACAGCATTGCCACGTGCCTCGGCTACGGAATTATGGACTAAAGATGAGTTTGATCCTTCTTTAAAAGGAATTTCGGTGGCTAGACCCTCATAAAATGCATCCCGTGTTTTAGAAATCAGGTCTGCAATATGGTCTGCTTCTGTCGTTTTCTCCAGCGCGTTTTGCTTTCATGGCAATAGATAGAAATTGATCCCATGTTGCATCAATTCAAGACAATTTAGCTTTAAACAAATTTATTTTATTGGGGTTTGAGACAAGTGATTGGCCTATAGATTGGGTAGCCATGATGTCTGAAGGTAAGTCTTTGAGTTCTTCAATTTCTTCTTCGAGCGCCTTCACTTTGCTATCTACCTTGGGAGCCATAGTAATGATAATTAAAATAACAATTTACGAAAAGAGAAACCATTAAGGATATATAACGACTAGTAATTATTTCAGGAGAATTCGTGGCCGATTAACAAAAAAAAAATGTAAGTGAATATTGAAATATTTAATACTGAAAGAAATTTTATGTTAGATAATTTGATAAATTTTATAAAAGTTTAAAAAAAAAAAAGGCATCCGGCATACCGAAGGACCAAAATTTGTTAGGGCACCGTAAGGGTAACAGTAATTGCACCCTTGAGCAGCTTTTTTCCTTGGCGTACCAACTCTGGACCGCTGGCTACAATCTTAACTTGACCAATAATTAGTCAATATAATCAATACTATAATACAATAAATACTGAATGCCCTTTTTAAAACAAACAACTTATTTATTATTACAAATTTGTAATCAAATTAATTTAATTTCTTCCACATGTGCTTCTCAATTTCATTTACAATTTATGTTTATATATTTTTTAAAAAATATATCTGTAGTAATGCTCAAAAAAAGAAAAACAAAAAGAACTCTGATTTTAACAAAAACATAAAAATCAAACTAAAAAAAATCAACTGCTAATATATAAACACATTTAAAACCAATATTTATGTTTACGAAAAAAAAAAAAATTGTAAAATATAAACATTTCTAAACCAATACTTATCTTTACAATGAAGCGAACATAATAATAAAAAAAACATATATATATATATTCCTTGCACTATTAAATTATGAAAAATTTATGGTGAAAAATGTGGAAAGCTTCACGATTTTGCGTGTCATCCTCTCGGTTCTGTTAATTAATAAAGTTCATCTTTTCGTCTTGGCCGGCCGCATACGATCTGCTTGACGATGGTCGTGGTCCAGGAATCCCAGACGATAAAATAAAAGTCTAGAGTTGAGATAAAAAAAAATATAAGAAATGTTCGGGCATGAGACATAAGTACGAACTCACAATTCACAAAAAAAACATCGTGCGTTTACCTCGACGCTAAGTGGCCAACAACAACCAGCCAACTGACTGAGACTTAATACTACTTCTAATACATGATTACATCATATGAAAACAAAAAACAGTTATAAACTTTTAATATAAAATATAACAATATTTTGTTATTAACCTTTTAAATAAATTATTTTTTCAAAAAATGAAATTGAGAAATAAAGTTTTTAAACAATTAAATCTAAACCAATTATCATGTATAAATTCAGGAATTGTTTTTAAATCATAAAATGAACGGCTGAACAATAAATGTTATCCACGAACTGTTTGAAGAAAAGAAAATGTTATAATCCATGTAAATCTTGGTAAGCTCTAAGCTTTAATCTTCTTGATATGGAGGATCCTAGGTTATACTCCAGAGCTTCAGATGCAAAGTGGAGAAGCTCATGGTGTCGCCTTGTGAGCCTGTTAAAGACCTCTTCGAGTCGATCAACTCCCAGTTCCCGGTGAAGCTTTGCGTTAACCGCCATACGCAGTATTCTGTTTTGGAATGTCTGTAGTCTCTTTTTGGTTAATTTTGAAGTGTTGCACCAGACAGGACAGGAGTAGGTCAGTAACATTTTCTTTTCTTCAAACAGTTCGTGGATAACATTTATTGTTGAACCGAAATTTACATAAAATTTGATTTGTTTTGTTGTTGTTAAATGTTTATCCTCCCTATCTTTCCCATACGGTAATCACGCAAGGGGAACCACAATTCTCTTCTTTATTTTTTTTAAAGAACACCTTGAAGTAGCCTCACAAGGGGAACTACAGTGTGGTTTTATGATAATAATAATAATAAACCTTCATTTGCACAATAATGGTACATAATCATACATTTATTTATATGTACATACTTTTTTTACTCTCTTTACATTTGTGCAAAATCAGCTAATGGTTGCGATTTTTTAGTTAATTTTTTTTCTTTTAAGAGTTTCCCTCTTTTTATGCTTCTGGTTTTATTCTGGCCAAACAGTGAGCTTCTGCTAGTCTTGTCCATTCGTATCTTTCATCAGATACGAAACACAGCCCTCTGTGTTTAATAACATTTACATTTCTTTAAATTAAGCTTTAAACATATGTCTTCCCCTTTAATTGATAGTCAATTCTCTTAACATTTCTTGTATAGTATTCTTTCCAATTAAAACCTGGTCGTCAGCAAACTCCAAAAACCTTTGGAGAGAAACGAAACGGTTGACTGGACAAACCACACAGATTCCCCCTCTAACACTTCTCGTCATCAGTCGTTGCAGTGTCTGTCCTGAGTGTTAGAGGAGGTATGTGTGTGGTTTGTCCAGTCAACCGTTTGGTTTCTCTTCAAAGCCGTTGATCCCCTGGCACGAAACTCTCCAGGTAGCTGTTGTATTCTTGGTACCGCTCTTTGTCTAGTTCTAGTCTAATTTGCCTAGAGAGTCGGTTCATCTCACGTTTGTGATCCGGTAGTTTGTAGCGTTGCCATTGACGTCGAATGTGGTTTTTGTGGTGTATAAGGTCAAGTATGTGTTGTGGGGTCTTGTATTGTTTGTGTGTGTGAGGGTACGTACGTGAAGTCGCTGTGTTTATGGAGTTATCTATGTGTTGTGTGAGTATGAATATGGTTGCGTCTATGTCGTCAGTCGTGTAGTAGTGTGTGGGGATGGGAAGGGAACACATCTCCTATGCGAATATCTCCCAGTCCACCTTTCCCGTGATGAGCCGAGGAAGAGAGGGTGGTGGTTGGGCTCGGGCGCCTAGATCACAGGGAGATGGTCCGAGTCCAAGTCTGTTACGGGAGTGTGATGAATAGGGAGTGGCAAAGTTATTGACAAGACAGAGAGATTGATACATTAGCCCTACAGGGTTGGATAAATGAGTCAGTTGGTTATTAAAATTCTCCATTTTCATTAAACATCTGGGAAATTAACTACATGAAAAATTGTTTAATTTGTGGTACTACCGGGTTTAAGAGGTTAGTCAGAATGTTTGCTAAGTTTAGATTATCAAGATCGCCAGGATTTTCGTTATTGGTTGGCTGAGTAGTCTGTTGATTATGAGATAATCTGCGCTGAAATATGATGGAGAGTCTTTGGGGCACAGGGGAACGTGGAGCAGTAATAAGTTCATCCTGGGCACATGTGCTAGTTTCGGATCGAGGAAGATCATTATTCACTGGAATAGTTTGTATTTGTGGTATGGGGCTAGTAGAGGAACTGGGAAATTTATGTTGTTTATTTTGTGGAGGTTGAGTGGTATGGGATTGTAAGTTTGTGTTGGAAGTGGGTGGTTTGTGTGACTGTTTGGGTGAGTGTGAAGGTTTCATCGCCGGAGATTTGTTTATATTCCTACTGTATTCTTAGTGTGGCCTACCCTAAGGCACCTTCGAGCTACCGGGGTAGAGGTTTTACGGGGTTCCACCGTTACTATAGTGTGGAACAGTGACTTGAGGGAGAAGATATTTATACTCGCCTTATTATTCACCAGTTCTACGGCACAAAGAGGAGATAGTTGTCTGTACCTGTTACTAAGCCTAAGGACTTTAATAACGGAGTAAGTGGGGGGTTGAAATTTTTATTTCAGCCACACTGCTTCCAAGTCGGAATACTGCACTGGAGTGTTGGTACATTTTTAAGATTATATTGATAATCCTTTTGTTCATACAACTATTTTTGAATGTGCTGTGAATCGCATTGATATTGATGAAATCAAAAGCTTTTTCATTTTCTAAAAAAATCTGACAAAGAGGAAATTTATATTATTTGGATCTATTTATCAATTGATTTATCACAAATAAATAGTCTATAGTTGAAAAATGTTTTCTAAAACCGCCTGGTGTTTAGTAATATTTAATTTAAGTGTTGGTTCTATTCTGTTATGATGTATTTTCGCAAAAAGTTTGTACAAAACACTTAGGATGGGCAGTGATTTGGATTTATCTAAGTTTTTTTAAGTTTCCTTTCTTATGTATTAAAAGTAAGTGGGGCTTTCCTCATTCAGGGGGAAATAATTCTTTTCTAGGCATTGGTTGAAAATATTTAAAAGGATCTTGTTTAAGATCTCTCCACCTGCTTTAATAATATCCCCTGTGAAGCCATCAAGTCCAGCGGTTTTCTCGTCTTTTAAGCTCTTTACTGCTGCTTCAACTTCTTCTAGGAGAATGGCTTCCTTTTCTGAGTACCATTTATCTATCTTATCTACAACAGTAATACACGGCTGGTCATGGTAAAGTTTTTCATATTATACCTGCATCTTCTTGATGATTTCTTGTTTCTCAGTGAGGATTTCTTGGTTTTCATTAGCTGAGGCAGAAATTTGTTTTCTTCCCATAGGTTTTTGCTTTAGATTTCTATCTGCTTCCAGAGCATTTTCAATTTTTTTCTAGTTTCTTTCATTGCAACTGTACATCTATTTGCTTCCTTATGGCTTTGTAGAGCTCAGTATATTCTACTTTTCTGTTAGCGTAGAATTGGAATTTCTTACTTTTACGCAATAAGTTTATTATTTTGTTGGAAGATTACTAGATTTATTTTATTTCTATTTATTTTTTTTGGGGGGGGGGACTGTACCATATTTGTCTACTTCTTGTTTTGCAGTTTTTAGTGCATTTGTTATACGTACTATATCAAAATCCACATTATCTGTTTCGTTAACTGATGCCAATTTTTGTTTTACTTTTTCTTTATATTAACAATTATATTATTATTTGGTTCTTTATGTGAATGTTGATAGCTAAACTGGCTCCTAATGGTCTGTGATGATCACTCCCAAAGTTAACTGGAATAGTGTCTATGTTCTTTTACTGTATTTTTGTTTTTGTGGGTTAGGATGAAAACTATTTCATTTCTAGTTTCTCCACGAATTTTGGTTTGAACTGCTTGACTATCCGCCTTACTCACCAAGTAACAAGTACAGCCCCAAGCGACTTCTTTTTGTTCCCTCATCTAAAAGTTGCGTTCGGAGGACAGAGATTTTCGTCAAATGAAGAGGCAATCACCTTCGTAAACAATTAGAACGCCGAGTACTAATTGGACGGGTTGCAGAGATGGGAGCATCGGTGGGAGAAGTGTGTTGAGTTACGAGGAGACTATGTTGAAAAATAAAAAATCAGAAAAAATGTCTTGTATCTTTGCTAGGTCGGAAACTTTTCAAACCACCCTCGTACATATGATAATCTTCATATTCCCAATGACCATGTATTTTTCTTCTTGCAGACCTTTTAGGCCTACTATTGTCCACTATATGTTCTTGAGTTCCTCTTAGAGTTCTTTAAATCTTCGTTTTAATTTTAATCATCCGCAGTTACACGTGATATTTTCCAATTTTTTCCCCTTATCCTTGCCTGTTTTTATTTCCCTTTGTTAGCGTTTCATGACAAGCTTGCTGCTAGGATTTTCCTTCCCTATTTCATCTACCTTTTTATCTTTTGCTCAATTAACTTATTTCCATTATGTTATTATTCATTTCAGAAAGGTTTTTCCGGTCTAAGCCAAATATTAATTCAAACTTTCTCTATTTTTTAGCTCATTAAACTGTGATTTAATCTCTCTGATTTCTTCTTGGTAACTTCTATTTCCTTCTCGTTTCATTTCTAAACTTGATATTTTTTCTTCTATTGTTATTTTATTTAGAAAATAATGAGATGCAACATAGTTGATACTTTACAATAAGTATACTTATATAGTATCGAGAAAGCAAGTTGACGTTTTTTATTACGTAACTTACGTGATTACGTTACGTAATCAAACGGAGTTTGAGATGCGTATAAAGTAGAGCGGAGACTAGATGTAGCCCAGTCAATAAAGGTTTCGTGTCACAACTAATTAGGGTAAAGCTGAATATTTGTGGGGTGTTAGTAAATAAAGGATACACTAAAAAAACACAAAGTCCCGACCCCCACCCCCCTTGCTTTCCCCCCCCCCCCCCAACCCCTTCAGCATCATTACAAGTATAGAACTCTGGTAATATGCCGACAGCTCGAAACCTAATTATGCTATCGGAGTGTTCTTTTTTTTATTTTACTCCTAATAATATTACAAACAAATTATGTTATATACATTTTTTATGTAGATAGCTTAGTTTTGCCGTAATACTTAATCATATACAGAAAACTGCCACTACAAAAAACAAAAACTAACTTCAACAAATTATAGATTTTTATCATAACGTTATGGGAAGAAAAGTGTTAAACGAAACTTATATAAAATAATGTGTCTCATAACGCATAACATTAAAACGATGGCTTCATAGAGAGCGTTGAAAGAGTAGTGGACGCAGCTGCGCCGGTCCTAGCAGGGCTGTGCTGAGTGGCACAAACGCATATACTGCTGTTCATGATCATGAATAGTCATTTAGTTGAAATGCAGAAACAATGTAATAACGTTTATTTTTAGGTTATTACTTCCAAAGTGCATTTTTTGTGCTATAATAGGTTATAGTTTACTTGTATCACTTATATAGTACAAAATTTAGCATCGAAGATTCAACTACAAAAATAAAAAGATCTGACTACTGGATATTGTTCACCACCCTTAGCTGTAAGTGTGATAAAAAGTCTTCCTCAAAATATAGGATTTAGGGGAGAGAGAGGAAGACTTTTTATCACACTTACAGCTAAGGGTGGTGAACAATATCCAGTAGTCAGATCTTTTTATTTTTGGAGTTGAATCTTCGATGCTAAATTTCGTACTATATCAGTGATACAAGTAAACTATAAACTATTATAGCAAAAAAAAATGCACTTTGGAAGTAATAACCTAAAAATAAAGGTTATTACATTGTTTCTGCATTTCAACTAAATGACTATTCATGATCATGAACAGAAGTATATGCGTTTGTGCACCTCAGCACGGCCCTGCTAGGACTGGCGGCGCGGTGTCCACTACTCTTTCAACGCTCTCTATGAAGCCGTCGTTTTAATGTTATTCGTTATGAGACACATCATTTCAAAGCTAATTATATTATCTATAAGTTTTGTTTAACACTTTTCTTCCCAAAACGCAATGATAAAAATCTATAATTTGTTGAAGTTAGTTTTTGTTTTTTGTAGTGGCAGTTTTCTGTATATGATTAAGTATTACGGCGAAACTAAGCTATCTACATAAAAAATGTATATAACATAATTTGTTTGTAATATTATTAGGAGTAAAATAAAAAAAAGAACACTCCGATAGCATAATTAGGTTTCGAGCTGTCGGCATATAACCAGAGTTCTATACTTGTAATGTTGCTGAAGGGTTGGGGGGAAAAGCAAGAGAAGAGGGGTGGGGGTCAGAACTTTGTGTTTTTTTAGTGCACACTTTATGTATTCACACTCTGCAAATATTCAGCTTTCCTCTAATTAGTTGCGAAAAAGGCTAATTTCTTGCTTTCATTGACTGGGCTAATGGGGAGATGGGTGGAGCTTGACCTGGTGGGGTTATATTTAAATTCCGCCAAATATTGTAAAAATAATACGCATCTAATTTACTTGATATTGTGAAAATATATTTTCTTATAAAATTCCTTTCTCTCATCCGATTTTTTTCCAAACTTCATAACTGATTTTTTAAGTCACTGATCTTCACTCAAGTCAAAAGTTATTTCAATTGGTCAACCATTACCGAATTTATAGACATTCAGCTTGGTGTCGATGCGACACACTCTATGGACTGACATGAACTCTTTTTTTCAAAAGGTTAAAAAAAAAAATTGGCCCCTTGAGCCTGTCGCTTAAAGAAAGATTGATAACATGTTTTAGTGGTTGCCCCCTTGACCTTTCATGCTCATATGTTTTATTTTTTTTTTCGCTTACATATGATTTAGTTTTCTGTAGGAGATGAATTTTAAAATAAAATAGCTTAATCCTGCTAACCATCCATGCCCTTTGTTTTTAACTTTTTTCCACTTACCTGTATGATTGTATTGTTTATTTCCAAAGGAGAGTAATTTTGTAAACACAATAAGCGATAAAACGAAATAAAATGTAGTTACTGTATTATATTAGATGACTAATTCAATTCTTCATTTTCTTTCAGTTTAATAATAGTAGTTTCATTTGAGATTGTCCCTTTTTGGTTTATTGTTTATTCTGATATTTTTCACTAATTAAAATAATGATAATTACTAAAATTCGAATTATTTGAGCCATTGATATACCATGTTATAAACGTCTTTCAAGGTCAGCATCTAACTATTTTTTCGACAAAAACCTACTCTAGAAATCGAGCAAGATCGATCAAATCCAGGTTAAAATGTTTTTAAAAAATTGTCTGTTTTTTTAGATCACTCATTAGAACCTGTCTTCTAGTAATAGAGTTGTTTATTAAAACGAGAGTTAAGCTGTTAACTGATCTTATTCTCCTAATATCAAACTTCGCGCAAAACCCACGCGTTCCCCAAAATCGTATCGCTTTTTACCAAGTAGGTCAACGGTAAAACATGTTCAATGTTAAAAAAATCCTATTTTTTCTGTTTTTGCCAGGAAAAAGGTTAATGCCCAGGCCTGTTCATGGTATTATTGACGCAAACGGCCTTAATATCAAGTAATTGCGTTTAGTATTAATTGACTAAAGAATATTAATGACAAATATGTAAAAACTGTTTTCCAGGCAGTTACATTATTTTCATTTATTTCTTAATATTCCAGAAGTTGTATATTTATTCTATATGTATATGAATTGTACTAGTTTTTAATAAATGTTTAATCTTGGATTATGATCGAATGTAGTATTTTTATGCAATTGACAAATTAAAAAATAAATTTGGTGAGCCAATACTTTCTATGCCACTGTAGATCCGTCACAATTACTCACAATAATCATTAATTAATTTCTGTGTGCGGAAGCGAATGTAGTTTCAGAGAACTGTATTTTATTTCCTAGTGTTTCCTCTGAATAAATCTCGTTCTCATTCTTGCTAGAATATGTATTAGATTGCTCATTCATCCTCATTCATCATTATTGCTCTGGTTGAAGTACTTAAGGACATTATTCCTCAATAAACAAACAAACAACCAGTCCTTAAATGATGAACATATGTTACGCCTGTAATTTGTTTTGCAAGTAACGATATAAAATATAAAAATAACTTTGAAGAATTAATTCAAATTAAAAAATGATGCTTTCACCTTTCCTTATTTTCCTTTCCTTTTTTTTTTTTTTTTTTTTTTTTTTTTTTTTTTTTTTTTTTTTTTTTTTTTTTTTTTTTTGTCATGTTGCTATGTTTATTGTAACTACATGGAGATGGACAGTTTTATCCGATTAAGCCTGTCTGACTCATACTTGTTAATAAAAGGTGTTCTGGCCAAAATAAATTAAAATTTTATAAAACAATTTATACACTTTCGTAAAATCATCGTATTGGTAAATATCATTTTAACATTTTCAGCTGTTTGTGATATTAAATTTATTATGTTCTCTCATTCAATGTTGATTCATTTTGATATTTTTTAACATTTTATTTATGTTGATTTGATCTTTTTACAACATGGAAAGTAAAAGCAATAAGAAAGTCGATAATGTCAGGAAGATTATTCCAGTGCTTCCTTGGTTACCCATTCCTGATGATGAACCATCTGAATTGTTGAAGTTGTCCTTATATTGGGGAAGATACCCAAGTTTACTTAAAAGTCAAGGCTGGAGGAAAGCAATACCTTTTAAGGTATTTTTTTTTCCCCTTTCATAGTACCCCTATAGAAGAGGTGTGAATTTGATAATAATACACCACTCCATGCACTTTTTGCAGTAGGTGAATCTTTAAAGGCATATGAAAGTAATAAATGAGTATTATATATTTTTTTTCTTGTGATCGATGACCTACTTCGTAGCTTTAGAATTAACTTCAATGTGGTTTATCAACCTCAATTATTATTATTATTATTATTATGTTACTTGAATGTTGATTTGTACTATGTTGAAGCATACTACGCAATGTTATTTCTTGTTATTGGAGTAAATTTTATATTCCTGTATCCATAGAAGCATTTTGAATAATAAGCATGAAAAATTTGCATCGTTTCTTATTGTTTGTTTTATATCATAAATTTTATGTCTGATACTATTCAGGTAATGGTTAATCCTTTTCTTGTTTTTAATAATGGGTTATTAGTTTATCAATGACTGTTTATGTCATCGTAGAGGATAATACCGTTTTCAATTGGTTTTAAGAAGTTGGAGTTAAAAGTTGGTGCATCAAAGAAACTATTTCATTATTTTATATAGTGAAATTTAGTCACATTAAGTCTTGAAGAAAAATATTCTGATGGTGCTTTTGGAAACTGAAGTTATACTTCTATGTATTTTTTGTTGGATTTTCAGTTGCCTTCTTATTTTCTGGTGGTATTGCTATGAACTCTATCCCAATGATGAAATTTTGAACTCGTTAATTCAATTTATCTCATAAATTCTGGAATACTAAGTATGTCTACTCTTATTTGAGCTGTGTACAAGAATTAACAGTTATAATTGTTGCAATATTGATTAATATAATTTATATTAAAATAAATGATAATAACTTAACTAAAATAGTAAGTGAAAACAGTCATGGCTGATTTTTACCATCTTAAAATTTTAGCGCTACCAGAGAGCTTATTAACTGAATGTCTGTATGATACCTTTTGAACTATAACAAACATAGTTACTAAGTTTTCATGGGGTAAATGTATTGGTTGTCAGGCAAGAACAATCACAGGTCAACTGCGGTGTCTAAAATTTTAAATTTTAGAAGAATGTACCTGATTATTCATTTTCACTGCCTTTCTATTATTTCTGTAATTATAATATAATATCAAATGATGTTAAATTATAACTATGTATTACTACTATAAATTAGAAAAGTATAATTTAAGAAATTATGAGGTAGACCAAGGCCGAGGTGACTGGACATGACCTAAGAAGATTGGGAGTAAGAGGGAAAAGGACGGCAGAAGATGGAGACAGTGATAGCTGTCAATTCTCTCTGAAGCCAAGGACCCAGGATGGCTAGGGTTGTAGCACTCAAAATAATAATAATAATTATGATTATACTTCAATTATAAACAGGTCTCATCACTAGTCTATATGAGGTTGATTTATTATTTATCTATTCAGTTTTTTAATTAAAACTTATGTTAAACATCAGTAGGTTTCGGTTTGACAGATTTTCCCTTGAGTCCATTTTCTGCAATATGCTCTTATTTCTTCCATATCATCTGTTTTCTCCTTTTTTATTACATTTATTTACCAAATTAAAAGGTTTAAGATTGTGTTGTTGGTTTTCAGCTGTTCTACGTTCTTTCTCGTCTCTAATCTTGGGATATTTTTTTTGTTTTTGAGATTTTAAATTTTCTTCATTCCTTTTCAAGTCTATGAGTTCTTTTTACTTTATTTGACCTTTATTATAAGTTTCTGTATTTGCCTCTTGAATTAATGATATCAACTTACCAACTTGTATATCACCCCATTGAACTGATTCTTTTGAACAGTGTGGTCTCGTTTTAGGATTATATTTCCCTCTCAATTTGTATAGCTTCCTCTTTAATTTATTTTAAACATTTATCTATATTTTAAGAATATATAATACTAGCATCACATGTCACCGTTTTGCCCACTCTTATAAGTAAGCATTAAGGTTATTTTAACTAATAATGAAGTTTTATTTGTCAATCGATAAAAATCTTGTATTGAAGTATGTAATTCTGCATTATTTGTTCAATGATATTTTCATGCATATCAATAATTATTATACCCTAAAGCATTATCAGAGCTTTCAACTAAAGGCCCTTGAATCATATTTTTACTCACAATATCAAAAAATGAAAGCAACATTTTAATTTGTTAATATTATTTTTATTCAGTAGAAATAATTTTATTGATTTCATCTGGCTGGATTATAATTTCTAACTAGAAAAGTGTATGACAGTCAAACCTTGTTTCGCCACTCTTCATTGTACATTTAAATTTGTATTGTAGATTTTATTATTTCTAAACCTTCCTAGAACTATGAAGACGATGTAGTTAAAATTTGGGTACATATAGATTGAGTAGTTTTACCATTGTATACTCTTTTGTGGAATGTTGCTAACTGCGTATCGTTCGATGCTTTTGTGGTTAGTGATCACAAACGAAAATTGGCTCGGTATAGTAGTATGAATTTCTATTTATAATGTTATGATTCAATTTGTTTCCTTATTTTTAATGAAAGAAATTATTTATTTTTAACACGAAACCTGCAGGCATTTCATGTATACATATTTCTACAACAATTTCTCGGTGTATAATAGTAAGAGAGAAGTGGTTATTGAAAAAACCCTTTTGATATGTTTTTTAATAAAAGTTGTAAAGTCAAAAAGCAAAGGGATGAATGTCGTTTCCAAGAACTTCTGCCAAAAAGTCCGAATAGGGTCATTTAACCCGTCATAATCATAAAATATTGGTTGGCTTGCCCAGTTTTTGAAGTTGTATTATTTTCACTAAATTCCCATTCTTTTTGTTTCTCATCATACTTGGAAAATGCAATAAAAACAGGCTTTTCTGATTCCTCGATTGACTGAATGTACTAGCAGCCAAAAAAATCTTCGAAATTAATCAAATAAATGAAAACAATGTTTTACTGGTGAAATTGAAAGATATTAAATCAAATTATTTTTCTCAACACATTAACAGCTGAAGGTGACGACCAACTGTCATCAAATTCTTACAAACAGTATCTATACTATTATATTACAAGCCATTTTTCATTACTAACCATTAAAACTACTAAACCAATCCATACCAAATTTTAACCATATCATCTTTATAGTTCCAGGAAGGTTTAGCAATTATAAAATCTACTGATTTTCAATTAATTTGTTAATAAAAAAAGTGATAATATGTGGATAACATTGAAGTTAGAAAATTGATGTGTTGGTGGGGAGGGCAATTCTACATGAGAGGTTACAATGTTAGCTTGATATTGATAATACAATTGACATATATTCAATTAAATTATTAAAAAAGATTTTAAATTGAAGTACCAGATGTGGATCCTAGCGAAGTTTGAAAATTGATTGATATGTAATTAGCACCTTTCTCCAATCAAGTTTACTAGGTTAAGACTAATAAATCCATCTATACCAAACTTACCATAATAAAAATTGAAATGTAGAATGTTGAGTGGCAGAAATGGAGTTGGCCACACTGTCAAATATTTTTATGGTTATAAACTAAAAGCTAACCAGATGAAATCAATAAAATTATATCTCTGTTGAATAAAAGTTTTTACCGAATCAAAATGTCAATCCTTTGTTTTTGATAATGTGTGTAAAAATAGATTCATGGGCCTTTAGTTGTAAGCGCAGATTATGCAGTACATTATCTGCAAGAGTTCCTTAAAAACTAACTCTCTGTCTATCTGGATTACCAACTGATACATTATAATTAGAAATTGGTTGTCTAATTATGCTTTTACATAATCTTCCAACACCTAATCAGTGCAATTTTAACCAGGTTAAAAACTAATGCTGGGTGATAATATTGAAGAAGTAATGCTCAATTTCATACTTAAATGTACAATTTTTATTGATAAACAAATAAACCTTCAATTAATAGTTAAAATTATATAAGTTGTTTTCTTTTGAGAGCGGGCGAAGCCATGATGGGGAGTCCTTTTAATAAAAAAAGGTAACGGGCCCTCTAACACTGGGCCAATCACCCATAAATATGATGCTAAATACAAAAATAAAAAATTACGAATAGATAAAAATTACAAAAAAAAAGGACTATCGGATCGCTAGTATAATATAAAATTTCAAATTAAAATAAAATTCTTCTCTCGTTTTGTACATCCTTCCATCTTAAGCTAAAGAAGTCATAGACCGCTTAACACATTTCCCTCAATTCATAACTTGACTAAGCTTCATATTTCGTAGATACTTTGAATACACTGCCACTGTGAGTGTGTGAGTGAGTGTGTCTTACAGTAGTGTTTGAGCTTCCTTCTTCTTGTTTAAATGGTTGAGCTCCCCAATACTTTAGAAGAATCTGCCTTGCTTTTATTTCCAGAGGGTATATTCCCTGATCTGGTTGTACAATCTCTTCTCGTTCCATCTTCAATCTAACTAGTCTGGGTTGAAGCTGAATGACTCTTTTCATGGGCCAGTCAAGTCTCCTTTTATCGTCACTGCCAACCAAAACTATTTCATGGTCTTGTATTCTCAGACTGACTTCTTTGATTCTGTGCTTCAGTTGACCAAGATACTCTGAACGAAATCTATGGAGATCCTCCTTCAATTTCTGATGATACACTAATCCACTTTTCAGGTCACACTTATCTATCTTTTTTAGGTCTGTTACTCCTACTTCCTTGATATCTTGGATATTCATACAGGGTGTGATAAGCTCTATAAATCTGCGGGGTCGTCTGACACATATGTTATGGGTCGCAATTTGATAACCGATTCATAATCACATAATTTAGTATTCATTTCCTCGAAAGTCAAGCAAGCATTTCCTAATATTTTCCACAATAATTGTTTTAAAGTACCAATCATCCACTTCCACCATCAACCCCACCAGGGGGATGAAATCGGCATGAATTTCCTCTTGATTCTTTTGAATGAACTAGAACGAAATAATTTAGAATTATCCACAAAATTCAAACTATTTGCAGCACCAACAATTTTTGTACCATTGTCTGTCCTTTTCATGAGATAAAGTGTCTAAGGGTTTGTAAGAAGAAATCTGTTATTGCTGTTAGCAACTCCAAATGAATGGCTCGATATACAGTGCACACGAAAACACAAATCGAAATTTTCTTCTTTGGTTCAAGATACAATGGACTAGCAACATCAACTCCCTTGACCTCAAAAACTGCCACTTCCTTCACTCGGTCCATTGGTAACTCTGATTCTTCTGCTTGAAGTCTCTTAGCTATTTGTTTTATACATGTAACACATTTATGTACCACTGACCTAATCAGGCTTTGTCCACCAATGATCCATAATCTTTCTTTGAATGGTGCTAATAATGCTTCAACTCCTAAATGGTGTTCTTGATGAGCATCTATAAACAATCTTTGCACCATTGGGTGAATTCATGCCATTCCAAAGTCTTCACTATATAATTGTGTAGCCTGGCTCCTATTAACCCTCCAAGGACGAACGTGACCGTAAGGTAACGGGGTCATTTCTATTGTTCAATTGTTCCCCCGCTACCTGCTTTTACCTGAAAATGGAAAACAACCCTTTTACTACGTTCCATGATCCTTTCCTTTCAGTTTTAAAGTGACAATTGAAGAGTGAACAGTGTTTTCAAGACGTAAATCGAAATTAAAATATTCTGGTTTTTCAACATGAGTCGCCAATTTTGGTAAGTCAATTTTTAACTTTTATATTTATTTATTTTTACAATTTTCACAAGTTTTTCATTTTAAAACATATAGAACTTATAATTTCTTTACATTTCGCATCAAAAAATTATGTTAGCTGATTGCCAAATGAACGTAAATCGCTGTGTTACCAAGCGGTTACGTTCGGCTCGGCCACTACCATTCTCCCACACCCAATTACAAATGATCGTGCAAGTAATTTTTTCTTACAAAAATAATCTATTTTATGAATAATTAAAATTATATCTTGAATAAATAAATATATTGAAGATACATACGTACCAAATAATATTTTTCGAGACTTTTTGTGTACCTACTACTCATTACTATATTACTTTTTATGTAATTGAACTAAAAAGTAGAATGTAGCATCGAACCAATTTTCCTGAACTTTTTTTTAGTACCTATTCAAACAATGTTTTTCTTAGGACTCAAACCGCATACAATTTTCTTACCTACATACCTACGTTTCTCAGTAAATTCTTCGACTGATTATAAATTTTCTGGTCTGTTTATGTTTACAGGGAGACTGTGAAATTCACAGATGGCTGCACAGTTGAAGCTGCACTCGGCTATGATGGTACTGGTACTATTCGGGAAAACAGAATTCCAAAAGACTGTCCTCTACCAACAAACAAAGACGTAAAGAAATTGAAAAGAGGAACGTCAGTAACTTCATTAGAAAGACACGATGGCATACTAGTGAGCAAATGGATGGACAACGCCGTAGTAAGTGCATCTTCAACTTGCTATGGTTCCAGGCCGAATTCTCTTGTAAAGAGATATAGCCGGAAAGACAGGAAGAACATTACTGTAACTTAGCCATATATTATTGGAATGTATAATAAACATATGGGTGGAACGGACAGAATGGACGAGGACATGGTGGTGGCCCCTTTTTACATGGATGATTGACGCAGCAACCAACAATGCTTGGCAATTGTATAAAAAGTCAGTTGGAAATATGACAAAACTAAATTTCAAAAGAGAGATATGTCAATAATATCTAAAAAGATATAAAACAGAAACGAAATCGCCAGGAGGGTCATCGTCAGTTACGACTGTTTCAAAAAGAGTAACCGAAAACCTCCGATTTAATCGTTTGGATCATTATGTCAAAGAGACAGAAGGAAAAAAAAGAAGAAGATGTGCTGGAAGTGAGTGTAGCTCTGTGGTGAGAACACAATGTGAAAAATGTGAGGTTGGTTTATGTATAAACTGTTTTTCGGCTTATCATAAAAAGTAAATGAAACAATATAATAATCAAACAATTGTTAATAATAATATTATAACCAAATAGTCAATAATTATCTTTTGTATCTGTTTCATATTGCATATAATAAAATAAATTCTGAATTTTTTGTAATTAATTTTTTTTTGTCCCCGAGGACGAACGTAACCGTATGGTAACGCTCGTTTTTCCGTTCTCCCGACGGCCTACAATGAAAAAAAAATTTTTCAGCATTTTTTCCATGATTTCACATACTTTTTTTATAAATCTAAAAAAAAAAATTAAACAAAAAATAAAATATAAAATTACCGTCCTTGGAGGGTTAACTGCAATAAGTTCTAATTGTGGGATTGATATATCTTTTTTAGATGGTGCAATGCAACTCTTTGCTGATAATAATTAAACATTCACAGCTCCATTACTCTCAGAACGTAAAAATATGGCTGTGGTATATGATAATTGACTAGCATCACAAAAAAATTTGAAAACTCCAATTTTTTGCATTATATACTCCAAGCACCCATCTAGGAATTAAAATGTTTGCTAGTGGAGTTAATGCGTGGACCCAACTCATCAAACACTGCTGAATATCTGAATCTACCTCTTGATCTCAGCCATACTTGCGTTCAAAACATAATAGCAACAATAGTTTGTGCTTTAAAGAAACTGGACATATCCATGATTATTCGGGGCGGGATTAAGAGATGGCTTCTGCTATGCTATGTATCAAACCTATAGGTTTTGACCCTTTCACAGCCCTTGCCAGGAGATACATAGCTGGGACCAAGGCAGTTTCTCTACCTGCTTGTCCCTTACCTTTTAATATTTGGGGTAAAGACGATATTTTAGTTTTTCTAAAATTCAAGAAACTGGGAAGTCAGTGGGCGTGTACTTGGTCCAGGAGGGCGGAGCCTATACTTCAAAAAAGGCCGGAAAAAGACTGTCGGGATCAGTCTGTCTGTGTGGTTCAAGTTCGCTGCCCTCAAGATCCTCAGCTTTACTGAACTGGGACCAGAACCTCCTACCGATGACGGCATACCCACAACATAGCATCACCCTCATATTAAGATAAGTCTAGATTAAGTTTATTTGTTACCATATAAGTTTTAAACCTAAGAATGATTCTTATACCTGTCTGTAATTTTATGTGTCAACCTATAGTTGAATATACAGTTTTTGATTTAACCGTCAGATTCATTTACCATTTATTTGCATGTCACTCATTTAATTAATATATTAGATTATTCTTTTGATTATTCTTTTTTATAATTAATACATATAATTATCTACCCCACGATCACCTTGTGGAGAAGACTTAATTGAATTCATTAATTATTTTAAAATACTTATTTATAAATTGTCAGGAAATTAAGTCATGACGTGCATCCCTTTATTTAGATTAATGCTGATCCGAATTCACACAGAGAAGGACATAGCATCAAGAATGGCATCCCTTGTGGGGAACCGATTTGTCAGAGGATTAATGTTGTTAATTAGTGATAATTATTTTAATTAGTAATTAATTAATGAGTGACATAATTTTTTTTTTTTCAATTTAACTCAAACAGGATAAGTGTGTGTTGAATCGATTTATCATTAATGATTTATTATATGACTTTCTGAATTGTGGGTTTTGATTACCGTAAAGGTTATTTCTTATAAGTGATATTAGAATTTTTTTGAGGGTTTTAATTAATTTTTTCCTCATAATCACCATGTCGCAGAAACTTAGTGAAGATGATCTGAGAACGGTCATGATGATGTTTGAAAGTTTAAAAAAGGAGTATAGTGATCTCAAACCGAAATATTATCAAAAGTAGATGATTTAAAGGTGGAATTGAAAGATTGTAACCAAGCTTTCCAAATTTATAAAGAAGAACCTAAATGTGAATTACCTAACGATTTTTCTACTATTATCAAAGTGGAACCAAATATTAAAGAAAACATCCCTTTCACAAAGAAGTGAAAGAAATAGCTGAGGAAGAAGTAAATGAGGAAACTGAAGATGAAAATTCCAGTCCTCCAACCTTTGTCGAAGAAGTGAAAAAATTTTATGAAGTAGACCTCCCGATATATGATGAAGAAATAGAAAGAAGATAAAAATGAGATTAAATTAACAAATAATCCTTATACTATGGAAGCAGTCAAAACAATTGAAGAAGACAAACAGGTAGAGAAACTGTCCTTTATAGTATGACCCAACAAAGGATGTGGATTCTCAGACCACCCGTGAGAGGCTACCCTTTTGGCAATACGTGAATATCATGCTTGTTAAATAGAAACCTATAGGTTTGATACATAGCAGCTATAAGGACACTGTTTTACAGATCTGCCAGGATCTGATGATTTTTGAGGCCGAAGGACATCCTTGGCCACTCTCCTTCCACAATTAGAATTAGTATTGGTTCTTAATTCCAATTTACAACTTTTAGAATTACTCGTTTGGTGATTACTTCGTCCTCTGGCCTCTTCAAGAAATTTTCTCACTGATGAATCATGTCTGGGTGCTAAACTAATCCTAACACATTTACTAGCTTTAGATTTTCTAAATCTCCAGTACTGGATACCCATCCTCGTAAATCAAAATTTACTTGTTTCATTACCGCAGTTGCCCCAACTACAAAGGTGTCTAGTTCTGCTTGTAATTCACTCTCCACACAGTTATCAACATAAAAACTTTTAATTAATAACATATATGCACTCACTATTGTTATCTAATAACTTTTCTATGGAGTTTGAAATAAGCACTGTAAGAATGGCTATATCCATTGATCATTCTAATTATTTGTCTTTATGCATTTCGCTCAGCTTTCCCCACTTTGACTGTATTAGTTCAGATTACAATAGGATTTTGGTAAACTAGAATCGACTTAAAGATTTCTGAATTGATTTTTTTAACTTATCAATGTTGTCCATATAGATACTTGTATTTCACTAAACCACTCCGAATTGAAGTGACTTTTCTCTAACCCTTATTTGCAATTTTTTTTACTTTGCATATCTTATTTATTCTAAATCTTATTATCCTTACCTATTCTTTTTCAGCTTAAATCTGCATTGCAATCTTATGCAATCTTATCCTAAGACAGTTCGATATTTCCTTATGGTTTTATGGTTTACAGTGGTATCTCTGGAGAACTAGATTCAAAGCATTAATTAATGTATTGTTTTCTAAGATTTATCTTTATTATCTCCAAGGAAACTTATATTTATCAATACTATGCTAGGTTAAAGTGTTTTTTACCAAAATACTGTTGCAAGTATTTTCGTTCACTCACCATATGTTCTTCAGTTCAAGAATTTCAAATCCGAATTTTAATGTCATAGTATTCACTCCTACCACACCGATCTATATATTCCTTTGCATAAGACTGCTGCATTTGATGAATCCTACATTTGCTGTGCTATATCATTTTGGAATTCTTACATTTTATTTGTTTTTAACTTATTCTTTACATAATTTGCAATGAATACAGCCTGACAAGGGTACCACTGACTGTTTCTCTATGCTATCCATAAAGGACAATGTTTCTTAAAATAAAAATTATTTTATTTATTTGTTATAATGCTCTTATATTCTAAATGATTGTTATAATATCGGTGGTCACGGGGGAAGAAGTGGTTAAGTCGAATTTTCGTCAAAATCAGTTAAGTGCACTAGCAGTTTCTTTTAGGGCTTCTACACAATGCCAAGAAGTCGCTAAGTCTGAAACGATTTTGCTTTCAAGTTATAGCAATATGCGTTTTTAGATCTTAAGGACGTTCATATTTCCTCAGCTAAGTTGGCTTGTCCAACATTGGAATGAAATCGTCTTCCGGAATAAGTAGGTAAGTAGAATTATTTATTTTATGCTGATGATTTTTTTCATAATTGTGAAGACAACTATATTTACCTAATTATTACCAACGGAAATTTGGCATATTAATTTACACAACTGCATTTGACTTGTATTAGGTAATTACTTTCTAAGAAACTCAATATGCTTGTTTAGCTTATTATCGGACTAAGGTTCGTGGAATAAGTTCGACTGGGAAATGTCCCTTCCATGTTGTTTGAAGGGATTAAAATATGTTTCCGTTTACGTGTTATATCTGTTCAGTGTTCATTTTTATCATTATTCTTCGAGTCTTGGCGCTGTAAACATGTCAGCTTGCGCAGCATTTTTATTGAGTTAAGAGAAAATGCGTCCTTCTCAAAAACCAATAATGCCGAGAGTATTTTGGAGGACGTCGATTTAGCCGAAGCTTAACCCAAAAATTATTTAGCTCAACTTGTGGAAGGTATGTACTTACCTATACCAAATACTTAATACTTATTTTTAGTTAAATCGTTTGATATTAATTAATTTTTTTTTCTGATTTACACTTCTCAGATTCTGATAATAGTGATCGGGACCCAATTTACGATCCTCAGAAGGACTCTGATGACGGTGAAGACGACGACGAATATGAAGAAATAAAAAGTGATTTTTTTTATATGTAAAATTTATGTACATGTTAAATAATCGATTTCTTAAAAATGAAAGTACGATTTTACAATGAAATGACATATAAATACGTAAATAATATTTTTTTTCTCATTATAGGGACCAAGAAACGGAGAGTCCTAAAATATCCTCCTGAGACAGCATGTGTTCAGTCTGTTGCTGTTCAGCATGTAATTGGTGAAGACGATCAAGAAAAGAACTGAGAAGACGAATATATCGTGAGTGATGTTTATAATGATATCATTTCCATAATTAAAAGGAATGAGAAAATTAAGGGGAAAACTCGGGCACAAAGGCGAGAGAGTAAAAAATTGCGGAATTTTGGGAAAAGCTATATTTCCGATAGCGGAAAATTAGTGAAACCTAGATCGATGTTAGATTTATCACCTTGTCGAATGAAATTCATGGACAGATTAACATTTCCAGAAAGGGAAAAGATATTTACAGAATACTGGGCTCTGGGTTTCCGTAATAAAAGGGCCAGCTTTGTTTCTTCTCATATTGTACTTAGTAATACAAAAACTATTAAATCTAATCCGAAAAAAGCAAATAGAAATTGCAGTTGTTCATATTCATTTTTTATTGACACAAAAATGCATTCTGTTTGTAAAAAATGTTTCTGTCGAACGTTAGGGGAAACAAAAGGTTTTATAGAGATAATAATTAAGAAAAAGCAGCATTCACCTTGTGGCATCGTAACTCAAGATGGTCGAGGACGGGCTCCCGCTTACAATAAACGAACAGAAACTGAAATGAAAGAGGTAAAAAGTCATATCCTTTCATTCCCAAGCTACGAAAGCCACTATTGCTGGCATACTTCATCTAAAAAATATTTAAGTAGTGATCTTAATATCGCCAAAATGCACAAATTGTATGCCGACTCAAGATCAAATCCAGTTTCTACTACCTTGTATGCAAAATGTTTTCACGAACTTAATTTGTCGTTCAAGAAACCAAAAAATGACACATGTCACACATGCGATTTATTTCAAGCTCAAATTTTAAGTCTTCCTTCAGAAGACCGAGCTGCAATTATTGAAAAACTTAATGCGCATCATGAAATGGCAGAATTTGCGTACGAATGTAAACGCGAGGACAAGGAAGAAGGAGTTCAAAATCTAAAAATACGTGTGCTTTCTTTCGATCTACAACAATGTCTCCCGACTCCTTACCTTAAAACATCTGTTGCATTCTATAAGAGACAATTATGGACTTTTAACCTTACGACTCATGACTTGGTGGATAACAAAAGTACATGTTTTATGTGGGATGAGACCATTGGGGGAAGAGGGGCAAAGCAAATAGCGTCCTGCCTATTTGAACATTTAAAAATGCTAGAACCTGAAACGGAGGAAGTTATTACTCAGATACTTGTGGTGGACAAAATAAGAACAATTATGTTGCGATTATGTTTCTTTACACGTTAGAGAACTTACCATTGAAAGATATAAATCACAAATTTCTCGTAAGTGGAACATCCACATGGAGTGTGATTCCGACCACGCATTGATTGAAAAAGAAAAGAAGAAGACAACATTAAAAATTAATCACTTAAACGATTGGATGCAACTAGTGAGAACTTTCAAACAAAGAAACCCTTTTGAAGTTTTTGCCATGACAAAAGAAAAATTTTTCGACTTTGGTTCTCTATTCAAAAAAGGAGGGCCTTTTATTATTAAAAAAAAGGAAAACGATGGCCAAAAATTTGTATGGAGGCCAGTACAAATATTCACAGCTAAAATATTCCAAAGAGTCAATGATGGTATATTTAAAAAACACTATTAAAAAGCATGAACCGTTTAGAAAAATTAATTTCAGAAGAAAGGAAAGTCTGTTATTTCCAAACAAATTCCCATAATTTCAAACGCCTCACTTCCAATATCCAATGAAAAGAAAAAGGACATTCTCACACTCTTACCTCTGATCGACCATGCATTTCATGATTTTTATAAAAATTTAAAAACAAAAAACGAACCTCCTACAGACCCAGACTTAAAGGAAATTGACCCAGACGATAGTGTATGGATTGAATAGTTGTATTTTTTACAGTTTTACATTTCATTCTTTTTTACATTATAAATTCCTTTAACTATTTCACTATATCAAATTATACTTTTTATTTATTTTTCTTGAATTTGTCATCTACTTGTATTGTTATGCTATTTTAAATATTTTTAAATTGGTAATTGCTTTACACGTTAATAAAATTGTTACTCTAATGTTCATACAAATAAAGCGATGTTTTATGGCCTTATCTTTCATTTACCTTTTAATTAACTGCCTATTAATCATTTTAACGATACGCTTTTTGAAAAACAAGAAATTAACATACACGGGTAACTTATCAATGTAAGGTACGTATTCAGGTAATTAGTGTCAATAACTAGGTAAGTGCCAGTGAAAGATAGGCTAAGTATGGAAAAATCGGGGAAATGTTTTTCCAAACTCAATTTTACTTGAAACATGATTTTACTCAAGTATTTGAAGAATTATAAACTCCAAAAAAGTTAATTACATTGAAAATTGGAATTACAGTTGAGCTGCAAACTTTGAAATCGTTGCCCTGAAAATTCCCATTTTTGGGCTTAGCCACTTCTTCCCCGTGACCACAGATATATACATAAGATTACGATATGTTGTGCTACAGAGTAAAGTATCTTATATTATTTTTGTCAACAAACAAATGTTCCTATAATTTGATATTATAAAATTGATTCTTAAAGTTGTTTATATTTGTTTTTTAGGATTTTTTTCAGTATCACCATCCATCAGAATCCATTGGTTCATCTTATTGTCCTCAAACCAGCATGTTTTCTGTTAATTACTTGCCACCCTACAAAAAGCCCCCAAAACTTACTAATGTTCTTGATGTGGAAGGAAATTTACTCTATCCTCCTAAAGTTACTAAAGATGAAAACGATGAACGTACTGAACGTAAAAGGTTAGCTGCTGAAAGATATAAACCTGGTGTGGTTAGCCTATTTGTAAGTAAAATCCAAAGTATTATTCATTTTCATGAATATATATATATATGAGGTGAGATGCAAAACTCGTTCATTCCTTTTTTTTTTTTTTTAAATTGAGATGTCAGTGGATTCTAAAAGATATTAACTATCTTTATATATTTATCAATAAATATCTTTATATATATTATCTTTCTAAAAGATAATTAATATCCAACTTTTCAAAAAAATGAAGCAAACGAGTTTTGCATCTCACCTCCTCATATATATATATATATATATATATATATATATATATATATATATATATATATATATATATATATAAATATATTTATATTCTTGATATTACTCATTATTATTAAATATATTATTTTATTTTTTTATTTTTATTTTTTTTTTGAAGAGAAAAGATTTGACCCGGTCGGGATTCGAACCCGAATTTCCACCTCTCTAGTGTGGCGCCTTATCCAACTAGGCCACCGGGGTCGTATCCGAACCAGGCAAATCCTCTCTCTTCAGTGATCCATAACCCCCGGGCACTCGCAAATCGCGATGTAATTCCGGGGATGAATGTTCATATTGAACATTACATTTAAATTTGGATCTCGTGACAATCCGTCACCGTTTTAAATATATGTAATTTTTCTTGATATTACTCATTATTATTAAATATATTATTTTATTTTTTGAAGAGAAAAGATTTGACCCGGTCGGGATTCGAACCCGAATTTCCCCTCTCTAGTGTGGCGCCTTATCCAACTAGGCCACCGGGGTCGTATCCGAACCAGGCAAATCCTCTCTCTTCAGTGATCCATAACCCCCGGGCACTCGCAAATCGCGATGTAATTCCGGGGATGAATGTTCATATTGAACATTACATTTAAATTTGGATCTCGTGACAATCCGTCACCGTTTTAAATATATGTAATTTTTCTTGATATTACTCATTATTATTAAATATATTATTTTATTTTTTGAAGAGAAAAGATTTGACCCGGTCGGGATTCGAACCCGAATTTCCACCTCTCTAGTGTGGCGCCTTATCCAACTAGGCCACCGGGGTCGTATCCGAACCAGGCAAATCCTCTCTCTTCAGTGATCCATAACCCCCGGGCACTCGCAAATCGCGATGTAATTCCGGGGATGAATGTTCATATTGAACATTACATTTAAATTTGGATCTCGTGACAATCCGTCACCGTTTTAAATATATGTAATTTTTCTTGATATTACTCAAGAACGAGATCCAAATTTAAATGTAATGTTCAATATGAACATTCATCCCCGGAATTACATCGCGATTTGCGAGTGCCCGGAGGTTATGGATCACTGAAGAGAGGGGATTTGCCTGGTTCGGATACGACCCCGGTGGCCTAGTTGGATAAGGCGCCACACTAGAGAGGTGGAAATTCGGATTCGAATCCCGACCGGGTCAAATCTTTTCTCTTCAAAAAATAAAATAATATATTTAATAATAATGAGTAATATCAAGAAAAATTACATATATTTAAAACGGTGACGGATTGTCACGAGATCCAAATTTAAATGTAATGTTCAATATGAACATTCATCCCCGGAATTACATCGCGATTTGCGAGTGCCCGGGGGTTATGGATCACTGAAGAGAGAGGATTTGCCTGGTTCGGATACGACCCCGGTGGCCTAGTTGGATAAGGCGCCACACTAGAGAGGTGGAAATTCGGGTTCGAATCCCGACCGGGTCAAATCTTTTCTCTTCAAAAAATAAAATAATATATTTAATAATAATGAGTAATATCAAGAAAAATTACATATATTTAAAACGGTGACGGATTGTCACGAGATCCAAATTTAAATGTAATGTTCAATATGAACATTCATCCCCGGAATTACATCGCGATTTGCGAGTGCCCGGGGGTTATGGATCACTGAAGAGAGAGGATTTGCCTGGTTCGGATACGACCCCGGTGGCCTAGTTGGATAAGGCGCCACACTAGAGAAGTGGAAATTCGGGTTCGAATCCCGACCGGGTCAAATCTTTTCTCTTCAAAAAATAAAATAATATATATATATTTTTTTTTTTTTTTTTTTTTTTTTGAAAAGTTGGATATTAATTATCTTTAATATATATATATATATATATATATATATATATATATATATATATATATATATATATATATATATATATATATATATATATATAATAGATTTAGATACACAACATAGATATTTATATAAATTTACAGAATATTTGCAAAAGTCGGGAAAAAAGTTGTTAATGTTAAAATTTTCAAATTGTTTTTTAATTTTTGCTCAATATGTCAGTTAAGGAAGCGTCTGATCGGTATAGTCACTCTACATACTTTTTAAAGTAAAATAAATTCGCTACAATTTGAGATCAGGGTGTGCTCTATGTAGCCATTGGTTTCTTAGCTCCCAATTAATTACAAAAGACTTATATACATGACTGTGATCAGACCTATTTGGACGTACGGAGTTAAGTTTTGGGACTCCACTAAACCATCCAATTCATCTCGTATTCAATTCTTACAATCTCAATTTCAATATGTGTTGCTACATGTTTCGAAACATTGTCCCATTTTCAGGCTTCTGTCTGTAGAATTATCAGAATGCTTCTCAATTTTATCAATACTCATTTTAGCTGAATTTATCCTTGAATAATGAGGATTGTGGTTTTTGAATGCCATCCACTAATTATTAAAAAAATATTTATGCTGAAGGAGCTTTAATCAATTATTCTTTTTTAGTCTTTTTTGGCATAACTCCTATTATATTTCCATATATGTTGCTACATGTTTTGGAGCAGTAGGGCGACGGAAAGGAGTTATGCCAAAAAAGACTTAAATACTTTTAAATGTTTAATAACCATACTTCTTTCAACATTTTCTTGACAAACGTTCAAACCTTCCGATTTACTACAAAAGACTCATTTACATGACAGTTATCAGACCTGTTTAGACATATGGTGTTAACTAAACCTTCTAATTAATCCCGTATCCTATCCAATCCTTACAATTCGAAATCCTTCGAAAAATCCTCAATGCTACTTACTTTGTCACCAATAAACTTATCCCTAATGATCTTAATGTTCCATATTTTGCTTATTTAGCCCACACCAGATACTTATCCTTTCATAGTAAGCTCCATAATCACTCAAATCCGTTAGTTTCTCACCTTTCTTCCCACTCCATTCCTGATAATCCTCCGAGGCGTCTGAAACGAAGATGGCCTAGAGACCTAGTGTAGAAGTTTTAATTAAGTGCTACTGATGAGTAGTTCATTTCAAGTTTTAACATGTTATTGTTATCATTATCTATACATTTACTTGTTGTATGGGTCAATCCATTTCAAATCACCCTATATAAATATAATTTGTTGCTCAACATTTTATATTTTCCTGATTATTTTATCATGGATTCCCTATTGGTAGACATAAACAAAACTTCAATTGAAAAAAATTTACAAGCCATATTTTTTATTTGACAGCTATTTTAAAATGCTGATTTAGTAAGTTTTATGAAAAAACGGGGTTTGCGGAAAATAGAATTGCGAAGTCATTTTTAAAGATATCAGAATAATTTAAAAACTAGTGTGTTCAGCATGAAATGACCTTTAAAAGGACATTTTTTAAATTTTCCTATCATGCCAGAAAGTTATTCAAACTCTTTCTCAAAAACTCGGAAAACAATTTAAAAATCGTTAATTTTCAAGGCCATAAATTTTTAGGAAGGAGAAGAGACTCACAAATAATATTTTATTTCTTTATTGAGTATTCATAGTACTACTAGCAGCATAAGTTTTAGTCTTGAGAATGTACTCCTTTTTTCTCTACAGCTTTTCAAAAATGACTGAAAGCAGGTATTTGCCAATTTTCATTGGTCAATTCTGAAAAGGGACTAAATGAAAACAAGTGAAAATTTTATAAAATGTTCTTTATACTGATAAGAATACCCCCTAAAAAATTATGACTGAGTCTCAACTATGTTTTGAGTTATAGAGCTGTGAATTTCAATAAAAACGCTACCTTTTTAATACACTCATGCTGTGCTAAATTAGAAAATATAGGCTTAAAATTATCTTAATTGGCAAATTAAAGTGATGGTGAAATCTATAAATTATCATTTAGAGTTTTAAAATAATTAACTTAGCTTATATTTAAATAAAATACTTGACTTAAAAATGTCAATTAATTAAAAAAATATGCAAGTATATGATACAAGTATGTTTGTAACTTAAACCCCATTGTCAAATGTCAACTTACACATCAGTTCTTATGATGCAACAAGTTAATGTGAGTTTTACATGTTTAGACTTGAACTCTTCCATCTGCAACTGCTAGTACAGCCAACATCTTTTCTGTACTTACTTGTCTTTGCAAGTGGGGACATGAACACCCCCCCCCCCTCCCTTAATCTTCATTGCTATCTTTAAGAGTAAAAATGTGAATATTAAACTAATCCCTGGACAGGCTCTATGTTTTGCACTCTCGTAATATCGTATGTGATATTGAAAATGAAAACTGTATGCTTGACACCTGTTCAGAATGTCCTGGACCAGATACTCTGCTTGATTAGAAGGTAGCGTTTTTATTGAAATTTGCAGCTCTATAACTCAAAACATAGTAGAGTCTCAGTTATAATTTTTTTGTGGTTTATTCTTATTAGTATAAAGAACATTTTATAAAATTTTCACTTGTTTTCATTTAGTCCCTTTTCAGAATTGACCTATGAAAATTGCCAAATACCTGCTTTCAGTCATTTTTAAAAAGCTGTAGAGAAAAAAGGAGTACATTCTCAAGACTAAAACTTATGCTGCTAGTAGTACTAGGAGTACTCAATAAAGAAATAAAATATTATTTGTGAGTCTCTTCTCCTTCCTAAAAATTTATGGCCTTGAAAATTAACGATTTTTAAATTGTTTTCTGAGTTTTTGAGAAAGAGTTTGAATAACTTTCTGGCATGATAGTAAAATTTAAAAAATGTCCTTTTAAAGGTCATTTCATGCTGAACACACTAGTTTTTAAATTATTCTGATATCTTTAAAAATGACTTCACAATTCAATTTTAAGCAAAAACCGTTTTTTCATAAATTTCACTAAATCATCATTTTAAAATTGCTGTAAAATAAAAAATTTGCCTTGTAAATTTTTTTCAATTGACGTTTTGTTAATGTCTACCCATAGGGAATCCATGATGAAAGAATCAGGAAAATAAAAAATGTTGAGCAACACAGACTGACCCTTCAATTGATAATATTGTACAGTTGTAATATTGTATATTTTATATTCAATAAATGTATATAAAAAAAAAAAAGGAAGATATCTATATGCCACGTTCATTGACCTCAAAAAAGCCTTCGATTCAATTAATTACAGACTCCTTTGGCGAAAGCTTATTACCCTAGGAATCGGAGGAAAAATTGTCAAAATTATTAAAATGCTGTATGACAATGCATCAACCCAAATTTCAGTTAATGGACAACTTTCGGATGATATTAACATCACCTTAGGACTTTTACAGGGCGAAAGTCTGAGCCCAACCTTGTTCTTGCTATTTATCTCCGACATAGTACAATTCTTCCATGACAAAGGAGCAGCAGATGTAAGCATAGATACATTACATGAGGTGACTATGCTCCTATTAGCTGATGATATCATCTTATTGAGTAATAGTTGGCATGGAGCACAGAAGAACATAAAAATATTTCAGGAGTATTGCAGTAACGATTCTCTTACATTAAATGTATATAAATCCAAAACTCTTGTCTTTCATAAATCTCCAAGGCTTAAACAGCTCAAACCATTATACTGGCATGATAAGAAATTAGAGTATATAAAAATGTATACTTATTTGGGAGTTCCCTTCACATCATCCGGAAAATTTAAGCAAGCATGTGAACACTTTACTCAGAAGTCATTAGTTGCATCCGCAAGAGTCATAGACATACTGAAAAAAGGGAAAAGTGACTCTTGGGAAACAAAAAAAAAAGCTTTATTTGACTCAATGGTTTCATCAATATTGCTTTACGCTTCTGAAGTATGGAGCCCCAATTATCTTGAGGCAATCGAAGCGGTCCAACTTAAATTTTTAAAGCGCCTATTTGGATGGCCAAGGAATACCCCAAACTATATAGTCCGTCTCGAAACAGGAAGAGAACCATTAGGCATGAAAGTGGTAAAAAAGATGACAAATCTATGGACCAAGCTCGAGTTTATGCCAGAAGAGCGACTCCCAAAACTCTGTTTTAATAGACTAAAATCACTAGACAAGGATAATCCTGACATAGACTTTAACTGGGTGTCCCAATTTAGAGCAATAGCCGAGCTAAATGCCTTTGCAGAAGAGCTTTCTGTTCACAATACAAACGGACTTCTTCGATACAAAGGCGACATACTGGAAAAAGCACATAACCTATATTTCTCAGCCGACATTCAAAGAACTTTAAATTCAACTAACTACCCTTTATATAGAAGTCTATGCAGTTACAATACTCCCAATCCCGAAAAGTACCTTACATTTAAAGTTCATATAAAGAAATTGAAATGTGTCAGCCAATTAAGAGTTGCTAATTCAGAACATATCATAATTAATGGAAAAAACACAACTTTTTTGTTCAAGTCACAAGAAATCTGCATATCTTGCAATCAATTTATCTACAATAGTCTACAACACATTCTCCTTCACTGCCCAGCACACAATGAACATAGACAACAATTTCTTCAACAGTTCATCTTAGAATCTTCTGATAACCAAAGTATCCAAGCTATACTCAATATTAACAGTGTAGAGAAATTACATAAAGTTTACTATTACATGATGGGGCTCCAAAATGTGCTAAATTGTTTATCATAGACCATTTTCTATTAAGTGCCTGTTTTCAGTTTATTTTTAAAGTGAATTTATTTTTATTGTTTCTATCATAACACCAATTTATTCTCCATTCTATTATGTTTTGAAAACCAGAATGTATTAGTGAATCGAATTTTATTTATTTTATTAATTATGAAATGATATGTACATTAATTGTAATTTATAGCCAAGCTAGGCTCTATTTGTATGGGGAAGCCCCCAAAGACAAATAAAAAATATCTATCCATCTATCTATATAAAAAAAAATCCCATGAAATACCTACTCCAGCACACTGAGAATCCCATGCTGCTGTGAAAACCCCTTTTTTTCAGTGCAGTTCTCATAAATAGTTTCGGAGTTATAGCGATAACTATACTATAAAAAAAAAGCAGATTTCAGACAAAGTGGGTTCTCAGGGTGCCGGTGTAGGTATGCCTAAGGATATATATGGGACTTGATAAAAAATTTCATAATTGAGGTCTCATAGTAAATTTAACCAGCTTTCAGATGGAAAAAAAAGAAATTTCTGATCGGACATATATTTTTGGAGTTATTTTATCCGACAACCTTGTGTAACCTCGTAACTATTTTCAAACTGAATGGTAATACTCGACATTGATGTGTTTCTTGAAATACATTCTTGAAATTTAAAAAAGAAAAAATACATTAATGTTAAAATTAGTAGCTAAGTATGCATTGATTGATTTGTTTGTATTATTATTGGTGATAATTTCCAGAAATATTTTTGAAAAATTCGGGAATATGTCAGGAATTTTTATAACTGAAATTAGAGACCATTATATATATATATATATATATATATATATATATATATATATATATATATATATATATATATATATATATATATATATATATATCAAAACAGCAAGAATGGAGAGCAGGATAGACAAATAAATGGCAACATATTGAAATGCATTAAAAGAAAATTCAATTGATTAATCGATAAATCGAGCGGCATGTCAGTGGAGATCCCCCACTACCAGCCTAATGGAAGAAATGGCCATGCTGGTAAGGCACTCTCTTGCCAGCTCGCTGACTGATGTCAGTTTTGGAGTCAGAACACATGGTCATCTTAAAATTTGCTAGATGCTTTATTATATTGCAGGATCATCAAAAGACAATATGAAAATAAGAACATTGGATTGATTGTAATTATAGATTAAATATTTGGCCCTTCAGGCAAAAGTTCAAATTAATATTCATTAAATTAAATGTTAGGCCCTTCAGGCAATTAGTGAAATGTGTGTAATAATTCATTAATTTTAGGCCCTTCAGGTAAAATATGTTTATAAGTTTAATTTATAAAAAAACATGTAACAGTCAGAATGCCCTGGAACCTACCTGAGAATTGAAATTTAAAATAATTAAATGTGTTGTTTTGATTAAACTGTAATTGTATCTAAAATATGAATTTATTTTGAACAGATTGATTTATTTTGGCCTATTATTTATTTTGAATTTTAAGTTTTATCGTCGCTTATACTGACATGCTTATCAATAATTATTTAAAATAAGAATTAACTTAACATTTGGTGCCTGAACAGGGACTATTAATTACTAACTAATAAGAAAATTAATTATCTTCAAACTAATTAAGAATTAATTTGGCATAAGAATAACATTTGGCACCTGGAAAGAGAACTCTTCAATGGGATTTGTACTCAGTGTTTTTATTTAGTTTTAATGTGTCAACAAATTTGATTTTTATGTGATAGTTACAAATATTTGTAAGGGTTTCTACAATTTTGGATTGTTACTCAAGTTTTTTGTAAACCAATGTTAAAAATGGAAAATGTTAAAGTAAATTTAAATCCAACTAATGAAAGTGTTATTGAAATATATAAACAAATTGGTGTTCTTTCAAGTGTTATTTTTTGGTGTTTTCAGTTGAAATTGATAAGGGAAACTCATAAAATAAAAATGTTTCTATTGATTCAGAACAATTAAATAATGATTTGACCGAAAATCCAATAAATGCTAATTCTAATAACTATTCAGCAATAAAACCAGTAGATTTAAACACTAACTTAATTCTTGAAGTGTTAACTAAAATAGGTGAAGATTTAAAAATTAACGAACCTATATTAAATAAAATTGATAAACCATTTGCTAAAATTGATGAACTGTCTGCTAAATTAAATGAGTTTAGTAAATCTATTGAAGAATTTGACAATAAATTAGAACAGGCTACTATTTGAAACAAGTATTAAATAAATTGATTGGCAACATCTTACGATGCTGCTTGTGTTCTTACAGGGATAAAACCGATATATTAATTAATTTTATTTAATAAGATACATTAAAATTAATGGTAATCAATTAATTTTTAGGAGCTTCTAAATGATGAAAAATATGTGAAGAGAAAAAAATTAAAATACACAGAAAGAGAAAAAAAAAATTTTCAAATGAAGCATAAAGAAAACAAAATATGTGAAGAAAAGAGGTATATATAAAATTTTAGTTTTATAACTATTCAACAATTTAATTGATTAATTGATTTTGAATTTTCTATTAATTTTCTTATTCATATTTTCTTCATCTAATTTTTTCTTTTGTTGTATATGTTTATTAATTATTATGTTAATGATATTATTAATTTCATTATGTGTTTTTGAACTGTTATTACTTATTATGTGATCTATTATTTGTTTCCTAGTTTTATATATGATCCAATATGCCTGTCTAATTTCGAGTTTAATAATCTTCTTATAAATATTGGTAAAGAAATTATTATTATTAGTATTAAATAAAAATTTGTTGTTAAATAGATTGTCCAACTTTACTATGTTATATATCATATGTTTAGGACATATGTTATTGATTATACAATTTTTCAAATAATTAATCTTACAATAACAGTTAAAAATTTTAAACAATAGATTCATAATCTTCATACTAAGCAATTAGTTATAATATACGTTGAAGACTATAAGAGAAAAATGTTTGATATATTAAATGATAAAAACACATACAGAAAACTTATAGTGAACCCAACTAAAAATTATACTAATGAAATAAATAAATATTTGAAAAAATTAGAAAAAGAAGGCTATATTAATAAAAAAGAAAAAAATAATTTGGCACCAAACAATATATATAAGCCTCGAGCATATGGATTAATTAAATTACATAAAAAAGAAGAAAATCTAAGATTAATAGTTAATAATATTAATGGCCCTACATATAATCTAAATAAATATTTTAATGATACCTTGAATATAGTAAATAAAGACAATAACTTTGATATTAAAAATGCCATCGAATTAAAAAATAAATTAAATGAAATAAAATACAACAACAACATAGTAATTAGTAGCTTTGATGTAAAAAACTTATACACAAATATACCACTAGACATAACAATTAAAATAATAGAAGATAAATGGGAAAAAATTAAACAACATACTAAAATAAAAAATTATATATTGAAGGATTGAAGATTTGTCTAAATAACAATTATTTTATTTATGAAAACGAATATTATAGACAAATAAACGGAATCCCAATGGGGTCAAGTTTAGGTGTTAATATTAGTGGAATAACATTAAATTATTTAATGGAAAAAAGTTTTAAAGAAGAAATAATTAAAGAACCGATATTAATAGTAAAATATATAGATGACCTATTAATTATAACAAATAACAATAATGAAATGGATGTAATATTTAATAGTTTTAATAAAATGAATAAAAAATTAGAATTTACCAGAGAGAATATGAGTGAAAATAAAATTAAATATTTAAATATGTTAATAGTAAAAAACAAAGATAAAATAAACACTAAATGGATAAAGAAGGAAGAATCGAGTAATAGATTATTAAATTTTTATAGCCACCACCCCCTCCACCAAAAACTTAATACCATAGAAAACTATATAAAAACAGCTATAATATTAACAGATGGAATTTACACTAATGAAATAAAAAGAGAGATTATTAAGGATTTGGGAGACAATATGGTGCCCACTAAAATAATTAATAAAATGTGGCATAGGAATATAAATATTAATAATGAAAAAAATAATGAAACTAATGGAAATAATAATAAACAAATATTACGAAATGAAATAAAGAATGATAATATACTGAAACCAAACACAAATTATAATAAAAACAATTGAGTAATGGAACAAAAGAAAATAACCGAATATTATGATAATTCAATGAATAATGAAAATAAAATAAAAGAAATAGGTCAAAGGGTTAAAAATAATGAAAAAATAACAAATAATACGAACAATGCAATATACATTAAGAAATATAATAGATTACAATATATACCAAAATTAACTCAAAAAGTAGTCAAGAAATTGAAAAATGAAAATTTTAAAATAGATGTTGCACTATATAACACGAATAAAATAAAAAATATAATAACAAAAAATGAAATAGAACATATGAATAAAAAAGATGTCATACCAGGTATGCAAGTTTAAAATGTCGTTTTAATTCCAATAGAATGCGCTCTTAGCCTATTGAAGGATTTGCTTATCTCTAAACGCTATTTTGTTTGTTAGTCATTTGTTTACAAAAGTCAGTTGTTTTAAAGTCGTTTACGTGGACGTATCATACCTTTCTTTGGTGTTAAAAATGTCTAATTTTAAGCCAAATAAAGAGCATTTGCGGCATGTCATGATTTTCTTATTTAATCAAAAGAAAAAGGCATCTGAATGTCATCGAATTCTTGTTGAGACTTATGGCGATGTTGCTCCAACCGTCAGGACATGTGAACGTTGGTTTCAAAGTTTCAAACGTGGTGATTTCGATGTTACTGATCAAAAACGAGAAAATCGACCAAACAAGTTTGAGGACTTTGAATTGCAATCTTTATTAGACGAAGACAATACCCAAACCCAACAAATGATGGCAGAACAGTTGAATGTCACTAGGCAAGCCATTTCCGATCGCCTGAGAGCTATGGGAAAGATTCAAAAGTTGGAAAATGGGTTCCACATGAATTGGACGAACGACAGAAGGAAAAACGAAAAACTGTGTGCGAAACGCTGCTTTTACGCCACGAAAGAAAGGGTTTTTTGCATCGAGTTGTAACTGGCGATGAAAAATGGATTTATTTTCAGAATCCCAAACGAAAAAAATCATGGGTAACGCCAGGACAACCATCCACATCGAGTGCAAGACCGGATCGTTTTGGGAAGAAGACAATGCTGTGTGTGTGGTGGGATCAGAAGGGAGTAGTCTACTACGAGCTTCTCAAACCCGGCGAAACAGTCAATACTGAGCGCTACCGACAACAAACGATCAATTTGAGTCACGCATTGATCGAAAAACGCCCAGAATGGGCTCACAGGCACGCCATTCTTCAGCATGATAACGCTCCTGCACATTCAGCCAGATTGACTAAGGAAACGATTTCTTCGCTTGGTTGGGAACTCCTACCCCACCCGCCGTATTCACCTGACCTGGCGCCTTCTGATTATCACCTCTTCTCATCGATGGGACACTTATTGGCGGAGCAACACTTCAACAATTTCGAAAACGTACGAAAATGGCTCGATGAATGGATTTCAAATAAAGATGAAGCATTCTTTTGGAATGGTATCCATATATTGCCCGAGAGATGGACAAAATGTGTAGAAAGCGAGGGTCAGTACTTTGAATAAAATATATTATACTTTTTTTTAAATTACTGTGTATATATTTTAAGAAATAAACAACATTTTAAACTTGCATACCTGGTATATAAGATTGACTGCTTGGATTGCAAAAAACTTTATATTGGTGAAACTAAGCAGAATTTATATAAAAGAGTTAATCAACATAAATACGACACTAAAAAAATTAGCAAATCAAACAGCAATAAAACAGCCCTTTTAGAACACGTACAAAAACTGAACCACAAATTCAATTTTGATAATGTTAAAATCTTACAACACGAAACCAAAACACATAATAGAAAAATAAAAGAAGCGATATACATTAATAAAACAATAAATAATGCAATAAACTACAAAACAGACACAGATAAAATCCATATTGTAAATCATCAGCCTCCCGTAGAATGAGTTAACAACGAATTAATATCCTTCCGCCGCCTTAAAACAGTTAAATAGTCGAATATTTTTTAAAAAGTGTCCTTTTTAGGTCCGCGATCTTAAAACCGTTAAATATTTTAAAACAGTATCCTGGAGGACAACAATGGAGGAAGTTATCCTTCGGATAACTTAAAAAAACTGTTAAAACAGCAATCCTTAAGGATGAAAAACTAATAAAATTCCACCATCTTAAAACAACAATCCTTAAGGACGAAAAAGCTAATTCTAATTGTGGATGGAGAGAGTAGCCAAGGATGTTCTTTCTTGGCCTCAAAAAATCGTCAGATCCTGGCAGATCTGTAAAACAGTGTCCTTAAAAACAGAAGCAATCTCTTAATCCCGCCCCGAACCCCCACCGCCACTCTTCTATATCGTATCGTACCTTTTTAGCAAAAAGAGTAAACGGGAAGGAGTCGTTAGCGTTGAAAAACTATCTTCAGCCTCCCGTAGAATGGGTTAACAACAAATTAATATCCTTCCGCCGTCTTAAAACAGTCAAATAGTCAAATATTTTTAAAAAAGCGTCCTTTTAAGGTCCGCCATTTTAAAACCGTTAAATATTTTAAACAATTTTCATGTTGATTTTGGAGCACTCCTGTCCGTACACTTTAGTTTCCAAGAGCCAACAAAACAACAATAACAACTTTAACAATTAAGAAGGAAATGTCTACAAAGCAAAGGCTAACAAGAATTTCAACAATCCTGTGTATGGAACTTTAACACAGTAATTATTAATGTGAAAAGAAATTATATTTTTCTCTTATACGTACATTCTGAGCATAACTAGTTGTCCTGCTTGACGCTAAATATCCTAATTGTGAAAGTAAATATTTAATTATGCCAGTATTTCAGCCAAAAACTTGGATTGATGGTGGCCAAAGGTTTGGCCAAAACATGTATTATTTGATAAATATTCATGAACTGATACCTGAAGCAGAAAATACATAGTTCTTTATTATCTCATACACAACAATATTTATAGATGATTTAACATTTTAAGTTCCTCATCTGAAAAACTAAATTAAAGAAAATGAAGTTTCTAAGATATTTTACTAAATTATGGCAAGATTTCTATTAATAGCAAGGAATTGTATTAAATGCTAAATGTAATGATTTGGGTATGATAGTTTATATTCATTATATAATTTATATTTTTCAAATCAGTACACTAAAATCAACAGATTTACTAAGTCATTGGATGGTGATTCAGCAGTTGATATTGATGACCAAAAAAAAATATTGCTTGAAGAAGTAGAATATGAACAAAATATTGAGGTTCATCAAAATGACATTGAAAGAATTCTACATTACTTACAGGAGGTTAGTAGTATTTAAAATATTTATTTATTATTTGGGGCTTAATGTCCTATGTACTTCAACTAGGGCAGGAAGGACATGTCATTCTAAAGGTTACCAACCTATACTAGCCATGGTTGGAAGGTCGAGATTAGGGATGGTCATAGTCGAAAAATCCTTTTTTGAGTGATTGAGATAATCGAATAGAGAGGGAAAAAAAACTGATTAAACTTATAAACCAGGAGATGTAACTTAAATGTTTGCAATAGGCCTGATTTGTAGTGATATGGTTTTAAAATTAATTTCCACTAATTTATGAATCAATATTTGTGATGTCCATAAAATTGGTGTGATGAACAAATATATTATGTTATTTGTTAATAGACTTCATTACACCCAACAATCAATGAAAAAAGAAATCTTTCTGCTCAGAATATACCTAATTTCTAGCACTTCTAAAATATTTAAAATATTATCATCCAAAATCATTTTCTGAAAATTCCCCTTCCTTTCTCTTCTAAAACAGTTTTTCAATAAACATAGCTTTACCTTTTTAATCGACTTCAAAAAAAAAAAAAGGAGGTTATTAGTTTGACATGTATGTATGTAATATTGTTGGAATTGGATAATATGAAAATTATAATAATATAAAATATGGATAACAGATTTAGTATCATGATCCATTTAGGCTTCCAAGAAGGTGTGTTTAATTTTTTAAGTGTATGTTTGTCCACGAATTTCTCGAAAACTAAAAGTCATATCAAGATGATCCTTTTTGATTTAAGTTAGGTACACTTCAACTTTTGTAACAGTTTAAGTTTCATTATAATTGGTCCAGTAGTTTCAGAGATATTAAGAAAAAGTATATTATATTATATTTTATATATATATAGTAATGATTTTCATAAATCATAAATTTTTAATAAAATAAATCAAAAATTAACAATTATCTTATAACTTGTTTTGGGTTTCTGTCAATATTCTTGAGGAAGTTATGACTAGAATATTAAACAACCTTTTTTATATAATTACAGTTATTTATTCATACTAGATAACGTTTAATTTTACACTTACTAAATTTACTTTTAACAGTCTATTACTGGAGAGCACCTACACACTTTCACTGTACAGTCCTCTTCATTCCTTGTCTCAAAACCAACTGCCTCCTTTTCCTACCTGCCTCAAGGGCTGGACCTCCCCATGTATTGAAGGTGTTCCTAATCCCTAGGCTCCTACCTGGTTTTGACCCTTACTTCCAATATTCGCTCTTCCTGGACTTTAAATCCAAATATCATAACATTCAGGTTCTCTCCAGTTTTAAAAAATTTTAAGCTTTAGCATAGACATTTTTTCCACTTGTACTATCATATGACTTATACAATTTTTCAACTTTATAGACATCTAATGAAGCATTAATTTAAATTAACTATCATAATAATACCTAAATACTCGCTTGTCATTTTAATTATAATTTAACAAAACAAAAATTAAATAAAAAAATTAATCCTAAATATTAAACATATCCATTAATCTAAATTTTATATACAATGTTTACTTATAAAATAATTTTTAGAAAAAACAAAACAAAACCGACTTCAAGATTAAACCTACATAAACAAACTTGAACTAAAAAATAAAATTTTAATTGCTTCGAAACAAAAACCATTTAATGACAATCAACGAAATTATCGATACTTATATACCTATTCACAATTTATGATCAGTTCTTTTTAGAGTCGGTGCCAGCCAAGAAGGGCAGTTTAATCTTGCCTTAGCAATAACCTTTCGAATGGCCGGAGACAGTGGTGTGGTGGTGATGAAACAGTGGCAGCATCTTTACAATTACCATTTCTTTTCAAATTTTGTTTGTTTTGCTTGGCACCGACTCCAAAAATAACTGATCATAAATTGTGAATAGGTATATAAGTATTGATAATTTCGTTGATTGTCATTTAATGGTTTTTGTTTCGAAGCAATTAAAATTTTATTTTTTAGTTCAAGTTTGTTTATGTAGGTTTAATCTTGAAGTCGGTTTTGTTTTTTTTTCTAAAAATTATTTTTATTTTTTACTTTTTAGTGGTGAGTGTATTTTTGTTTATACAGTCAATTCTCAATCTTCAAGCTACCGTGAAAAATAGTTCGTCTTACTCAACAAAGAATTATCGAGGTTATCATTCCACTTATCTGCATGTAAATGGGAAAATTGAACACAAAATTGTAGTTGAAATCATTAAGTACATTTTCATTAATGGGAATGTTTTTTGTACATACATATAAAATCATTGATACAGAAAATTAAATACCCGGTACCAATTTATCATATGACTTTCAACTGAACTGCGCTTTCTTCTGAGGGTGCCTAAAAGTTGACTTACCGCCTTCCACCAGTGGCGATCTTTTCTTTATTCTTTAGGATGGTTAAAAGAGAACTACGCGGAATTCGGAATTCACTAGCAACAAACGCCTAACTTCTTTCTCATTTCTCCACTTTGCTGCAAACCAATTTTAACTTTTCATTAATTGAAAGAATTTACAATAGCTACTGTAAAATTATTCACTCAAGTGAATAACTAATAAGTTACATAAGTGACTGGTGTAACTATTAACTGGAAAGATAGACAATGACGGTAAACCAGAATATAAATTACACATGAAATTCTTTTAATTTGAGTTTGAGTTATAGAGGCGCGATGACTTCTAATAGTTCATTTCATAGAGGTGGTCCTAGAATAGAAGTTCCCTCTTTTGAACCCTATTTTCAGTTCGACTTATTTACACAATTTTTAATGTTTTCTATCTGAAATCGTCTCTCTGAGGTGAAATTGAAGTGTAATGTACTTCCGACCATAGATTTTGTTCTACTTATTTAAGAATTAAGCTTATCGAAGTACGACATATTGAGAGTTGACTGTATATGTAAATTATTTTTGTATGTTTAAAATGGAAGGTTATATAACAGTGATTTTTATTAACTGTTTTTTTGATTTTTCTTAAAAAGTGCTTAGTTGATTTCAAAACATTTTTTATGGGACCACCTCTGAAGTATGCCCTACCGATCTATAAAAGAATCATGAAAAATTAATTTACAATTGACCGAGTAATTGCGTAACATACACAAAAAAAAAAAAAAAAAAAAAAAAAACAGATGAGTTGAGAAGCTCCTCTTTTTTTTGAAGTTGGTTGAAAATACTTCTATATGGACTACAAACAAAAAGATTTTATGATAAACTTAAATACTACTTAACGACAAGGAATTATCAACTAAATACAAATTAATTATCCATGTTTACTTTCTAAACATCTAAAATCTTTTTATACAGTATTAAATTATTAACATTATAATAATATATTTACAAATTTCTTATGAATAATATAAGAATTTTTTTTTTTTAGTTATTTATTTTTTTTTATTATTATTTCTTTGGTGACAGTACTAAAAACAGTTGGGTTTATAATATAGTTTTAATAATGAAACATGAAACATTACACGAAGATTTTCTTTATCATCTGCTATTATGAAAGTATATTCTCAAGTTTGATTACTAATTTTGTATGGACCTTCAAAAATAGGTAAAAGTTTAGTATTTTTCATTCCTGCTTTTGGGATTCTTAGAGCTCTTATCAGAACTTTATCATATAATTTGAAATCAACAAATTTGTTGTCCTTATTAAATTTATTTTTATTACTGTTTCCTATCCTTTTTAAATTTTCATATACAAATTTATTTATTTCCTCTTGATCATTCCATCTTGATTTATTAGGATTATCACCTATGTACACTCTCCAAAAACGCAATGGTTCTATTCCAAAAAGGCTTGGATCGGGGTAATATTTGTGGTAGTGTGCTATAAACTATTTGTTGTATTTTCTATTTTATCAATTTGTTTTAACCAGATTTTATGGTCTTCGTTTATGAGCAATCTGAGATATTTCAAAATATCTTGATTTTCTCGTTCTGAATTGTTTTGCTTGCGGTTTGTTTGTTTATTTCGTTTAACGTAATAATGTCTGATTGAAGTAAGCACTCTTGTTACATTATGCTTTTTTTTTTTAATTTCCCATTTAAACGAAGCAAAACAAGTAGCATCATCACTTGAACACTTTTTTGGTTTTCCCACTTCTTCAAAAATGTTTTCAGGGAATTAATTGCACCTGTTGCTCTTTTAGTTGGATAAATTTTAATATACTTCGTGAAATTATCAATTATTACTAATAAATATCTATAATTTCTATTATTTATAAACGGACCTAGGTAATCTATTGAAATGATTTCTAGCTTCATTTTAGAAATTATTGATTGGTATGGTACCATAGATCTAATCGATGTCCTGTTTATACCAGGTCTAAACATTTACAGAAACCATACACAAAAATCATATCAGCGTATTCAACATTAGAATATGTATGCGGCATTGTGGCTGATGCTATTCACACAAAAATATCTGAGTAACTGACTGAAGACTGATTTAGGAATTATAATCCTAGAAGGAAGCCAAAATGTAAACAAATAAAAGAATGTAAAGGATAACATTAAGTGTTTACATATCTCACTGCCTAGCCTGACGAACTTTGAAAGGTGATAATCGCTACCTGTAACATTTTGTTTTGTTTCTTTTTTTTTTGCGATTTTCTGTAACACCAAGCAAATCTCTAAAGGACTTTTTGTCTTAGTTTTTCGGTCCCCTATAAGTTTCTGAAGTTTTGCCATTCAAATTCGGGACACCCTACGCCTCCCGAAGTTACTGCTGTCTTATGTTGAATATTGTGTATTTTGAATTGATAAACTTTCAAAATTGGCGGTTAAAAGTATCATACAATACAGAAGGCACACAAAGATGGCGGGTGTCCGTAAGAAAAACCGTTAAAAAGCCGTTAGTAAGCGGTGGGGGTAAGCGTCTTTTTTTTGGCTTCTAGACGCAGTATGATGAGAGAAGTGGATGTTTTACAGTAAGGGTAGTTCGCTTTAGTTATGAGTTCAAATAGACTCTGAGCAGTGAAGAGCTAAAATTTATATTCAGTTCGCCTTCTTGTTATTACATATGAATATCTAACATTGAAGAATCTATTAATGTTGCTGTTGGAGTTTTCAAGTGAGAATGTGGGAGGAACATAGCGAGGAGACATTGGTTGATAAAAGAAAGAAAATTAGTTTCATCCTTCTTAATATTGGATAAACTTATAAGTGTAAATTAAAATGTATAAAATTGTAAATTAATTGAATTTAAAAAATGTTAGTTTTAATTTATAAATAAAAATACTTTTTTTATCCAACTTTTATCATTAACATTGAAACCTCCCCTTCAGAATCATATAAAAAAAAAAAAAAAAAAAAAAAAAAAAATTAATAAAATCTTAACTATATATATATATATATTGTAGTGATATTTCGGAGTCGAGATAAATTGTATTTTAAAAGAATTCAAGTTTGAATTTGGCGCCAGCGAGAGTTCAACGCCAATCTAATTGTTACGTAGTTTTTGCTTATCAATTTAAATTGGGATATGCTAAAAATGATTAGGATTTTTAAATGTTTTATTATTGTATAATTTGAATTTTATATAGTTATTGTAAGTTAAGACGTAATAAATATGAAGGCCATGATGGAGCAGTTTTGGCCGTTAACGGTTTTTTGAAAGGACGCTTGGGGTTTGGCGTCTTTTTAGCCTCAGGTATGCTTATGGATGCCGAGAAGTCAACACCGTGCTCTCTCTTCGTATGGATTCCGAGGCAACAACACCTCTCGCTATCATCTCTCGGATTTGAAACATCAACCTCTCTCTGATATTTAACAAGTCACATGTGTGAAGAAACAATAAATTATACTAGCAGTCTGGATGATAGGAGTGTTGAATAAACTGGCGAAGGAAGAAAAAAAAGAAGGAAGTTTCATGCAAGAAGGACAAATTGGGGAACATTTGGGTTGTGAGAACCTATAGTCACATTGAGAAGAAAGAAGGTATTTTAATTATAACTACGTTAATTAAAAAATGTAATATATTCTAAGATGTTTTTTATTTCTTTTATTTGAAAATATATATTCTTGAGTCAAAATCATTATCTTTGAAAAGCTGAACCCTTGATATTCCCTCAAAATTTTATTTAACAAATTAAATTAACTTCAAAATAATAGAAATTAAAGTAAACTAACCTTTATCAACAAAGAAATAAACATAACAAAATATATATATAAATATATATATATTATTCCTGACTTACTGTTGGGGCAGGTATAATATTATATCCTGGTTTTAAAGTTATCTTATCATTAGTTTCTAAATTTGTTTTATTAATAATTTTATTTTTTCTTCTTTATTCAATGTCAGTTCTAATTAACTTAAGAATATCTTTCTTTATTGAACTGGTGTCCTCGGGAAAATTGTTCACGATTCCACCTGGTTCAATAATTTCATCTATCTCGTCTATTTCCATGGGCTTGGGACAAATGGTCATAAGCTAATACATTTACATTTATTGTTATTTATATCCACAATCCTTTCTGCAATTCTATATTTATCATTATCAAAACTATCTCTTCAGTATCTAATAAATAACATAAAACATTTAAAACTTATTATACAGGACAGCTAATGTCCTAAACTTAAAAAATTGAATTTTTTAAGTTTTCATTTTATCAACTTAATTCTTTTAATTCAATATCTTTTGATACAATATCTTTTTTAATTATTTTGGCTTGGGCTATAATTGATTACATAAGAAAGCACAATATATTTTTTCTTCGTGCTCGAATGGTTTTCATAAAACATATCCCTATGAGATACTAAAAAAATAAAAAATTGATAAATCTGGTCTATAATAAAATCTTTCAATTTTGCTTACAACTTTTTTTTTTTCACTTTTATTTTTTAATCCACACCTGTGCTGAAATGATGATATTAACATAATTGGCATGTTAGGCATGAGGAGAGATAATGCCCAGTGGCACACCTTCCTTGTCTTTGGTTTACTTCAATAAAAGTAAGTCTCTCATCCAGTTTCTTTTCAGTCTCCTCCTGGTATTCTCCGGCATGAGCGATGTGGCCATACTATCGATGAATTTGTTTGGGTGCCCCTTTAATTTTTCATGGAACAGTCGGTAGTGGGTCCGTATGTATTCAATAACTGTTGGTATTTGTAAGTCGGTGTGTATAGTTTTATTGTTAACGTACCATGGTGCTTGTGTTATTAGTCTTAATGTCTTGGATTGAAAAGTTTGTAATCTTTTTATGTGTGTCTGTTTAGCAGATCCATAAATTTGTGATGCGTAGGTCCATAAAGGTTTTAGTAGATGTGTGTAGGTCATTAATTTTTGTCTTGTATGTAGTTTTGATTTTTTCCTGAAAAGTGAGTACATCAGTTTCAGTTTCATATTTAATGATGTCCGTTTCTTCTTAATATGTTGGCCCCATGTCATTCTCCTATCGAATGTAAGTCCTAAATATTGTATTTTGTCCGTTTGTGGAATTGGGATATTGTCAATGTAAACAGGAGGACATGTTTCGTGTCTTAGAGTAAACGTAATGTGTTGGGACTTATGGTGATTTAGTCGTGTTTTCCAAAGTTTACACCAGTCTTGTATATCTTGTAGGTGGTGTTGCAAATTCAATGATGCCTGTATGGGATTTTGGTGTCTAGTAATTATAGCTGTGTCGTCTGCGTATGTGGCTGTAAGAGTCTCGGAACTTTAAGGAATGTCATGTGTGTATAGTATCATTGATCAGCAACAAGACCTCGACGCGTTCTGACTTACCGGTCCTCATCTTCTTATCGGCCTACGGCGGACTTTTTCACGGACTATTTATATTGCTCTACGGTTCTCGTTATATCTATTAGTATTTTTACTTTTGTATTACTCTACACTAATTTTCTTTTATTCTAGTAAATCTAAATTTATTTTCGTATTTTTATTATTAGCTATTGTCATTTTTTCATTTTTATTTCATTACTGTAATAGTATTATCCTTATTATTTTATATTATATTTTAATAGAATCTAACTGTTGCCTTATATTACTATTTTTTTTTTACTAAATTTTATTATAGGTATTCAACCAGTTACCTAAAAGTTTGCGTCTTCCTATCAGATACTATTCACTTCCCTATCTCCTCAAAATGACGAACATCCTAACTACCTGTCACATAAATGCCCAATCCTTATCCGCTCATTATGATGAATTCCTTCAATATTTTACCCGAAATTCCAACCATATTATTGCAGTGTCTGAAACTTGGCTCAAACCTTTCATTCCCTCTTCCTTAGTTTCCCTCCCTAACTACACACTTATCCGCCATGACCGAGTGGGTCGAACTGGCGGAGGTGTGGGTTTGTTTGTCCATGATGCCCTCAAGTTCCGAATCCTTGACCGCTCAAATCCTACTGACCTACCCCAAATCGAGTTCCTTTTTGTAGAAATTTCCTACAAAACTCACCATCTCCTATACGTGGTAGTTTACCGCCCTCCTCATGTTCCTTTTGACTCATCTTTCGAAACATCTCTATACAACTGTGTTCCTTTCTATTCCAATATCATTATTTCAGGAGACCTGAATTCCAATTCCTCTCTGACTCTCGTGATAAGCTGTTTCTTGAAAACCTATTTTTTTCCCTACATCTCTTTATAGTTCCGTTCTCCCCTACCCACCACACTTCGTCATCTGATATCTGGCTTGACTTGTTCATTATTGACTCAGAAAAGAACCTCCTCTCTTCTTCTCAGTTACCTGTTCCTTTCCTATCCTCCCATGATCTAATCCAAATATCTTACAATATCCAAGCACCTTCTTTCCGCCCGAAAACTATTGTCTTCCGCAATATAGAATCCCTAACCCGTGAAAAGATCCTTCCAGAGATTGAAGCTCAGAACTGGACTGAAATTTATACCTCCTCCTCGATTGACATGGTAAACATCCTCACCACAAACCTCTTAAATATCCTTAACATCCATGCACCTCTCAAATCCTCCTCCTTTCGTCGTCCTCCTGCTCCTTGGATAAGTCCAGAAATCAAACAGCTCCAACGAAATCGAGATGCAGCACGTAGACGATTCAGACGCACGAGGATGACTGACGACTACCAAACTTTCAGGATGCTTCGTAACTTGACACAAGCCTCGATTCGTCGAGCGAAATCCACTTTTTTCCATGAAGCCCTCTCTTCCGCTCCTGATTCCAGATCGAAATGGCATCTCCTCCGTAAACTTTCCCTCCTTGATTCACGCACATATCCATCTGCCTATCCTGTATCTCCCGAAGAACTAAATTCATATTTTGTTTCTTCCTGCTCTTCTGATTCTCTTCACCCTTCCTCCCATTCTACCTCAGCTCCTGCATACAACGATGCAAATTTTTATTTTTCCTACATCTCCCCCTCTGAACTTATTTCCTCAATAATGAAGTCCAATTCCAATTCTACCGGCATAGATGAAATCCCTATAAAATTGATAAAACTGTGTCTTCCCGAAATCACCCCAGTCCTCTTATTCATATACAATTTCTCCCTTCAAAATTCAGTATTCCCTATCCCCTGGAAAAAAGCCCTAATTCATCCTATAATTAAAACATCGAACCCCACATCTCCTAAAGACTATCGCCCGATCTCCATCTTATCTAACCTCTCTAAACCCTTAGAAAGATTAGTACAATCTCAGTTATCTAACTTCCTTGAAGAATCCAATCTCCTCGATCCCCTACAATCAGGTTTTCGACCCGGCTACTCCACACAATCTGCTCTCCTCAAAATCACAAATGACATGTTTACTGCAATAGACGATAAAAAAACTGACTGTACTGATTCTTCTGGATTTTTCTAAAGCGTTTGATTCCTTGGACCACTCTATCCTTTTTTCCAAATTAGAATCTTTAAATTTCTCCTTCAGTTCCATTCGCTGGTTTCAGTCTTTCCTTTCTCACCGTTCCCAAGCAGTTAAAATACCTGAACAATCCTTATCTACTTTTCTCACTATGACTTCTGGTATTGCTCAAGGGTCCAGCATTTCTCCTCTCCTTTTCAATATCTACATCAACGATCTACCTAATTCAATTAAGCACTGTTCCTATCACCTCTACGCAGATGATTCCCAAATCTATCTTTCCTTTCCTCCTTCCGAGCTTCCTTCAGCTTTCGCCAAAATTCAGGAAGACCTGAATAGAATTAGTGCCTGGGCGACTTTAAACAAATTACAATTAAATGAACAGAAAACTCAGGCCATTATAATAGGATCTAGCTCCCTCCTTAGTGCATACACCCATTATCCTCCCTTAATCCTTAATGATCATCCTATCCCTCTCTACCCGTCTGTTAAAAATCTTGGAATTATTTTTGATCAGACCCTTTCTTGGAAATCTCAGATTGCCCAAATCTCCCGCCGTTCTATAGGTCTACTTAAATTATTCCACCGATCCCGTCACCTTCTTCCCCAATCAACTCGTAAGCTTCTAGTGTCCTCCCTAATATTCCCTTACCTTGATTATGGCTGTCTAGTTTATGGTGGTCTCTCTACGGTTCTCGAAGAAAGATTGAAACTAATTATGAACTGCTTTGCCAGATTTGTCTTCGATAAACCGAGGCGCCCCCACGTTTCCTTCCTCTATACCGAATTAAACTGGCTTTATCCCATATTCCGTAGAAAATATTTCCACGGATCATTCCTTTACCAAATCATCAGCACCCTTCATCCTTCCTATATTTACAATACGCTTCAATTCAGATCTGCAATCAAGTCACTGAACTCAAGATCCCGTCTTTCTGATCTATATACCCCATCCCATAGAACTACTACATTCCAGCGCTCTTTCCTATTCCGCTCATCCATCCTATGGAATTCCATTCCTACCCCTATTAGACAAGCAAAATCTCTAAAAACCTTTAAATTCCTCTATTTCCAGCACCTCCTCCTAATCCAAGGTGACGCTTACTAACAATATATTTTTTGAATTAAACGATATCGTAAATCTTTCTGAAACACACTCAGTGTTACCAATTAAAATAATATTTTCGTATTCCGAATACAACATTTGGGTTCTTATATTGTAACATTGTATCAAAATAACCTATTTATTACTTCATTAGTAGAATATTTTCTTATTTTCCTGATCATATATTACATTATCATTGTTATATTAATATTTCTTCTTTATTTTATTGTTTTTAATTTTTTTTTTGTTTTTTTTTTCATTTTATTTATTCATCATGTCTCTGACCAGATGTATCTAATATCATTTATTTCTGTACAATTTGTTATTCTTAAGGGACTTGGTCCCAGAATAAAATTATTTTTCTATTCTATTCTATTCTATTCTATATATAATAGTGGTGCTAATATCGATCCCTGAGGTACACCTGCCAGAATTGGGTGAATAGATGAAATCCCTGAACCATATCGAACAGAGAAAAATCTGTCAGAGAGGAAAGACTGAAAAATAAGATAATAGGTAGGTGGTAGAGTTGTCTTAAGCTTGAAGAGAAGCCCCTGGTCCCAAACTTTGTCAAACGCTTGAGTGACATCCAGAAACACTCCGGTTGCATATAATTTCTGTTCTAGTGCCGTCGAAATGTAATCAGTCACTCTGTGTAACTGTTGAGTGGTTGAGTCTAATTTTCTAAATCCAAATTGATGGTCGGGAATTATTTTGTTGTCAGTTAGTATGTCTAACAATCTTGGATACAGTAATTTTTCGAATAGTTTGGAACATGTAGTAAGTAAACTTATTGGTCTGTAAGACGAAGGGCTGCTTATGTCTTTGTCTGGTTTTTTGATCATGGTTATATGAGAATATTTCCACTGTATGGGGAATTTTGTTGTCCTAAGTATTGAATTGTAGATTGTCGTAAGGAACACTAGAGCCTTTCTAGGCATTCGCCGGAGCACCTCAGCATTAATTAAGTCATGTCCAGGGGATTTTCTTCTTGGTAATTGCCTTATTTGTTCTGCAACTTGTGAGGGTTTGAAGGAAGGCGTTGGTGGAGTGAGTTGTAAAGGTGTATCTAATGTGTTTTGTACTAAAGTGTCGTGTTCCAATATTGTGAAGTCAGTATGTGGTTTAAAAACAGAAGAAAGATAGATAGCGAAAAGTTCAGATTTTTCCTCTTCCGATACAGCCCAAGATCCATCCTCATTTCGAAGTGGAGCTGACACCTCACGATGTTTTAGGAGATTTATTGTATGCCTCCACAAATTTCCATCGTCAGCCGAAAGTTTGTTCATGTAATTTTCATAATTTGTGTTTTTAAATTTGTTAATTTGCCTTTTGAGCTCATTGTTTAGGTGGTTAAACGTTCTTCTGTCCGATGGAAGTCTGTTAGTCTGCCATATTTTACAGGCCCTTCTCTTTGCTCGGATTAACTCCCTAATGTACATTGGATAATTAGGTAAGTTCTCTGGTTTTGAAGGCTTAGGTACAGACGAGAACCATGCGGCATCTTGCATATTTTGAGTAAATTTTTCCACTGCTTCTTCTAGTTCTTCTTGGTTTTTGATCGAGATTGGAACAGAGAGATTGGTGTTCAAATAATTTCTGAACGAATCCCAGTCCATATAACCTCTTATTAGTGTGGGTCTTTTTTGTGCTTCAGATGGCTCTTCGAAGAGAACCATATGTACAAGTGAATGGTCAGAGCAAAGATCAGGGCTAGTATTGATGGTATGTCGTACTGTTCTTAGTCCTTTAGTGATGAAAAAGTCTAGTAAGTCAGGAGTTTTCCGTCTAGAAGTAGGCCAATAAGTCGGTGAATTTGGGGTTATAGTGTCTAAGGAAAGTTCGTGGAGGGCATGTGAAAGATTTCTGCCTCTCGGAGTACACAACCTCGAGCCCCAAGCTTGATACTTAGCATTATAATCGCCGCCTGCGATGAAGCATCTTCCTAACCGCTTGAAGAAATCCGAAAACATAGAAGATGTCAGGGTGTACCTAGGGGGACAGTAAATCGCAGCGAATGTGATTGTATGATGTTTGGTATATAATGTGATTCCTGTGGATTGAATATGTGGTGTAATGGGTAAGTCTATAGCGTTGTGTTTAAGATTAGTCCTGATAATTATAGCTGTACCTCCGTGTGCAGTTTTGTCAGGGTGGTCAGTTCTGTAAATAGTGTAGTCAGGAATGTAAATTTTTGATTGTGGTGTAAGGTGAGTTTCAGTTATCAGTGCTAAATCAATTCTTTTTTCGTGTAAGTAATAGTCTAGTTCAGTGCAGTGTTGTTTAAGTCCGTTAGCGATCCATAGGATTATGGATAGGGAGCCAACTGTCAAGTTACTGTTGTGGGCCATAAACAGAACACAAGGCTTGTGTAGCTTGGGATAGCTGTTGAAGGAGACTGAAAAGAGGCTGGATTAAGTTATTTATTCCATGAATCATGGTATATAAATTATTATCAACTGGAGGTGTAGGCTGGGTAATGCCCCTCCTCATACCTGTACAGGTTTGCTGGTGCTGATGGATGACGACCGGAGCTGGTTGAGGTAGTGGCATAGGTTGATTAGGTCCGAGAATCGTCTCTGGTTCCGAGCGGTGATGGCGCTGCCTTAGTGGAGGGAACTCATGTGTTCTCGGAGGTTCTTGAGTAGGCCTAGTAGTGTTGATTGAAGAACGCTGATTTCTCAAACTCCGTTGAGCCCTGAGGTCTCTCAGCGTATGTATCTGGTGTAGCTGGATACACAGTCACACCTTTAGGTGTTGACTTAGTGTCGAATGTTTTGGGACCAGCTACCTTTTCTAAGAATGAGATGAGGGCAGGAAAGTTTTCAACCCCTTTTATAAAAATTGGTGGGATTCTGTCATTTTGAGCGGGCGTACTTATATTTACTGATTCTAGGTTAGGATTTTGAGTGAGAGCCTGAAAACTATTGAAAGTTGGGATGGGGACTGTTTTATCTATACGTTTTGGTTTTCGTGGCTCACTATCTGCATCAATAGGTCTTTTTCGACTTACCACTAGTTGCCATGAGCCGTTACAATCCCCAGTATCACTGTTTGTAGCCTCCATATCACTTGCCTGTTTTTCAAGAGACTCAGCCATTTCTGGCTCTGGAGCCCACTTTGTTAAAATTGTCTGGTTTCTAAACTAACAGTCAAAAGAACACTTAAATACAAAATTTCATCCTAATAGAAAAATAAAAATCTTAACCTTCGAAATTTGCACACAGCTGTGCTTACAACTTTTAAAAATGTTTTTTATCCATACTCATTTTTTTTACAATTTGCCCTGAAATCTATAAATACTCCAAAAGAAAAGTATTAATTTTATGAATGTTATATACTATTAGAAACTTTTTTGTGGTCTTTTCTTGTTCAAATCTAGTTTTCAATTTAACTATCAAATTATTTTGGACGGAAACAATATACTGCAACGCTTTCACAATTATTGTTTTAAATTACTACCTTTGCCGGTCCTTCTGATAATTTATTACTATTTCCATCATATTTAGGAATATATTTCAATATTTCATAAGGTCCAGGTTTGGAAATTTTGGATAATAATTGGGAAGGTTTTGAATAAAATGTGGTATTAGATATACGGAGTATACTCACAGGAAATTGATCTCGTTGTTCCTCTGGGTTCTCGTCCGATGAAGATGATGCTGAATTTCATCTTGTCCTGAATTCTGTTCTTGGGTCCAGCTTTTATATTCTTCGGGTATCAGGGCTTCACCAGTTAAGGATTGAATCCAAAGTTCTTCATATGTGAGAGATAGATCGCACGAAAACGTCAACTGGACTTACTCCTGGAGAACTTCTGATGGTCCCTATGTTGAGCGTCAGTTAAATAAGGTGGATAAATAAATGCTTTTTAACAAAAAGCGTTTATTAAAGTGTACAAAATTACAGGGTTACATAGTATATGGCGGAATGAACGAACTGTAAGAGGTTACTAGTCTATTTATTTTAAAAGGATCTTGAGTCAGCTTTTCCGGTGATAGGTCAGTGATTCCTGATGGTCTTCCTGTTTAGATTACACAATTACACAATCGTTTACATAACTTAGGACAGTATTAACTGGTACAGAATCTAAGAAACCTCCTCTCAAAGTCCTAAAGAAAAATTATGGCTATAACATTCCTACTTCTTTAGATCTTGTAAATGTTAAAGTATCCAATAAAGAAAACCTTTGTATTTTTTGTGACAGATCACATGATTCTATGAATGTTTTTAAGGCACAGGATTTAGATTTAGAAGAAATTCGAACTATTTTGAAAAACAAAGGTTGTTGTTTTATTTGTTTACGAAGAAACCACCTTAAAAAGAACTGTAGTACTCCTACCAGATGTATTCCTTGTAAAGGTAGACAGATTCCATTATTTTGTTCCTATCGAAAAACCAGGTCGTGGGGAAATATCACTAAAAACCTTCTTGTTTCAGATCATTAAGCAGAACAAACTAAAAACTAACACCTTAAAAGTACGTTAAAAGTTATATTTAGGGATGGCAATAAAAATTACCCCTGTTGTTTTTTCTTTGATGATGTTTCACAGAAGTCACATATAATGAAAAGGATGTTAGCTCTTTTAGACTTCGAATCGGTTGGTTCAAAAACTATATTGCATGGATTGTTTGGAGGTACAAGGTTGAACCCTAAAGATCATAACATCTACAGAATGCGAGTGGCGAGTATGATAAACAATTATGCATGTAATGTTGAGACTTTGGATAAAGAAATTATTAGCACACTATTGCCTGCTATTTCTAGTTGCGGACCTTAGGGCAAAGAGTTGGAAGTGTTGAATATTTCTTTAACCAATACTGAGTCTGATTCTATTGATGTCTTAGTAGGCACAGATATTTCTGGAAAGCTGTTAACAGGTAGAAGAAAACTTCTTATATGTGGTTTGGTTGCCGTTGAAACCTACCTAGGCTGGACATTAATGGGAAGTGTCAAAGAAAAACACAACTAATCCTTGAGTAATGTTAGTCTGACCTCTTTAGATATGGCTGCCTCTGATCTTTGGTGGTTAGATTTATTTGGAATAAAAGATCTCATTGCTGTTAAGAGTAGAGATGTACAGAGACTTGAGGCAAAGCATCATTTTGAAGAAAGTGTAAGAATAAGAGAAGATGGAAGATATGAAGTATGGTTACCATGGTTAGAAGATCACCCCGCTTGACCACACAATTTTGAAATGGCTCGACACAGATTAGACTGTTGTTGCAAATATGCACCAATCTAAATTAGATGCAGAGTATGAAAATGTATTTGCTGAGTGACTATCTTTAGGTGTCATAGAAGAAGATGAAAGGAGTGGGCATTATTTGCCTCATAGGCCCATAATCAAAGAAGAAAGCACAACAAGAATCAGGCCAGTTTTTAAGGCTTTCACTAAACCCGAAAGGTGAACCTTCACTAAATCAGTATCTAGAGAAAGGAACTAACCATATTGAGTCAATATCGAGAATTTTATTTCATTTTCGATTACAATGTTTAGGAGTGATATCAGATGTTAAGAAGGCATTTCTTCAAATATCAATACACCTGAAGATAGAAACTTTCTCAAATTTTTGTGGGTTGATGAACTTTTCAACTTAAAGGTTTTGAAGCATACTCGTGCGGTCTTCGGCATCACCTGTATTCCTTTTTTGTTGGGAACTGTAATTGAACATTTGTTAGACAGGACAGAAAATCTACGCCGTCAAGGAGTTTTTCATTATTCTGAACATTCCATAGCTATATTAAAGAAATGTTTTTATATTGACAAAGGTGTTGTGAGCCAGGGTACTTATTATGAGCTTAGACTTTTTATCAAAGAAGCTTCAGCTCTTTTTGCCTTGGCTAGATTTGAGTTAAAAGAGTCGGAGTACAATGATCCACACTCCAGTACTAGAACTTATTTGGGACAGGAAAAATTACAGCATAAAAATTAAGATACCTGAGGTGTAAGTTAATAGTGACGAGAAAATTGTTGTCCATTATTCAAAAAATATTTGTTCCTACAGGAATCACCTCACGTTCTAAATTTATACCAAAACTATTAATACAAAGAACTTGGTCTGCTGCCGAGGGTAGCTGGGATGATTAAGTTGACAAAAAGATCCAAAGGGAATTCTTTAAATGGTTTCAAGGTATTCCTAGAAAAGAGCAAAAATCACCTTGCACACCTTTAGTGACACTATCCAGACAGCTTACACAGCTGTCTATTTTCTACAATGTAAAAGTGTTAAAGAAGTCAAAGTTCATCTGATTGAGGCTGAAGTACGCGTAGCACCTGTAAAGAAGTGTTCGATGGTCTTAAATTGTGTGATCTTGCTAAAAAAAACTCCAAAAGCCGGTTTTTTCGTTTTATAAATTTAATTTAAATAATAAACTAAAGAAAAAAGTTATAATTATGTATAAAAAAATGCTATTTTCAATAACAGTAAGTTTTAATTTAATGAAATGTATTAGTTTTAATAATGTACTTACATTATATATTTAATATATAACTTTCTTTGATAGAATTATTTTAATGATAAAAAAAAAAAAAAAAAAAAAAATTGTAGAACTACATAATGAACAACTGTTCAATTAATACAATACATAAAAATAATTAAATATTGTAGATACACTTATTTCGCACAAAATCTACTCATAGAACAATAAGAATTTCACATATTTTAAACATTAATCTTATTTTCAGGACTATAATTAATTTATAACTACATAATGATTTTTAGATAATTTCTTTAAATATGTTATTTAATATTCACGTACATTTTAAAGAATCATTACAAATTTTAATCATTTCAAAATCCCACCTGGGTGGGTTAAAATTTATTTCGTGGCCGACCCACCAAATGAATCATGACCTCCCTACCTTGGCTAGAATAAGTTGGTAACCTTAAGGATAACCAGTCCTTCCTGCCCCAGTTGGAGTGCATTAGGATGTTAAGCCCCAATAACAAACAAACAAACTCACAAACCAGCTGTTTTTTTTTAGATTTAGAGATACAATTTAGATAAATAAATTTAGAGATACAATCAAATATATATTTTTAAAAAAATGTAGACGACATTTTGGTTGGTTACAGAATTATTATTAATCTTTTTATTTTTATTTTTTTTTTTAGGAAATCCCTATTTCTGCTATTCAACCTTATCATGAAAAATGGTTAAAAAGAGCTAGAAATAAAATTCCTGAGAATATAAGTGAAAGGTTATCATAAAAGTATTTTAGAAATTATGGTAAAAAAAAAAATACAATAAACTGAGTTACAAAAAAAGTGGTGCACCTAGAAAACATGGATTGATTGACATTTAACTCAAACAAAACTAATTAATTTTGCATTTTTTAAAATAATCATTTAAATTTATTTATTTTTTAAAATTAAACAGCACAATTTTAACAATAAATAACTGAATTAATGGTTTTATTGAGAAAATGCACAAGTTTAACAAATTTAGAAAACTAATATTCCATGTTTGTTTTGTTTTTTTACTGACATTGTTATCAATAGTATATTTTAATGCTCTAACATTAAATTTTTGGTGACATCGCCAATTTTCTCTAATTCGTCTCTTAAAGTGGTAATAAGTTAATTGAGGGTCTGAGGAGCAGTATGTTCAATTGGATTTATGTCAGGGCACCTAGCAAGTCAGTCCAAAACTTCGAATCTATTTTCCTGTAGGTATTCCCTAACACACCTGGCCTAGTTTTATACCCAATAAAATGTGCTATGGGTATATAAATCTGTTAAGTATTAATGAAATGCCAGCCCATACCATAACTCAGCCAACCCAAAAATTTTGTTGTAAAGTAGACTTGAGCATATCTCCCATCATGCCTTCTCCAGACTCTATGGCTAGTTGCACACACACCGACTTTTTGCCGACCGGCAAAAAACCGACCGATATTTTGCCGGTGCTAGGTGCTTGCACACACACCGGTTTTTTGCCGGTCAAACAATTAGTAGTTTTTTTTTTATAATTATAATTTTATTTCTTCTTGACCTTTCGACCTAAAACTTTTAACAATTTCTGATTAAAAATTAATATTGTTTTCATTCGATTCAGTAACTCAAACAAGTAGTAGCTTTTGTAATTATAATGCATAAACAGTAATTATAATGCAGTGGCAGGCGCCGGCAACTCACTGGCATTTTTGGCTCGTTGCACACACACCGACTTTTTGCCGGCCGGCTTTTTACCGGTCGTCCAAATTTCAATAGTGAACGACATGTCAGATAGTAACCTTGCACACACACCGACTTTTTGCCGGCCGGTGAGTTGCCGGCGCTTGCCACTGCATAGCCGGCATTACCGGGAAGTGCCGGTGACACAGTGGCATACGAGACTAAGTACGCGCTTACACACACACCGATTATTTACTAGAGATGGGCATATTCAATGATTTTCATAATCGAATGATCCTGTTTCGAGTAGTTGAGATGATCAAATGATTTCATAATCGATTATTTGAAGAGAAAAAAAAATAGACTTGTTATAGAGATATGGTTATCAAATTATACCTTTCCTTTTTTAAATAAATATAATTCTACCTTTTTATTAAAGAAAAAGAAATTATGTATTCTTCCTCTCTTCTCTTTCCAATTTCGTCCTTACCATACTACTTTTCATCATAGAAATCTAATTGCAATGTTCCCCTGATTAGTTGATTATCAATCAAATAGAGTAACCTCTTAATTATTCTGCATGGATTATCTGTGGAATTATAAAATATAGAAATCCTTCAATTTTTTTTTGATCTTGTATTCCCAACATTTGATAACTGACCGAAGAAAGGAATAGTAAAACTGGAAATGGATTATTTCCTTTTGCCTTGCTAATGAATTACACCAATCATGGGAAGTTTTATGCACTATAATTGTGGATTTTTGAATTGGTGGGTTTGGCAATTTGGAGACTGAGGGGATTGGGGCTGTTGTGGATGGAAGCTGTTAATTGCGCTGAATTGATTAGAATAAGATTTTTTTGATGTGGAAAATAATTGATGCTGCAAGAAAGGATAGTGGGAAGGTATTTGCGGTGGAAGAAGTTGAGGTTGAGCAGTGTTTTTGCGTTTCTTGTTTATTTTAGAAATGACTTCCAAAACACCCATTTGGAATTCAAGAACTTCATTGTCGTCGAATTTGTTTAAATGTGGCAAAAGCCCTTGAATGAATGAGATATGAGGACTAACTGGTGGTTCTTCTAGTGCTTTTAACAGTTTGAGTTCAACCTCATCAGGCTGGCGACGTCTTTTGTGTGCTTGCGGTTTGGGGTTCCCGCGGGTAGTTTCCTTGGGGGGTAGTGGGACTTTGGGTAGCGTATCAGCAGTTTCTACATAGTAATTTGTAGTCCGAGTGATCATTCATATTTCGAACTGAGTTCGAATGATGATCTTGAATTGATATATAATCGAGGTTCACTCGTTTAATTTCTAAACCTTTTCAGCCGCCATCTTACTTAGTTTATTTTGTGGTTCCTGCTTTATTTTTTATTATTTCTTAGTGGCTTTTTTTTTACAGATATTATAAATTGTAAATTTTAGACAAACATGAGGTAACAAGTGGCTTATCTTCCTCAATTATAGTGCATAAAACTTCCCATGATTGGTGTAATTCATTAGCAAGGCAAAAGGAAATAATCCATTTCCAGTTTTACTATTCCTTTCTTCGGTCAGTTATCAAATGTTGGGAATACAAGATCAAAAAAAAATTGAAGGATTTCTATTTTTTATAATTCCACAGATAATCCATGCAGAATAATTAAGAGGTTACTCTATTTGATTGATAATCAACTAATCAGGGGAACATTGCAATTAGATTTCTATGATGAAAAGTAGTATGGTAAGGACAAAATTGGAAAGAGAAGAGAGGAAGAATACATAATTTCTTTTTCTTTAATAAAAAGGTAGAATTATATTTATTTAAAAAAGGAAAGGTATAATTTGATAACCATATCTCTATAACAAGTCTTTTTTTTTTTCTCTTCAAGTAATCGATTATGAAATCATTTGATCATCTCAACCACTCGAAACAGGATCATTCGATTATGAAAATCATTGAATATGCCCGATTATGAAATCATTTGATCATCTCAACCACTCGAAACAGGATCATTCGATTATGAAAATCATTGAATATGCCCGATTATGAAATCATTTGATCATCTCAACCACTCGAAACAGGATCATTCGATTATGAAAATCATTGAATATGCCCATCTCTAGTAAATAATCGGTGTGTGTGCAAGCGCGTACTTAGTCTCGTATGCCACTGTGTCACCGGCACTTCCTGGTAATGCCGGCTATGCAGTGGCAAGCGCCGGCAACTCACCGGCATTTTGCCGGCCGGCAAAAAGTCGGTGTGTGTGCAAGGTTACTATTTGACTTGTCGTTCACTATTAAAATTTGGACGACCGGTAAAAAGCCGGCCGGCAAAAAAGTCGGTGTGTGTGCAAGGTTACTATTTGACATGTCGTTCACTATTGAAATTTATACGACCGGTAAAAAACCGGCCGGCAAAAAGTCGGTGTGTGTGCAAGCACCTAGCACCGGCAAAATATCGGTCGGTTTTTTGCCGGTCGGCAAAAAGTCGGTGTGTGTGCAACTAGCCTATGGTGTCCATCAAGCGAGCTAAGACAAAATCTGTTAACAGGAACCTGTAGGTATTGAACTGTCAGTCCAAAGCTTGATTACTACCCAATTCCAAATGACGTTTTCAATGCTGTAAAATTAGTTGGGAGCTATTCTTTTGGCTCTTAAGCAATAATCTACTAGCCTTCACCTCACAGTTTGTGGATATTCTTCTTTCCCATGAACAATCATGAGCCAGCTGAACTGCAGTAAAGTGAAGTTCTCAGAGGCTATTTAAAATAAAATACTGGTCATCTGTAGCCACGACATCTGGAGTATGGATTAGTCTCCCTTTACCTTTTTATTGCTCTGTGGATTGCAGTTTCTGTTTTACCAATAGAATCAGCTGCATAGTGAACACCATAGCTATCTTCTTGGCAACTTTTTCCATTGTGATTTGCATTTTTTGAATCCAAATGTTTATTAATGGAATATACAGTGTTAAGAATCAAACAATTATGAATCACAAGTAGTTAAAATAATTCATTTTAGAGGATAACGGGAAAACTTGAATACGATAAAGCATTAAAAAGGTCTTTTGTATACTGATTAGATAAAAAGCCTTATTCCAACATTATTATGCAAAGTTTTCATAGTCATAGTAAAATATCTACTAACCAATTTTATCTGCACCTCTGTTTTTGTAACTGAGTTTATACAAAAATCTGATTGGGTTAATCATTGTTTTAGATTATCTAAGTTACTTTCATTGACAGAAGAAGAAATTCGTCAAGACTACTACCTTTCTATGAAGGTTGCTATATTGGATTATATTCTTACTGATGATTCAGAGAAAAATAGGTTAATGATCTGCACCTATCCAGTTCGATATCCTGCAATGATTCTTAGAGCTCCAGTACCTTGGCATATATCATACTCGTGCAACTCCCAGCGATTTTCTTATCGCTATCATCTTTCACATCCTGTCGTTACAGAAATCAGAAATTTATTTGATGAGTAATTCATTAAAATTTGTGATTTGTTTACTTTCCAGCAAAAATATTATTATTATGAATAAAATTTTATTTGTTAGATTCAAAGATATGCTGGTTATTCCAATGAGTGAACTGACCAAAGACTGCAATTCTATGACACCTGAAGAGTTTAATTTATTAACTGATAAACTTTGTAATAGAGCAAGAAAAAAGATCATAGAACGGTATGATTTTTTAGTTATTTTCCCATTTACAAAAGACTCTATGTATTTTGTATAATAAGATTTTTACAGGTATATAATTTTTTTCTTTTAAATAGCATTTAACCATTGTCACATGTTACTTTATTGCCAAAAGACATAATTAGATATATTTTTTAAATAAAAGTTGGTTTGATATTTAAAACATAAGTTTTTATTTAAAAGTATATAAAAACTGTGAATTTCCTAACAGGTATTGGAAACTTAAAAATATCTTCTTTCTCATCCTCTTCTGCCATTTCTAGTGTAGATGGACCTCAAGTTAATATGAGCCATTCCATTGCAGTCCTGATACAGTCGACTTTCCTTAATCTGAATTCCAAGGGAGGCAAGCAAAAATTTTGGTTTATAGGGGTTTTTGGTTTAAAGAGAGTATAATTTAGGAGGTTAGGAGTAAACAAAAACTTATATTTGGAAACAAATAGTTTTATGAAAGATAGGTCAATTTACAATTTAGCACAAATGATAAAACATTGAAATACAAAATAGATTAATAATAACAATAAATATGGATATCTTCTTCTTTGAAACGATGTTTCCCTTTGCCTGGTTTCCGTCAGGTCAAGCATTCTTTCCACTTTTTCCTGTCCCACTAATCACCATACCTCAGACCTCTTCCTGTTATTTCCTCCGCTATTTCATCCTCCCATCTCCTTGCTGGTCGTGCTCGCCTTCTATTCCATTTTCTTACCATTTCAGGCAATCTTCCAGGAGGCATGTGGCTCACATATCCATACCATATTAACTTCTGTTTCCTTACACATTCCGTCACGCTTTCCATAATTTCCATTATTTTCCATAAATAATCCATAAATGCTTTCCATCTTCCTTACATGCTCATTTCTTACTGATCTGCTCTGATTTTCTGGATACTCCTCCTCCAGTAGTCCATCTCAACTACATTTAATTTATCTCTAATCCTTTTGTTGAGGGACCATGTTTCACTACCATATGTAAGGATGCCTTCAATCAATGATTGAAAAATTCTTTTCTTATTCTTTTTCGATAACATCCTGCTCCACAGAACATTATACAAGATGTGTATTACCTTTCTAGCCATTCCACATCTACTCTGTATTTCCCTATCACATCCTCCTACCCCCTCCAGAATCGAGCCCAAATATTTGAATCCTCCTCCTTCTTCTTCCAATTGCTTGACAGACCATTACTGGTCCCTGTCATCCTCTAACAACTTCCGCCAGTCTGCTCGTCATTGCGCAGCTCCCTTCCAATCCCTGACTCCCAGGATCCTCCTAGCCTCTTCCGCTACGCTGTCCATCCATCTAAGGCGGGGTCTCCCTCTGCTCCTGGTCATGTGTATATCTTCCATCAATAATTTTTTAGGGATCGCATTCTTTGACATACGAGCAACATGGCTGGCCCACCTCAGTCTTCCCAGTCTCATGTGTCTCATTATGTCTGGCTCTTCCAGGAGGCTATACACTTCTTGATTAGTTCTTCTGAGGTATGCCTCCCCGACTCTCTTAGGTCCATAAATGCACCGCAGAATTCTTCTTTCGAAAGCCAGTAGGCTTCGTTAATCCGATTGAGAGACTACCCATGACTCCAAACTGTAAGTTAGTACTGGTCTTACCAGTGTCTTGTACAGTTGCATCTTGGTAGTTCTTGACAGAAATTTGCTTCGGAAGAATCTACCCATACCATGGTTGGCAATGAGTTTTCGCCTCTCAATTTCTCTTGATGTTTCACATCCGCGGTTACAAGTTCCCCAAGTAGATGAACTTTTCACTTGATTGAAGAATCTTCCAAATTGAACCTGCCAGGGGACTAAGTGTGCTAGTCATGTATTTTGTTTTTGTTTCATTTAAACAAAGTCCCAGTCGTCTGGCTGATTCCTCAAGAGCCAGGAAGGCATCACGAACTGCATTCTGAGACTGTCCCAAAATGTCTAGATCATCAGCATTTCCGAGGATCTGAACCATTCTGTTGAAAACCGTTCCTGTTATCTGGATTTTTCAACCCCTTATTACTTTTTCTAGAGCTATGTTAAAGGCACGCCAATGCATCCCCCTGCCTCACCCCATTCATTGTGGTGCTCGCCTCTGATATTTCGCCTTGAATACGCACCACATACATGGATTCCATCATTGTCAATTTAGTCAATCGAACCAGTTTTTTTGGAATTCCAAACCCTCTCATGGCTTGACACAGGGGTTCACGCAAAACTGATTCTGAGCTTCGCAAAAATTCACTAGTCGTCGCCCATTATCATTGCTTATTTCATGCAAGCCATGCTTTCCAGTTGTATAGCCACAGTTACTTTCTTTTCCAACTTTAGCATTAAAGTCTCCTGCAATGATAATAATATCGGCTTTTGGGCATGTGCTCATTGTCCTCTCAAGTTGGTCATAAAAATCCTCTTTGTCTTGCTCCTCAGAAGTTTCTGTTGATGAGTGGCAGCTAATCGGGGTATAGTTAAAAAAATTTCATTTAATCCTGATTCAACAAATTCGTGGGTTTACTGGTCTAAAATCCATTACTAGATGTTTGCATCTACTAATCACTATGAAGTCTGTCCACAGAACATTATACAAGATTTGTATTACCTTTCTAGCCATTCCACATCTACTCTGTATTTCCCTATCACATCCTCCTACCCCCTCCAGAATCGAGCCCAAATATTTGAATCTTCCTACCTGTTTATATTTTTCTCCTTCTATCGAGAGATCCTCCACTTCATTCCCCTCTCTACATATGTATTTGGCTTTATTAAAATTTATCTCCATTCCCCAGGCTTTGTACCATTGCATCTGCTTTCTCATAATCAACATCAGAATATGGATATATGTAATTAAAAGTCTGAGTTTTTTTGTTTTTTTTGTTGGGGGATTCCATACTCGTTTTGTCTAGAACAACAAGAGGGCCAAAAACATTGTCATCTACATCTTGTCTGATGAAGTATAGTTGCAATACAGAAAATCTTTTTAAAGATTTTTGAGCTTCCTTCTCCACTCACCACTTATTTTGTTGTTGAGATCCTCCAACCATTCTCTAAACAATTTGCCTTTATTCTAAGCTTTTTTACTTGAGTGATAATGCATAGGGAATGACTTAATGTTTTTAAAACATCGAATGCTTTGCATATTTCCTAATCATAACGGGTTTCAGCTTTTGGCCAACCATTCTCAGTGTTAGTAAAATTGTAACATTATCTTTACTGTTTTTTCCACATGATATTTCTCATTTTTAAAACACAAGGTTTTATTGGGAAGGCACTTAAAAAATAGGCGGATTTTGTCACAGTTAAATATATTCTGTGGCTCGTAGGATTCTAATTATACGTTCAGTTCTCTTTTCCAGTCTAAACAAACAGCTTCTTCAACACTTGAACTTTCCCCACACATTTTTTTAAAAGGCAAGTCATGATGTTTTCATGAGCTTTCACTCGCTTGAAATTCATCAATTCCCAAACTTGTGGCATATGATAGAACTTTTTCTTTAAGTTACGGTCCTCTGTATTCAAAATTTTAAATGTTCTTTTAAAATATATGATTATTCAGTCTGCATAGTTCAGTCAACTGACTTGACAGACTAAGGTTAACTCTTTGAATCTGCTAGAACTGTTAGCTCCTCTTCTTGCAGCAGATTTCCAGAAACAATTTTGAATATGATCGTATCTTATTTCTCAAGTAACAAGCTATTAACTTAGTTGCTCCAATGCTCCTTTTAGTACAAGTAATGCTAAAACCAAAACTGAACTCTAGTGCAAAAGGAATTCTATCTCAGGATTTTCTGGTCAATTTATTTGTTTTGCCATAAATGAAAATTTCTGAAAGTTTACAAACCAATTAAAATAGGCATAGCGAGGAGAGGAAGGGAGGCCTGATTAAGATCTAAATGTCTTACACATGAGCAAAAAATTAATTCCTACTTCCTGGTAAGTAGCCATAGAGCATATTAATCTCCTAAATCCAATAAAGCATGTTTGGGATATATGCTGGAGAGGCATATATGAGCTCAGAATCATGCATCAATGACAGTTGCTGAGCTTCATAATACACTAATGGAAGAACATTCCTCAAGAAGACATATTTTGTTTTCAGTCAATGCTGAGACACCTGGAAGATGTTAGACAAGCAAGAGGGGGTATGAGATAGAACTTCTCTTGCAACCGAGTTCATTTTTTGTTTTAACATCACTTGTTCAAAAAGGAGCTTGCAGTAACTAAGTTAGCTGCTTGTTACTGAAGAAATAGGAGACGATCATATTCAAAATTACTTGAGGTACGCATGATGATATAGAAAATTTTATTGTATGTTTTAGAACTGAAGATGAATGTTTAGCATTCGAAACTAGTTTTCAAATAAAATAATCTCAATAGAAGTGGCATTTAATTCATCAATCCTAATTATATTCAAAATTGTTTTTGGAAATTGCTGCAAAAAGAGGAGCCAACAGCTCTAGAAGACAGAGTTGACCTTACAATTAGGATTGATGAATTTAATGCCACTTCTATTGAGCATTTAATAGAAGTGGCATTTAATTCATCAATCCTAATTGTATTGATCCTTCTATATCATCATGCGTACCTCAAGTGAGAGTTGACCTTAGTCTGACAAGTCAGTTGACTGTACTCTGTAGAATGAATAATCATACATTTTAAATGAAGATTTAAAAGTTTGAATTATACTTCTGTTTCTTTATTTTAATTTACTTTTGTTCTTATTTCGAAGCTTATATGCCATAATCCTGAAAGAGTTTGTTGATTTTCTATCATCATCTACTGCTGTTCATACTAAATTATGTATAAATTTTATGAATTATTCTCACTTAGTTGTAAATTATTGCAATAATTATTTTCATTGAATTTTCCAGTTGGTTGAAAACTGTTGTTTACATAATATTGGACAAAAGAGAAAGTTGGTATCATTTAACACCAAAGCATGTTGGGGACTCAGCTTTTCTTGTAGAAAGTTTTTTCTCATCAATTAATGTCTTATTGGAGAAACAATTTCGTATTATTACTACCAAATCAATTATTCATTATGCTGAAATATTTTCGATTTACAAAGTAAAGATCATTTTCTGTCCATTATTTTATTATGCTTTTAATTGAAATGAAAATAGTGAAATAAATTTTCATTCTAGGGAGGGAATAAAATAGCTGACACTTACGAAGATTTAATGTTTCCAAGACCTCCTATGATAAGAATTGGTGTGGAACCTGAATTAGGAACTAAAAATTTACATTTAGTTCCTATTTTGGATGATATTATAGAGTTATTATGTTCTGTTTTTTCCAAAATCCTCCACGTGTTTGATAAAATTCCGGTTATTGAAGCAATGTTAATTCCAGGTAACTATGTGTGTTTATTGTTCAATTTTTCTGTTTCTTTTTGAAATTGATTATAACGTATTTTTCAGAATTTGCCGAAAATGATTCATATTTTCGTAGAGTTCATTCTTATGAAAAACATATACATAAAAAAATAAGTGATACTAAATTTATATTTCTTGTTAATACTGAGGGCCCAGGTCAGTATTTACAGATTTATGAACCATATTTATACATTCTATGTGGAGAAGCAGACAAAGAATTAAAGCAATTTTTTGAAATTGAGCCATTCCCTTTCTTAAAGGTGAGTAGGAAACTTATCTAATATTGAGGAAGGTTTAATTTATTATTGTAAATGTCAAATCTGATTCTTTATAGTGTTTGCTAATGGTTATCCACACAGACTCACTTGTAATTTACTAAAACAAACATAATCTCAACAAGAACAACATGAAATTAACAGTAAAAGATACTACACTTACAAACACCATCAGAAAGACTTGCAAAAATATTCACAAATAACAATAATAAAACTGATTACATCGTCACATTCAAAATGGAAATATTATACACTAAAACCAAAGATAAAGATAAATTAGAATTACAATCTAATATAGTTAATGAAATACTTTGCAAAGATAATTGTGGCCAATCGTATTTCGGTAGATTGGAACAATTACTCAAACGATGTACTTATCAACATAAATATAGCTGCACCTCTATAAGTAAAAACCCTAATAAACCAGACCTAACAAGCAAATGAAAAATTCTTTCAAATTTTATTTTCCTAAAATTATACACTATGAACAAAATAATTTTAAGCGAAATATCAAAGAAATAATAACCATAGAAAAAAATAAAAAGCGCTCAATAAAATTAAAAGCAGACATCCTAAATCTCAGCACATGTTATTCCAATTTAATACACTCAGATTTATGTATACATTAATAATACATCATAGTAAGAACCATTGATCCATTTAAATAATTACACATCCAATGAAAATTCTGTCTACCAGTAAAACCTGGGGTTACCATAGGTCTGGAAAAACCGACTTAACTGAACCACTCCTAAAAGCTCACCTATTTCCGATTTTACAATTCTATCCCTGTTGTATGTAACTACTATACTATATTTTGTCAGTTTAGTCTGTATACCTCTATGTGGTTTATGTTAGAATATCATCAGTAACATTGTGAGTAGAATCATACTCCTTCATATTTTTGAATTATAGGGTAAAAGCACCAATTATTGACACTATAAGGAAATTTCTGCAGTATTTTTGTCATAGCTTTTTTGTTTATAGGTCAGTCCACATGATTCCAAGTTTTTCTCATTGGCCAAAACCTCAGCTATTGATTTCTCTCGTTATTTTTATCAAAATACCACATTTCAAGTTTTATTTTTGCAAAAATTAGACAATACTGTATTTTATATTACCTAAGGAGATTTAAGGATGGGAGATAACATTGCTGATTAATATTCCTTAGACAATACTTTTTTTCCCTCATTATTTACACCAAAAACCAATTATTGACACAGGAAAGATCCAATTATTGACACCAATATAAATATCAATTAAATCTTTATTTTAATCTATATTGCATTATATATTTTCAAATATAACATTACATAGGAACTTAGGTAGGTAAAAATATTTTAATTGAGCAACATGTCACAAAATGTGTTCAAATTAACAGAAAATATGTAAGTATATAAGTAATACCTACTAGCTTAATTTCAGCTTATGACTTATCTAGGAGCTGACTAAATTCAGTCAGTTAGTAAAAAAAAAAAAAAAAAAAATCAGGGGCTTTGATATCTTGGCCACGATATGTTGAAGTTCTATGGTAAACCTTACTTAACTTAAAGGAAAACATTCTTCATATGGTTGCGTTTTCAGGGTATTCACAATCACTTTTCCATTTTCTATTTTCAAAATGTGGCAAGCTGCAAGGACCATCTTCTTATTGGGTAATCTGGCTGTGACGTAATCACCCTGCTCATCTCTTGTCATTCCGTTTTCCTTCATCTCATCTTGTCCTTCCACATTCTGTTCACACTCTTGATTGGAGTTCACCTGGTCATGAATGTATTTTTGTATATCATTTGGTAAACGAATATGATGCAGCATCTCACGATGACCGTCTTCTACTCTATCTTCTTTGGGTTCTCCTTCTGCTCTCTTGTATGTACAAATAACTTGTATGATTTTGTTCTTTCCCACTTCCCAATTCTTTTTTCCATGTTCTTCTTTACTGTGTTGTACCTTTCGAGCTCTTCTTGATTCTGCACATACTGCAACAGGAATGGAACTGTTTCTTTTGTATCTTGTTCGATGGAAACAATTATTTCCTGTCATTGCTCATCCAAATCATTCAAGCTTTCTTGAACTGTAATGCAATTAGGGATTTCATCAAGTAGTATCATATCTTGAGTAATAAGTCATTTTAAATTCGCTTCGGAATCATTAGGATTTAATTGATATTAAATTAAATAATTATTTAAAATCATTCTCATTTGATTGGTCCTGTTCTTCCTTTTCTTCTTGGTCTTCTTCGCTGGAGGAAGACATGATTTGGTCTTTCGTTTCTTGGCTTTGAAATTATTATTTTTCTGTGCTTGCTCTGCCTTCTTCTCTCACTCATCTGCTTTCCTTGCTTTCATTTGTTCTCTTTCTTCTCTCTTTTTTGCTCTCTCCATTTTTTATGGCTGTAAGAGCTTCTAACATTTGTTGCATCCTTATATTTCTTCCTCTCAAAAACTTTTTCGTTATTTTTCTTTTGGTTTGTCCGAGCCATTTGATAATCCTGAAAAGGAAAAGTATACCTAAACCTTGATTGAATACTTATTACAAGAACTTTTACATGAACTAGTCGACTCTCACACATTTATACTAACTGAAAGTAAGTTGAGTCCTGAGAGTAGACTCGTTGGCGTTCGTCTCACTTATACAGTATGCCTATTATGGTTATTTCAGCCAAGGAAAGGGGTTTCAATTAATGGGCATTCCATATGTCTATAAATCCTGTTTCAGCAATCCAATTATTGACACCCTCTGTTGAACATTAAATCCACTCATCTTCTTTAAAAATGAAAAACACCATTGAGTTAAAAAAAAAAATAATAAAAAAAAAAACAAAACAAAAAAAACATAGTGAGAACCAAAGTAATCTGAAATCCCTATTATTGACGGGGGGTTTCAATAATTGGGTAAACTTGTGTTTTCGAGTACCCATTTATTGACATCCCTAAAATTCAATGTTTTTGTTGAAATTTACACTTGAAAACTTTATTCTCGTGAAATCGCAGTATTAAAAAATCGAATAAAATAAAATTAAGTGGAAAAGTAAAAAAATTAATAAGTTACCCAAGAAAAATAAAGACTCACCTCTTAGTCAAATCAACAACAAACACCTGCCGGCTGGACACTGATAAAAAATCCTAATTTTCCGCTAGGATTATCATCAATTGTGACTTGATTTTGGCACTAATCTGTGCCTGATTAGTTGAATTTTTTTTAACACCAAATTCGAATCTCTCGGAAGCCACAAATGCTTATTTTTTGATATTGATGGAGCAAGTGTCAATAATTGGGGGGGGGGAGTCAACGATTGGTGCCTTTACCCTAGATCAAAATTAGTGTTAATCGAAATATCAAATGCTCCAGAAATATCTAGTTTTACCATGAGTACAAATAATTGAGAGTTTAGAGAGGACGATGTGATTTGAAATTTTATAAAGCACATCTGCTGTGATTTTTAATAAATTGTTATTAACTTTAAGCTGTATGTAAAGGAATCTTTCATCGTAATTTTCACCAATTTCCAGCAATCAGAATAACTTAAAAATTTTCACACATGTCTAGGACCAATGACAATACAATAATTGCACGACTTTGTTTTGAAGTTCTCACTTAGTCCAGTCAAAATACTCCAGAAAGGGGGAGATCTGTCTTACAAAAAGTGGAGTAGTAGATTTAGTTTTTTGTGTGGTTCAGATGGGTCCTGAGAATAAAATATCAAAAGTGTAACTACATTTGATAGCAGGAAATTTTTGGGGAGCAAAAAATCCTTACATTTTTGCAAAAAAGCATATAAAAAAATGTGTTATTTACAAAATTAAAGTTTATTCAATTGTGCGTCTAAAGACATCCCTTAAGCTGAATTTGATTGAGGCGTTTAGTTTACCATTCACGGGATGTCGGAAAATTTTGTTCTTTTTTACCGATAAAAAAATTGATATTGATGGAGCAAGTGTCAATAATTGGGGGGTTGTCAACGATTGGTGCCTTTACTCTATACATTGAATATACAGATATTCTGACTTTATATATTTATATTGTTTACTTTATTTTTAAATCGCCTGTAACTCAAAGAATGTCAAAACTGGATAAGTCGAACCTGAAGAGTGAACAAATTTATTTTGAGTCAACCAATTTTAATTTTTATTGATTTTTTGAGAACAAATTTTCGAGATATGAAGTTCGCAAAAACATATTTTTTTGAGTTATCGAATTTTTTCCTATAATATGTGCGTGTGCTTGGGTGGGTGGGTGCGTGCGTTCAAGGTTAATTAATTTTAAACAACTTAATGTTTTAAATAATTTGCTCTAAGAAAAATTAACCGAAATGGAGACTCTAATGGAAATAGAGCATAATAAAGTACATATGCAATTAAATGCATAATTTAAAATAATCTGTTACTTTCTTCTACTTATATGTTTACACATACAATCAATCACACGCTGCATTGTGTGCCCAGACATCAGCTTTTACCCATGGTAGGTAGCCATGGCTAAAAAAAAAAAAAAAATTAACACAGTACATATGCAATTAAATACATAATTTAAAATAATCTGTAACTTTCTTCTACTTATATGTTTACACATACAATCAATCACACGCTGCATTGTGTGCAAAGACATCAGTTTTTACCCATGGTAGGTAGCCATGGCTAAAAAAAAAAAATTAACACAATAAATGTCTGTCTTGTCCCTGAAATGAAACAGTTCTAGGAGGATAAGCAAGGATAAGGTTGAGATATACTGGTTTATGGTTCTAGGAAACTTTGAATTATAGAGCCTCCCACCTCAGGATATTTGATTTACAAAGTCTGATTGGTTCGAGTAAACTAATACGATTCATCATATGAATGTAATCGAGAAATGGGGTTCACTTCGACTTACCGAGTTTTGAATGTAGTTATATTGTAGCCTACTTTGCAGAGTTGGGCAGTACTAAATTTCATCAATATTTAAGTACACAAACAACTACAAGTACTTGTACTTGCAACTACATTGTACTTGCAAGTCATTTTGTACTTGGTAGTTGGCAGTACTCCATTACTTTAACCAACTACTGTATTTGTACTTGTGGCTTTCAAGTACAATTACATGTACTTGGAAAAAGTAATTGTGACAGCAAATACCACCAATGAATATTTGTATTTGTGAGGCTGCAAGTACAACTACTCAGTTTAAAAACAACCGGATTTTGTAAAATTTGGTATTGGAGTTACATACATATATACCAACACTATTCTATTAGTATGGAACATCAGAGAATTCATTTTAGGGAGGTGAGGGGCTGAAGCGGACATAATAAAACTCGACCGATTTTCGTAAAATTTCGTTTTGGAGTTACATCCATATATATACCACCACTATTAGTGTGGAACATCCCAGATTTAATTTTTTTTTTGGGGGGGGGAGGTGGGCTGAATCGGACATAAAAGAACTCGACCGATTTTCATAAAATTTGATATTGGAGTTACATATGTATATACTAACACTATTAGTGTCGAACATCACAGAATTCATTTTTTGGGGAGGGGGGGGTCTGAATCGGTCCGATTCAAATTTTATGAAAATCGGTCGTTTTTTTGTCTGATTAATTTACGAATTTAGGTCGAGTTCATTTATGTTGTATTCTGCCCCTCCCCCCTCCTCCCCAAAAAAAATTTTACGAAAATCGGCCAAGTTTTTTTGTCTGATTCAGCCCCCTCCCCCCCCTCTGCCGCCAAAATTAATTCTGTGACGCTCCACGCTAATAGTCTTGGTATATAAGTATGTAACTCTAATATTAACTTTTACGAAAATCGGTCGAGGTTTTTTATGTCCGATTCAGCCCCCCCCCAAAATTAATTCTGTGATGTCCCACACTAATAGTGTTGGTATATATGGATGTAACTCCAATATTAACTTTTACGAAAATCGGTCGAGTTTTTTTATGTCCGATTCAGCCCCCTCCCCCAAAAATTAATTCTGTGATGTTCCACACTAATAGTGTTGGTATATATGTATGTAACTCTAATATTAACTTTTACAAAAATCGGTCGAGTTTTTTTATGTCCGATTCAGCCCCCCCCCCCCCCCAAAAAATTAATTCTGTGATGTTCAACGCTAATAATGTTGGCTAATAATGTTTCACGCTGATATCTAATTTTACGAAAATCGGTCAAGTTTTTTTTGCCTGATTCAGCCCCACCCCCCTGCCCCCAAAATTAATTCTGTGATGTTCCACGCTAATAATGTTGGTATATATAGATGTAACGCCAATATCAAGTTTTACGAAAATCGGTCGAGTTTTTTTATGTCCGATTCAACACCGATGTCCCACACTAATAGTGTTGGTATATATGTATGTAACTCTATTTAAATTAACTTTTACGAAAATCGGTCGAGGTTTTTTATGTCCGATTCAACCACCCCCCCAAAATTTATTCTGTGATGTCCCACACTAATAGTGTTGGTATATATGGATGTAACTCCAATATTAAGTTTTACGAAAATTAGTCGATTTTTTTTATGTCCGATTCAGCCCCCTCCCTCCCACTAAAAAAATTGATTCTTTGATGTCCCACACCAATAGTGTTGGTATATAGCGATGCAACTCCAATATCAAATTTTACAAAAATCGGTATCTATTTTAAAATAAAACCATATTATGAATATATATATGAGAAAGATACTAATAATACTACTAATATGCTAATATAATAATCACAATGCATTCAGAAAGATAAAAAATATAAAAAAGAAATCAATGAAATAACACAAATATAGTGAATAGAAAGGAAAAGATATATAGAGAAAAAAAAATTAACTATTTGAATGTTAATAAGACAAAATATTTACAAATACCTGAAAATATATATTTACACATTTGCTTACTGCCTGTTATATTATATAGCTATATGAGACAAAATTAAAAGTAATTTTTTAGACAGGCAAATGATTAAAATTGGCAAATTTACCTATAATGATATAATTATTGAAGTAATCCATTGATATCGGATATAGGTGAGATTGACTGACTGGATTTTTAATTATTACACATATTGGCGGCGTCTAACTGGGATTTAAGGAGATATTGGAATAGGAGAGTTTTATATGAGTTTAAGGAAGGAGCATGTCTAATTTCAGGAGGTATAGAGTTCCAGAGGGTAGTGGATCGATCTAGGAAGGAGTGTTGGAATAATGCTGTTCGGTGGAGAGGAGTATATAGGTCAGAGGAACGTGATGTTGTGAGTTGGGAGTGGAGGGATGACTTGAATTTCAACAGGTTATAGATGTAGGGTGGGCAATGGTTATTAATGACTTGGTACAGGAAGGTGCCTAGGAAATATTGTCTACGGGAGGATGGATAGAGCCAGTCTAAGGTAGTGTAGAGGTGCAATACATGTGAATGTCTCGGGGTACCGGTAACAAATCTGATAAAACTATTCATGATTCGTTGTAATCTGTCCCGGAGACCCACTGAGAGGCCCCCATACACCACACAACCATAATCAAACTGAGGAAAAATGAATGAGGAAACTAGGAGTTTTCGCGTCGATTGAGGAAGGAAATGACGGGAACGATGGAATAATTTGAGGATTCCTATTGATTTTCAGGCTATTTGGGCGATTTGAGGCTTCCAGGAGAGGTTTTGGTCAATAATGATTCCTAAATTTTTGGCAGAGGAACAGAAAGTGATAGGCTTATTATTCAGGTTTAGGGTAGGAAAGTTGGTAATGGATCTGAGGAGGGGACTTGAACCGATTACAATGGCTTGAGTTTTCCCTGCATTTAGCTTTAAATTATGCAAGTTAGCCCAAGAACAGATTCTATCGAGGTCTTCCTGGATCCTAGATAAAGCTTCATGTAATTCGTTAGGAGGAAAGGATAAATAAATTTGAGAGTCGTCTGCATAAAGGTGATGGGAACAATGTAAAATTGACTGTGGAAGATCATTAATGTAGGAGTTGAAGAGGAGGAGTGAAATGCTGGAATCTTGGGCTACTCCCGAAGACAGAGGTAGGAAGTCGGATAAGGGTTGATTAGGGATAGATACTGCTTGAGTGCGGTTGGAGAGGAAGGATCGAATCGTGGATTGAACTATTGGAAAATTTTAAAGCATTTAATTTGGAAAAAAGGATACAATGGTCAATGGAATCAAATGCTTTAGAAAAATCTAGGAGTATCACGACGGTCAGTTTTTTTTCATCTATTGCAGCGTGGATATCGCTTATGATTTTGGTTAGTGCAGATTGTGTAGAATAACCAGGACGGAAACCGGATTGGAAAGGATCGAGTAGATGGGAATCTTCCAGGAAATGAGAAATTTGGGAATGCACCAATTGTTCAAGGGGTTTTGAGAGGTTTGAAAGGATGGAGATCGGGCGATAATCTGCAGGACAGTTAGGATTAGGAGTTTTATTGATGGGATGAACAATAGCTTTTTTCCAGGAGGTAGGAAATATAGAGTTTTGTAGGGAGAAATTATAGATAAAGACAAGGACTGGTAAAATTTCTGGGAGGCATAATTTTATAAGTTTAATAGGGATACTATCTGGGCCTACGGAATTGGTATGAGATTTCATGATAGAGGAGATAATTTCTGTGGGGGTTATGTCGGAAAAATAAAAGTTACTGTCATTGAAAGGTGTTTCTGAGGAAAAATTGGAATAACGGGATGGTGAGGTGAGAGATGATGAAACAAAATAGGCGTTCAGGTCATTAGGCGAAACGGAAGTTGGTCGAGGTTGAGGATCCGGAGGTTTTATGAAGAGCGAGTTTTCGAAGGATTTGCCATTTTGACTTGGAATGGGGAGAGGACGTTAAGGCTTCGTGGAAATAGGAAGATTTTGCACTTCGAATTTTTACTTGCACCTCATTACGCAGTATTTTGAACACTTAATAGTCGTCCGTGAGTCTCGTTCGTCTGAATCGTCTTCGTGCAGCCTCACGCTTTCTCTGCAGATCTTTAATTTCTTTTGACATCCAGGGTGCAGGTCGACGACGAAAGGTAGAGGTTTTAAGAGGAGCGTAGGTATCAAGGATTCTAAGAAGATTTGATGTGAGGATTTCAACCATGGAGTCTATGGAGGAGGAGGAGTAGATTTCACTCCAATCTAGGGTTTCAAGGAGAGGTAGGATAATATCACGGTCAAGGGCATCAAGGTTGCGGTAAGTTATGGTTTTTGTAGGAAAAGGATAGGTTTGGAAATCGTAGGATATTTGGATTAGGTCATGGGAAGATAAAAATGAAACGGGGCTTTGTGAGGAGGAAAGGAGATTTTTTTGAGAATCTATAATATATAGATCTAACCATGTGTCGGTCCAGCGGGAATGGTGAGTAGGAGCGAAAGGTACGATGAAAAGGCGGAGAGAATAGAACAGGTTATCCTGGTAACCTTTATCATTGGAGTCAGCAAGAAAATTTGTATTGAGGTCTCCGGAGATAATAATATTGGAATAGAGAGGAACCAGGTTAAATAAGGAAGATTCGAAGGACTGATCGAACGGAACCAGAGGATGACGATATATCACAGCGTATAGTAGGTGATGATTGCCGGCAGAAATTTCTAGGATAAGGTATTCAATGTGAGGATTTATGGATGAGGGGGAAAAATCGAGGATTCTTGTTTTTAGGCTGTCGTGTACATATATGCCAACACCACCGCCAGCACAACGGCCAGCCCGGTCATGGCGGGTAAAGGAGTAATTGGGAAGGGAGACAAAAGAGGAAGGAATGTGGGGCTTAAGCCAAGTTTCGGAAATAGATATAATATGATAAAAGTTATGTGAGAAATATTGCTGGAATTCATCAAAATGGGCAGGCAAGGATTGGGAGTTAACGTGACAGGTAGTTAGGATACTAGACATACTGAAGAGAAGTTAAGGGAAAGACATTAATAGGAAAAAAGACCCTGTAATATGAGTAACAACCTGCAGAGTACATTGTATAATAAAAATTAATAGAACTAAAATTAGAAAAATAAAATGAAAAAAAATAAAGTAAAACTATTTATGTGGGAAGAAATTTTAAAGAAAAATGTTTGAATGAAATAAAATTCAAAAGTATGCATTATAAATAAATAAGCCAAAATGATGCAAGAAAATGACAGTAAGTAGATTATACAGGTAAATGACAGTCATACGAAGACATCCAAATCCTGAGCTCGGTCGACAAAGATAACAGGGTGGCCGTCGTTTCGGCAGCACACTCTACCGGCTGAGAACCATACATATTTTAGTTTACCAGTTACTTTCTTCTGCCTAGCCAGCCAGTAGCGGTGTCATTTCTTCTCCAATGAAAATCCGGTGGGAATCGTTCTCTTGCCAACCGATATCTCTTGCTGTAAATTCCCGTTTAACTTTTCTTTTATGAATTATTTCGTCTCTAAGCGTTTGCCTGACGAAGCGCACAATGACAGAGGGCGGCCTGGGATCGTCTTTTCTTGGTCTCCTTCGTTCTACCATGTCCAGGTCTTCAACATTAATCTTGAGACCAACGCTGGAAACCAGACCCGCCGGTGTCTCTCCTGGGCGAATAGGAATGCCTCTGATCTCAACTGATCTGCTCAGAAGACCCTGCTCGGCCTTAAAGTACAGATGTACTCGTAGTTGCAACTACTTTCCAATTACTGTAATTGTACTTAAAGTACTTTTTGCCCAACTCTGCTATTTTGTTCACTGTAGGGCATGGTTATGAGAACAATGTAGTCTGAAAATATCACAAAAAGAAAAAAAAAAGTGTATATATATTGTTATGATTTTCTTTAATCATAAATTTTTAATATTATTTATCAATAATTATTTACTTTAACTCATTAAGGGGTTCTGTCAATATTCTTTGGAATTATTAAACGTTTTGTTTGTATTCTATTTATTATAAATTACAGTGTGAAAACAATATTTAATTGAATCGTTTATTTCGGAAAACTAAAAAAAAACTGTGCATGGGTTCTTTCTGAAATAAACGGATTATTTTCAAGGCTGCCAAAAAGCATTGCTGATATGGAACATAAGTTATTTCTGCACTAAAAGATGTATTTATCTTTAAATTGTACAGTACCACAAAAAAAATGCATGTTTTGATATTTGGCCCTTAGGAGGTTTCTGAAATTAACGATTCAGTTTTACCTTTTTAATTTAAAAGTTAAAGTTTTTAAGTTTAATTTTAATTCTAAATTCCATTACTGAGAGAACCACTGCACTTACCCTTATCTTGTCCTGTCCATGGCTTTGTCTTCTGGTTCCATACTCTTCTATGCCTGGAGAATCCAAGCTGCCCCAAGGCCCAAAGCTGACTTCACCTTTACCTGCCTCAAGGGTTAAACCTTACAGGTACCTAAGGTGTTCCTAATCCAAGGGTTCCACCTGCTTTAGAACCTTACACTTTCATCCGTTATCCTACACAATTTTCAGTTTTAAAATATCACAACAATATATTTTGATATATTATCATGCTATTGATGATCTCAATAGCACGAAAAATTAATTAATAAATAACAAAAGAATTTCAATAAATAAATCGATGGATCGATCAGGAAAGCGGTGAGCGCCATTTTCATTCCCAGTGCCCATGTGGACAAGGCTCAGTCTGTTGTCAACGAGACGCCGAGCATGATCCTTCTTGCTCCCTAGTACGCTTCCCATACGGAACTCAGCTTGAAGCCAAGAAGACACATGGCCATGTACAGGATGAGTAGCAGTTTTGTATGAGTTGCAGCAACATCGAAGACATCTTGACACTAGTAACCCTTAATAAATTATAAATTAGATATTAATATTTTGGCATTTCAGGCAATATTTAAAATCAATGTTTAATAAATTTAATGTCAGGCCCTTCAGGCATTTAGTAGAATGTTTATAATTTAATTGTGTTTTAAACCCTTCAGGTAAATATGTTTATAAAATTAAATTGTAAGGAGAAACGTGTAATGGTTAGAATGCCCCTGTAAACCCACCTGAGAATTAAAATTTTAAGAATTAAAGTATTAATTTTATTAAATTGTATTAATATTAAAACTATAAATTTATTTTGAATCTAATCTTTTATTTTTCCTGTAAATTATTAATATTTTTAACTTTTATTGTCGCTTATATGAACATGCTAATCGTAAATTATTTAAAATTGTGACAATTTGCGCCCAAATAGTGTGGCTCTTAATGAGTATAAATTTAATTAATAATTAATAGTAGAATGATGTTTGTTTTGTTTGGTTTCATGAGCCCTAGACGGGCGGCGTCCTAACCATTACACGTTCGTTTAGTTGCCACGTGCTGTATGCTTCCGTTAAGGAGTACCACGTGGTGTGTAGAATTGGTGAGTGTGAAATATATAATTTTTTATTTTTGTATAAATAAATCTTGTTTTAATAATGGAGCAATTAAATGGAAATATTATAGAGGTGGCTCATTATATAATAGAGCGCTTGGATATTATTGAATGAAATGGGGAGTGATGTGGTGAGGGGTCCCCAGTATTAAATAAACCTTGTAATTTAAATATGGGTCCAGCCTGCACAGTGGGAAATGACATATCACTTTTGGCAATTGAAAAAATGGGACGAGAATTGGGAAATAAAATAGATAAAAATAATAAAAGATTAGATACAATGTGGGCAAGATTAGATGAGTGTGAAATTAAAATTGAGAATAAAAACGAGGGGAAAAAAAAGGGAATTAGAAAGAAATAATAAAAGCTTAGGAGAAAAATTAATAGTACAAATAATAAATTAGTCGATTTGGAAGAACAAATTAGTACAAGATTTGGGTGGATATAGAAGGGAGGTACAGTTGTTAAGGGAACAGCAAGTCAAAGGAAATAGTGCAATATATGATGAGATAACAAAATTAAACGAAAAACTGGAGGTAATTGAAAATTTTTATTTGTCACCGGAAACATCATTAATGGATAGACCTATAATATCATGGGGAGAGAGCCAAATAAATTCTAAATATCTAAATTTTGAAAACTATATTGTAAATAACCCGTACGAATTTATAGATAAGGTAAAAAGAGAAACAAAAGGATATAAATTTGAAAACTTTAGAAATATTTGACAAATATTGGTAGGAGAGGCTGGCCTATAGTTGGTATCTAATAAATATGGCTGATAATAATAATAATATAATATAATAATAATATAATAATTTGGTTTGGGGTGATTTGAACACTCGGACAGGTAAAAAACCAATATTTCCCCCAACAATCAAAGAATGAAGAAAGAATGGTTAGTTTTGCTGTATCCAATTCATTAGTGGTAATAAGTATATTGTTTACCCACAAAGAAAAACAAAATGAAACACAACTGTTACCTAATGGAGCAGCAATGCAGACAAACCATGTTCTGGTTTTCAGAGATAAAGAGATATTAAAAAAGGTCTAACGTTCCAACAGAAATCGGAGTAAGAGATGTGAATTAGGAACCATTTATAGATTTATTTAAGTGACAACTTCACAATAGCTGGCATTGCAGACCAGCATTGTAAAAAGGATAGAAATAAAAAGTTAAGAAATGTACAGTTTGACCTGCAATATGAAGAAGCAGATAAAGTACACAATGGAAAGAGAAAAAAATCTCCTAAAAAGAGATATAAGACTGAATAGAAAAGCATATCAGGAGGCCAGAACAAATACAAAAAAAGTATTAAAGCATAAGAAAAGATAAGTCTCACAACAAGTTAATAACTGCCCAATTAGTCTTTTTGGATAATGATGTGCAAGACAAGTGAAAAGAATATTCTGTGAATAACTAAATCCATGGGAAGATAGAGAGTTTCCTGACATAGTTGTGGAAACACAGCAGGAAAAGAATGATCATGAAATAATCCCACCAGATTAGGATGATGTTAGCCTGATTCAAAAGGACGTTAGAGATAATAAGGCTTCAGGGTTTGATAGCATACCTGTGGAATTTCTGAAGTTCAGTAGGTCAGATCTGGTAAAAAAGCTGATTTATTTGATGGTTAATATCTGGGTGACCAAAAAAATTACAGATCGCTGGAAGAAATCAGTTATCATACTCCAAGAATAAAGGAAATCCTTCAGACTGCAACAATTACCAGAGGATGTCTGATGAAGCCTGCCAACAAAGTATTTTCCATTATTTTATATGACCGACACGTAGGTAAAACCTCAAAAGAGCGATTACCAGGGTTTAGAAAGAATAGGTCAACTATTGATCAAATATTCAACTTAAACAAATTATGGAAATAACCAAAGAATTCAACAAGCTTATATAAATCATTTTCATATATTTCATAGCTTCAAATAAATGTGGTTAAGCCTTCATTTATTTGGATCAGATTTGGTGGAAATTTTTTACAGTCCTATTTCATACTTTTATTCAGGTTAAAAAAATTGCTAGTATAGAATATATCTCTTTCAATGTATCTATTCTCTTTTTGGTATACAAGTAAACAGATTAAAAAACAACAATAAAATATAGAAAAGTAATAAATAGTTTATGTAATAAACTAAAAGTTTTATTTTACATAACTTTTCTTTAAGTAATTTGGAAAAAAAAAAAGATCGAGTGGGAGAACTTCACAGTTGTAGTTACAGTACTGCAAGCTAATTAACGGCATAGCATTTCATTCAAATATAATGGATGTTATTATGAACTACACATACAATGTGTCAGAGATTTCAAATTTCAATAAATTTATGAAGGAAAGCTTTTCTCCATACGGTGCAATTAAAACATATTGGTTAGGATTATGAAACAACATAGTAAACAAATAACTTAAAGAATATTAGGGATGTTTCATATGGATTTTGGTATATATGAAGTAATGGAACAGTTCAGCATTATACATACTGTCTCAAGGAATGAACATTTTTAATTGAAAAGAGGAAAATAGATAAAAAAAACAAAAACACTTTTTTAATATATATCTGTACTATGGAATAATAGACAAGAAATTTTTTGCTTGTGATCACTGGGGCTGAGAATTATATGCAGTAAAAACTGAAAAACATGCGCACATAAGTATATACATAAAATAGAATATAAAATAAAACTTTATTCTGGGACGATGTCCCATAAGAATAATATAATGTACGTAAATAAATACTATGAGTCTAGCTTTCATAAGATGAAATAAAATAAATTAACAATCTGGTTAACTATTTACAATTTTACAAAGAACAAAAACATAGATCTTGTAGTACACAAGACGTCCCAGTATAAAGTTTAGTCTGAAGAATTTCCTTTATTCTTGGAGTATGGTAACTGATTTCTTCCAGCGATCTGTAATTTTTTTGGTCACCCAGATATTAACCATCAAATAAATCAGCTTTTTTACCAGATCTGACCTACTGAACTTCAGAAATTCCACAGGTATGCTATCCAGCCCTGAAGCCTTATTATCTCTAACGTCCTTTTGAATCAGGCTAACATAATCCTAATCTGGTGGGATTATTTCATGATCATTCTTTTCCTGCTGTGTTTCCACAACTATGTCAGGAAACTCTCTATCTTCCCATGGATTTAGTTATCCACAGAATATTCTTTTCACTTGTCTTGCACATCACTATCCAAAAAGACTAATTGGGCAGTTATTAACTTTTGTTGAGACTTATCTTTTCTTATGCTTTAATACTTTTTTTGTATTTGTTCTGGCCTCCTGATATGCCTTTCTATTCAGTCTTATATCTCTTTTTAGGAGATTTTTTTCTCTTTCCATTGTGTACTTTATCTGCTTCTTCACATTGCAGGTCAAACTGTACATTTCTTAACTTTTTATTTCTATCCTTTTTACAATGCTGGTCTGCAATGCCAGCTATTGTGGAGAAGTTGTCACTTAAATAAATCTATAAATGGTTCCTCATTCACATCTCTTACTCCGATTTCTGTTGGAATGTTAGACCTTTTTTAATATCTCTCTAGAAAACACTCCTAATTCCATCCTTCCTTAACTTTTCTTTTTCTCAGGTGATCTATTTTTACTCCTTTTATAGACCTCATATATTCCTGCTTTGCAACAAGAAAATGGTTTTAATCAAACGGTGTTAGGCTAGAAGGGGGAATGTTCAGTAACCATAATTTGAGTAAATCGCGAAAGTAAATTACAAAGTAAATTCTTTCTCATTGGGGACGGGTTCTTTACTCCAAAACTTGTGAAAATCCTCATTTTAGCCTATGTGAGACCGTTTTAAGTTATAGTACATGGGACAAGCTAACAGATGGCGATGGCATCTCAGTTTCCATTTTTTTGGACATTCCACCTTCTTGCCCAACACCTTTCAATTGATGTCTGGTCCTCTAAACGATCTCACATCATTAAATATGTTAAAATACCCTCTGAAAACCAGAACATGGTCTGTCTGCATTGCTGCTCCATTAGGTAACAGTTGTGTTTCATTTTGTTTTTCTTTGTGGGTAAAAAATATACTTATTACCACTAATGAATTGGATACAGCAAAACTAACCATTCTTTCTTCATTATTATTTGTCTTATTTTGTAGGTTATGATTGCTGATTGTTGGGGGAAATATTGGTTTTTTACCTGTCCGAGTTTTAAAATCACCCCAAACCAAAGGCTGGAAATCCAGAACTGCTTTACTCATTTGCTTTGACGCAACGAGGGCTCTTCCAAATTCATATTTGTTTTGGCTTCCACTGTAATAAGTATTAAAATCCTTTCCACTTTGTTTTCCCATTACATTCCAACATTTAGCGGTTCAACTGCTGCAACTAAACCTCAATACAATTGTCATTGATAATTCTTATCGAACAAAATTTGTCTATAAAAGGCTCCAAATCTCATTGAAAAATTAAAATAAAAAATAGGTTTTGATCGCCTTCCGATTTTATGTCTTTAATTCCAACAAGAAAATGAATTGTGATTGTGGGGAGGGGGGGGGGTGAACATAATAGTTATACTGCTCTGTCCCATTCACAAGTTCCATTTTATGAAATATGAACCAGAAATCCTGACAATGCTTTCAGAAATAAAATATTTTTTCTACTTTATTTGTTTTTTATGAGTTTATTGGAAAAATAATTTCAAATTTTGATTCCTGAACATTTATAAAAATAATTTTTCTTTTATCTCAGGATTTTGGAAGAAAAATTGCAAAATATAATGAATTAAAAAATGAAATATTGTTTTTAAGAAACAAAATACCATTAAACCTTATTGAATTAGATTGCAGCAAAGTTAACTCAGCTATGACAGGACTTATTGATGAATTTAGACAATATATAGTTGACTATTTCTTCAGGCTTAACATGGATCAAAATAACCAGTAAGTAGTGAAGTTATTTATTTTACAAATGTTTCAAATTCTCTAGTGTTTATAAATTAAAATTGCAGGATTGCTAAAACATTTGATGAAATAAGTATGAGAGCTAATGAAATACCTGAAAATATTCCAGAACTAGTTGAACTCATAAATTTCATAATTGAAAGCCGAGATGCTACTATGTTTGATATGAAAAATATGTTAATAAAAAGTGCTGAATATGTAATCTTTCTAACTGAACATGCAAAAATTACAGGTAACAATGGTTTTAGCTTCTCATTATTTATGTGCTCTATTTACCTGTTTTTGTATATTGAGAGTGAAGTATAATTATTCCATGCTTGTAGGAATTGTTAGATTTGTATAATTAGTTTTAAAAGAATGCTTTTAAAAAAATTATAAATATAGTGTCTACATTTTTTAAATATTCTTACAGACGACCATCGTAGATTTATTAGAAAAGTTTTCACATGGCCTAAAGAAATGGATAAGATTTTGGATATTACTATGCAAAGAATCACTTTGCAAAGACAAGTCATGGAGAATTCTCTTGCAGCAAGACGAATCAAATTAGAAGAAATGTTTGTACAACATTGCACTAAAAAATTAATTAAATTTTTTTTTCTATTTTTAAGTAAAAGGTAATAGGTGTTAGTATTATGTAATAGGTTTGTCATTTGAAGAAAAATTAATAATTTCAATGATCATAGTTAATGTTCAAATGGTTGGTATGATTAACTTATTGATAGAAGGGTGAATATAATAAATTAGTTTAATATAATTACATCCACATACATAAATGATGATTGCCAATTAAAACAGTTCATCATAATATATATATATCAGTTTAGCCAAAAAATTAAATCAATCATTTATGAAAATTATTTAAAATAAAAAAGAAATTTCCTCACATTCATAAAGTAGTCAAATTATCTATGATATAAATTAATATTTAAAAAAAAATAAAATAAATAAAAAAAAAAATACCTGTTCCTGAAGATTGCGTGGTGGTAGCACTTTCAAATTAAACAGGTGGAAGGAGATCTGTTCAATGTTTAAGAATCACTTATAGAATTTTTAATCATGACTAACAAGACGAATCCACATAAAAAAATAAAACAGTTCAAAATGTGCTTTTCGTAAGTTATGTGCATGAGTATCCATTAATATTCAGGTGAAACTATATATTAAATAAAAATTAAAGCTGAAAGTGATGTCATTTTTGTTTTGATATAAAACACAAAAACAGACTAATTGTAGAAATAAACTGATAGAAAGAAAGAAAAAAGTATGATTTATTGAATTGAGTATCTCTACATTTTTTGAAGTTACTAAAAGATTATATGTATATTTTATGTTAATTCTAGAAGCCTATCTAATGAAGTGTCTTTTAACTCAATTTATTCTGGAAACGTAGCATACAAAATATTAAATAATTCATCTGTTTTCTGATGATGTTTTCTTCTTCTGAGTTAATTTGAGTGAAACTATTGATTTTGGCTATCCTATTTATCATCTGTGAACAAGTGGATTCTATCATTTTCAACTGAATGTTCTTTAAAAATGATAAAATAAAACTTTTCTTCATATTAATGATTTGTCATTTTATGCCTGATCATACTTGCAAAAAATTACTTATGAAAGAGTATAACTGTGTAGAATCACCACTATCAAATATTCACACTATATAAAAATAATTGCAATTAAAATATTTATCATACAAATTTCATATTTTGTCTTTATTATTATTTTTTCAAATATTGTTAATATTTCTAGTTTAATGCAGCATATGTCTTTGCTTGATGTGTTTAAAATCAAAGATCCTCCCATTTTGACTATGGATGACATGAGATCAAATGTGATTGAAATTGACCAAATATCGGATCTTTTAGAGTCTGATAAAGAAAGAGTTGAAGTAAGTTTTAAGCTAATTAATTATTCAATATACTATTTTGGTTTTCTTATATTGACATTTTTTTCTCCAATTTTACTGGCTTTTTAATTATTATAACTGTTATCTGAGATCTGCAATCCAGTTCTGGTGTTGGTCACATCAAGGTACTGCCTCCACTCAACTACAATTAAATATCAAACACTAATTTATTTATAACTTAATAAATACATCTAGATTCTTAATTTAATATAAACTTACTATAACAATTATGACTTAGGTTTAACTTACATCTAATTACACTAATTTAATACAACAGTTATCCTAAATAACTTTCTTTTTTTTTTTTTTTTTTTTTTTTTTTTTTTTAGGCTTTAGCTAGACGCTATTGGCCAACTTTAAAATATTTCATATTCAAATAATTGTTTGTTTTTATTTTTTCTTAATAAGTGAAAATCTATGATTTTTTATAATTTAATGCCAGTGGATTTTATAAAATGGCCTAATGTTTCTAATACAGAATTAGGGTTTGTTTGATATAATATCTATATAAGAAGTGTTGTCTTTATTTATTATTTTTTTAATTTTATTTATAAAATGGTATCGCTCGGCAGAATATTTTATGCATGACATTATTATATGTTTCGGATCGTCTTTAACTTCGCACAATTCACAGTAATCCATATCTTTTCTTTTAATTTTGTATAAGTACGAACCACAGATAGCATGATTAATTCTCAATCTGCACATTGATCTTATCCATGATCTGGGAGCATTGCTGTTACCAAACCATGGTTCCATTGATACCAGTGGGCAGTGTGATTTATAAAACAATCATTTATAAAACAATCCCTTATCTTCTTTTGCATACCTTTTCTGCCATTCAACCTTCATGGAAACTTTTAATTCGTTAAATATATCTGAAAATGGAACATGACATTTATCAATCGGTTTTTTTGTTGCTTCTTTGGCAAAGCTATCGACTGCTGTATTGCCTTTAATACCTGTATGGCCCCTAATCCATGCAAATTTAATAGTTTTACCTAGTTTTTTAATTGTATGAACTTTTTCCAAAATCGAGATTATTAAGGAGGATGTTTTGAAGTTGAAATTTAGATTTTCTAGTTTTTTTATGGCACTTAAACTGTCAGTTAGAATTAGACTTTTATTGAAGTGGCTATCTTTTATGTGATCTAGGGCAGTTAATATCGCTGTTAGTTCGGCTGTGTAAACCGAAGCCCTTTTTGTGTATACTAATAAGTATACTTTTGTTGTATGTAGGAATATAGACAGCAGCGCCTACTCCTTCTGGACTCTTAGATCCGTCTGTGAATATTAGATAAAAAGATGGAAAATTTGATTTAATGTATTCGTTGAAATATGAATCGCGTTGGGTTTCTGGAATTGTAACAAGGTCGGGAATTGTAACAAATTATTTCTATATTTATTGAAAATATATCGTATATGCAATTGAATATAGGAGGTTTTTTCATACTATAAATCGTATCTTTATAGCTGGATAAGTTTAAAAAAGCTGCTACCAATGGGGGAGGTGTTTTGCTTTTCCAATATCTGTGAGTTAGGGTTTCTGTTGTTAGTTGAACCAGTTTATTATTTAACTCGCTGTCCTCTGCTAGCAATTTTATGACAAATTTCCCGGTCAAAATTTCCCTTCTGATTATTAATGGAGGTTCTCCAGCTTCGACTAAAATATTATTATTCGGACTGCTATTAAGTAGGCCTAAGCTTGTTTTGATAGACCTATACTGCACTCTATCGAGAGTGAGTAATTTAGATTTTGCCGCGTTCCCATAAAATACGCAACCAAAATCTATTATAGCCCTAATTGTTGACTTATAGAAATCAATACATATTTTAGGGGCAGCCCCCCATTTAGTTGAACAGATAGCTCTTAATATATTGTTGTATTTTTCACATTTCTGGAGTATTTTAACAATATGTTGGTTCCAGCTCAATTTCTGATCCAAGACGAGACCTAAAAATTTTACCTCCTTATTAATTGGAAAATTATGATTGTTGATGGTGAGAAATTCCTGTTCTATTTGTTTTCTTTTTTTATTAAAAATACAGACTGTTGATTTTTCAGTTGATATTGACAGGCCTTTCTTTGTCGCCCATGTAAGTAAATTGTCTATTTTTGGTGATAAGGATTGAAAACAATCATTAGTATCTTTACCTATGGTATACAAACAGTTGTCATCGGCGTACTGAATCAGGTGAGCATTGTCTGTTATATTTTTATTTATATCAGCTATGTAAACGGCGTAGAGAAGACAACTTAAAATGCCTCCCTGTGGCAAACCGATTTGAGCTATACGCGATTCTGTAATTTGTCGGTTTACCCTCAAAAAAATTTTCCTGTCTTTGTATAATTCTAAAATTCTATAAATAAAGCCTTCAGGAAGTTGTACATTAGACATAGCCCTACTTAATTCACTGAATATAATGCTGGGTCAATCCATTTCAAATCGCCCAGGCAGTGTTACTCAACATTTTTAATTTTCCTGATTCTTTTATCATGGGTTCCCTATGGGTATACATTAACAAAACTTCAATTGAAAAAAATTTGCAAGCCATTGTTTTTATTTGGCAGCCATTTTAAAATGACGATTTAGTGAATTTTATGAAAAAAATAAGTTTGCGGAAAATTTAATTACGAAGTCATTTTTAAAGATATCAGAATAATTTAAAACCTAGTGTGTTCAGTGTGGAGTATCCTTCAAAAAGACATTAATTTAATTCCGCTATCATGCAAGAAAGTGGGTCAAAACCATTCTCTAAAAACCCTTAAAAAAAAATTAAAAATCGTTACTTTTTAAGACCATAAATTTTTAGGAAGGAGAAGAGACTCACAAATAATATTTTATTTCTGTGTTGAGTACTCATGATACTACCAGCAGCATAAGTTTTAGTCTTGAGAATGAACTCCTTTTTCTTCTACGGCTATTCAAAAATGGCTAAAATCACGTGTATGCCAATTTTCGTTGGTCAATATCTGAAAAGGGACTGAATGAAAACAAGTGAAAATATTATGAAATGTTCTTCATACTAATAAGAATACGCCACAAAAAAATTATGACTGAGACTCAACTACGTTTTGAGTTATAGATCTATGAATTTCAATAAAAGCGCTACCTTTTTAATACACTCGTGCCATGCTAAATTAGCAACTATTGGCTTAAAATTATCATAAATCTATCAATTATTATTTAGAGTATTAAAATAATCAATTTAGTCTGTATTAATATGCAATACTTGAGTTATAAATGTCCATTTATTAAAAAAAAAATTGTAAGTATATTATACAAGTATGTTTGTAACTTAAAACCCTTCGTTAATGTCAACTGACCCAGCAGTTCACATGTTGCAACAAGTTAATGTGAGTTTTACAAGTTTAAACTTGAACTCTTCCATCTGCAACTGCTAGTACAGTCTACATCTTTTCTGTCATGTCACCCACCACTTGCTGAGACATGAACACACCCTTATAGCGGGCAACACTCAGTTGTTTCAGGTTATCCCTTCCTTATACAGATCAAATCTTGACTCCACAAGACATGTTTAAATACTGTCGGGACAACATCACTGGAATCAAATATATTTTTGTTCCTTCAGCTGAAATTGAGGAAATGGAAACAAAACTGACCGAGAGATTTAAATACTGTTTACCAGTGAAAGGTACAAGAGGCTATCACAGATACGTTCCCTTAAGTAACAATCAAATAAGGTGTTTTGTTACTTCCAAAGGCTCGAGCTTTGATGATCATCAGACTTCAATATTATGAGGAGTTAAGGCTTGTAAAAGTTGAAAAAAAATATGAAGATAACAATGAAATTTTGGTGCATTTCTTTCATCCTTCTAGACGGAAAACTGCCTTTCAACTGTCAAAGAATGATACTGCGTGGGTACCTGCAAAGAATATAGTACGTAAAGTGACTCCATTGTAACTCACTACAGTGTCTGGAAGAACACTGTTGAATATTCGCGGTCTTTTGACCTTTTAAATTTCCCGGTTTTTGCTGTTCCTTCGATGGGGGCGCTCCTGGTGGCAGGATTCACGAATCCTCACTCTTTTCTCTACCGCCGATCTGAGCAGATGCAGGAACTTCGGCTCTGCAATTTCTTTCATTTCCTTTTCCTATCCTGTTCACAATTATCTCTCACTTTACCTTGCAGTCAGCCGGTAAGTTCTCCTCTACATGCGCACAGTTCTCGCCGCCAAGGTAAGCCAAACTTTAATCATTTTCGTCCCATCACGGTTCTCCCTCATGAACCAGTCCCTAATTTCAAAATACAGTCCACTATTCTAAACTCATTACATGGTCCTCCGGCCGAATCTAAATTAAATTATCGTTTTTGGTCGAAAAGATTGCTAAAAGTATCGTTTTCTCTTATCGCTCGCTGCTTCATACTTGGTTTTTCTTGCATTTCTCATTTCGTGGGTGGAGGAAGGGGTCATTTGTTGGTGCTTAAAGCTTTTATTTGCTCTTATTTTCGTTGTTTGCCAATTATTTTTGGTTTGCTTAACAATAAATTGCGTTTCTCGGGTTAGCGGGTCGGAACTTGCACACACTTGCCGGTTCTTTCCTGCTCCAGCACACTTTGCACTTTGCCTATTGCGCATTTCTTGTGTTCTTTTGCTTAAATTTTTCGCTTTTATTAATTTCTTCGCCTATATTAACTCGTTTAATATTATTTGCTCATATTGCATTTTCTCTTTTTTTTCGTATCTCCTTGGAGGTATAACCTGTACTTGCTCGCTGGAAATTTTTCGCTTTTCTCGTCGTTTTCTCCTGGAACTGTTATCTTTTGGCATTTTGTGATTTCATAAGTTATGGATATTCACGTTCAAAGTCATATTTGCTCTCTTAAGGATTTCCTTAACTTGCTAGGGGATAAAGCCAAACCTGGTATATCGGCTACCGCCTTATCAGTCATTAAAGAACGACTTAATTTGCTTGAGGCTGAAGCAAAATCCTTTTTTCAATCTGCCTTGGATAGTGCTGAGGACAAAAGTGTTATTGGGGAACTCCAGTCTGAACTCATGGACTTCACTTCTCAGTGCTTGGAATTAAGCTTGATTATCTCTCATTTGACTCCTTTAAATGACAACTGTGGTAATATCAGTCAGGATTCCCAGCTCAATAGTGCAGCAGGTAATTCTTTATTGCATTCTCTTCCAAAAATTCAAATTGACAATTTTAACGGCAAGGGTGATTTTGATTTATTCAATTCCAAATTTCAAACTTTAATTCATCAGAATATAAGCTTATCTGTGGTTTCTAAGTTTCATTTTTTGATATCTCTGCTTGAAGGAGAACCTCTAAGGTTGATTAGAGCATATCCTATTACTTCCGAAGGGTATGATGCTGCCTTAAATCTTTTAATTTCTAAATATCAAAATAAAAGGGCTTCAATTAATGAGTGCTTGGACAGGATATTGGATATTTCTTCCATTGCTGCCAATGTAGCTTCCCTCCAGGGTTTTCTTGATACTTATCTCATAAGTGTTCAAACTTTAAAGTGCTATCAAGTGGATATAGAGTCGGGGAATGCTGAGTTGCTAGTTAGATTACTTCTTCGGAAATTAGATAAAACTCTTCGCTTGAGATTTGAGCAAAATTTGGGTGGAACCTTTCCTAAACTGGATAAATTAATTAGTTTCATAAAAGATCAATTAAATGTTTATAAAAATTCAGAGCTTTCTAAACCTGCTACTGTTAGCTTGGTCCCAAAAAGGAATATGTCTTCCTTTCATACTGCTTTGGCGGACACTAAGCTTGTGTGTATATTTTGCAAAGGTGATCACAAAAAATATGCTTGCCCTCTTTTCTCAAGCCTAAATGTTAAGCAGCGCCATGAGAAGGTAAAATCACTTAAGCTTTGTTTTAATTGCTTGTCCAAACATTTTAACCATCAGTGTAATTCTGTAAACACTTGTGCCAAGTGCCATAAACGTCACCATTCTCTTTTACATTTTGATGAACCCAATTCTAATTCTTCATTTAATGCCCATAAAGCATCTCAAAGTTTTAAGCCTGATGGGCATTCCACTCTTCATACTTCTGATTCTGTTGGAGTACCTTCTCTTAATACCTCGCCTGCCATGCCTATAAGTCCTGTTTCTCTTTCTCATAAGTCTCAAAGTTTGTCTTCTAAACCAAATGTTTCGCTTGCTTGTGAACAGTTCACTTCAACTGTTCTACTCGCAACAGTTAAAGTTAGGATTTTTTCTTCACCTCATAATTACATTATTGTGCGTGGCCTGCTGGACCCAGCAAGTCAGGCTAGTTTTATTACTGAGAGATGTGCTAAGCTTCTTAATGTTTTCTCCCCTCAACCTTGTGACCAATTAAATGGTGTTTCTGTTGTTCCTGTGAAACCTCTTGGATATGCCAAGCTAGGCGTTGGTGATACTGATGGAAATACTATTAAGGATGAACATTTATTTATGGTTCTCCATAAAATTACAAACGATTTACCTAGTTCTCCTATTGCACCTTCAGTTAAGGAGTTAGTAGCCCAGTATCCCTTAGCCGATATGGAATTTGATGTCCCGTCCAGGGTAGATGTGTTGCTTGGCGCCGACGTATCTGCTTCTATTTTGGAAACCAGAGTTGCGTCTCTTGGGGAGGGTATGCCATTTCTTTATAAGACTTGTTTAGGGTATGTTCTTATGGGTTCAGCTCCTGCACTTGCTTCCACTCCTGGGGAGGTGACAGGTCTTATCACTTGCCATGTTTCTGATAACAAACAGGTCTCCAATCTCATCAAAAAATTTTCTGAAATTGATCAACCGCCTCTTCTCCCTCCTAGAAAAGATGATCTTCTCTGTGAGCAAATTTATTCTGAAACCACGACGAGAGATTCCGAAGGTCGTTATATGGTGCACTTACCTTTTCGCCCTACTGCATTGCCCCTAGGGGATTCAGCCAGTACTGCTCGCAAATGTTTTGTTTCGCTGGAGAAACGTTTTTCCAAGAATCCTGATTATTTCATGAAGTACCGGGAATGCATCGATGAGTATTTACGTGCGGGCCATTTGGTGCCTGTTGATAATCCAGATGTCTTAAAAGGTCCACATTATGTATTGCCACATCATGGAGTCTTCAAGCGCCACGGAGATACTGAGAGTATTCGGGTGGTTTTTAATGCCAGTCAGCCCACCTCAAATGGTTTGTCACTGAATGATGTCCTGCTTCCTGGACCTAAGTTGCAGAATTCTATTCCTGATTTGCTTGTGATTTTTCGGATTTTTCCTTATGTTTTCTCTTGCGATATTCGCCAAATGTATCGTCAGATAAGTTTGTATCCACCTCATCGCAATTTTCATTTGGTTTATTGGCGTGAAAACCCTTTAGAGTCTCTTCGTTTATACCAGCTCACCACAGTTACTTTTGGTGTCGGCCCTTCAGCCTTTCAGGCCATTCGAACCCTTCAGCAGTTGGCTTTAGATGAAGGTTGGAGGTATCCTCGTGCTGCTTCTGCACTGAAGGAGAGAACCTACATCGACGATCATCTAAATGGTGATTACACTTTAGAAGAAGCTCAGACGCTCATGGCGGAGCTTAAAAAACTCCTCATGCTTGGTGGTTTTGAGCTGCGTAAGTGGACCAGTAATCACCCCTCGTTACTTGCTGATTTGCCTGAGAATCAAAAGCTCTCCACTTCTTTGGCCTCATTGGTTGGAGTTCTGGGTGTCTCATGGGATCCTCAACTGGATAAATTTCTCCTCGAGTTTAAATTGGATACATCGAATGATTCATGCACTAAAAGATCAGTTCTCTCCCAGCTCTCTCAGATTTATGATCCCTGTGGGTGGATTTCCCCAATCGTTCTTTGGGCAAAAATTTTTATGCGAGATATTTGGCTTGCCCAGCTCTCTTGGGACGAAACCTTACCCCTTTCCATGTGCAATGGGTGGAAAAGTTTTCTTGATCAGGTTTCACTGATGCCGCCTATAGAAATTAATCGTCCTCTCTTTCCCTCTAAGGGTATTCATCGATTGGTTGGGTTTTCTGACAGTTCAGAGAAAGCTTATGCCTCAGTAATTTATTTGTGTACTGAATTGGGTGATGGCAGCCATCATGTCTCCATTGTATTTTCCAAAACTCGTGTTGCTCCCATGAAGGTTTTGACTTTGCCTAAACTAGAGCTTTGCGCAGCATATTTGCTTGCTCAAAATTTTGATTATGTCTTTAATTTACTCTCCAGAGAAATCATCATTTCAGAAAGACTTTGCTTTTCAGACGCTACAGTCGTATTGGCCTGGCTTCGTAGCTCTCCTCATATATTTAAAACTTTTGTGGCAAATCGTGTGGCTCATATTCAGGATCTTACCCTTATGAATTCCTGGTTTTATGTTCGCTCCTCGTCTAATCCTGCCGATGTGGCTTCCCGCAGTGCTCTACCTTTAGAGCTATTGAGTCATAAACTTTGGTTTAATGGGCCCGAGTGGCTTTCTGGTCCCCGTATAGTTTGGCCTGTTAAGTGTTCTGACCCTAAGTGTTCGGAGTCAGATTTTAGCCAAGAGTTAAAGGCCGTGGAACTTGAAAGCTTGGCCGTTACCTCTGTTCCTACACCTTTTTACACCAAATTTTCATCCTGGGTCCTTCTGTCCTGAGTGGTGGCATGGATATTGCGTTTTACTCATAACTTAAGAAAGCCTGTATCGGAAAGAGATTTGTCTCGAACCTTGAATATTTCTGAAATTACATTTGCTCGTAACCAAATTTGCAAAATTGTTCAAAAGGAATCCTTTCCCAATATTTTTGATTTGCTTTATTCTGGAAAAAATATTCCCAAGCAGTATGCTGTGCTCAGCCCTTTTATTGATAATGAAGGATTGATTCGGGTGGGTGGTCGTTTGGCTAACTCAACTTTGTCCCTTAGTGCCAGGAATTCCATTTTATTACCCAAGAGGCATCACATCGTAACATTGATTATTAGTTATTATCACCTGAAATATTTTCACGCTCGTGCCCATCTGTTGCAATCACTTATTGCTTCCTCCTTTTGGATAATTTCCTTTCGTCAATCCTTGCGTTCTGCACTCTCCAAATGTGTTACATGCTTTAGAGTCGAGCCTCGAAATAAGCCTCCCTTTATGGGTGACCTCCCTGAAGACCGAGTTATCCCCTCTCCACCTTTTTCACGCTCTGGATGCGATTTTGCTGGACCCTTTATAATTCGCTCTTCTACTTTACGCCAAGCTAAAAGAGCAAAGTGTTACTTTGTGGTGTTTGTGTGCTTTGCTACAAAGGCTATGCACGTAGAAGCTGTCACTGAAATGACCACGGCTGCCTTTTTAGCCGCCTTGTCAAGATTTATTGCTCGCCGCGGTATCGTATCTCATCTTCATTGCGATTGTGGAACTAATCTGGTCGGGGCTGCCAATTCTTTGAACCGCACTTTTCGAGAGCTTTTGAAGGCCGATTCTATGCAACTTCCGCATTTTGGTGAGGAGCACAAAGTTACCTTTCATTTCAATAGCCCTTTGCATCCTTCAAGTGGTGGCCTTTGGGAGGCAGCTGTTAAAAGTATTAAACGGCATTTAACCATTTTTTTACAGAATCATGTTCCTACCTTTGAAGAATTCAATACATTGTTGATCCGAGTGGAATCTATGCTGAATTCACGTCCTCTTACTCCGCTTTCCAATGATCCTTCCGATGTCAATGTAATCACACCTGCTCATTTCTTGATTGGGCGCTCCTTGTGTGTTCCCCCTGATGATGCACAATTATATGAGCAACCATCTCTCAAGTGTCGATGGTTATGTATTCAACACATGTTTAATGGTATTTGGAAGAGGTGGAGTAGGGAGTACTTGCACACCTTGCAACTGAGGCAAAAGTGGTTTGTTCATTCGCCCAATTTGGGGGTTGGCGACATGGTGTTTATAAAGGATTTAAATTTGCCTCCGCTTCAGTGGCCTATCGGGCGCGTTGTCAAAGTTTTTCCGGGGTCTGATAATGTTGTGCGAATTGCCAGGGTCAGGACTTCTCGTGGAGAATACACTCGTCCGGTTTTGCGACTTTTTCCTCTTCCTTTGGATGTCAGGGATGCCTGCGGTGTGTGCGAGGTCTGACCCCTTGATTTCGTTAGTTCGTTTATTTTTGCCAATTAACCCTTGTTTGAGTTTTACTAATCTTTGTTATCCAGCGTTTTCTTCTAATTGCATGAATACTAACAAATTACACCAAAAAAAAAAAAAAAAAAAAAAAAAAAAAAAAAAAAAAAAAAAAAAAAAAAAAAAAAAAAAAAAAAAAAAAAATGTTTTGCTTATTGAAGCTTATACGCTTCAAGGGGGGGATTATGTTGAATATTCGCGGTCTTTTGACCTTTTAAATTTCCCGGTTTTTGCTGTTCCTTCGATGGGGGCGCTCCTGGTGGCAGGATTCACGAATCCTCACTCTTTTCTCTACCGCCGATCTGAGCAGATGCAGGAACTTCGGCTCTGCAATTTCTTTCATTTCCTTTTCCTATCCTGTTCACAATTATCTCTCACTTTACCTTGCAGTCAGCCGGTAAGTTCTCCTCTACATGCGCACAGTTCTCGCCGCCAAGGTAAGCCAAACTTTAATCATTTTCGTCCCATCACGGTTCTCCCTCATGAACCAGTCCCCAATTTCAAAATACAGTCCACTATTCTAAACTCATTACAAACACACAACATAACTGATAAACTGTGCAATGAAATATCATGTTTGTTCAACTCCTTAATTAAAATTACAGCTGGCCAATAGGTACAAACAGAGTTTAACACAAAAATTTAGAGAAAAACATTAGTGTATGTGTATTACGCCAGTGTAGTACATGAGACATATGAGTTAGTTAAGTTCAAGTATTCTACCTGGGATTTTATTATTACTGTCCTTTCTTATTAATAATAAGAGGTAATTAAAAGTGTATTGCTAATTTAGTGATTTAAGCATCATTTAACTAGTCAGTTAAGATAATTTTAATGATTCAAATTAAATAAAAATAATGGTAAAATAAAATGTTATGCAAAAGTATTGCATATTAATACAGACTAAGTTAATTATTTTAATACTCTAAATATTAATTGATAAATTTAAGATAATTTTAAGCCAATAGCTGCTAATTTAGCATGGCACGAGTGTATTAAAAAGGTAGCGCTTTTATTGAAATTCATAGATCTATAACTCAAAACGTAGTTGAGTCTCAGTCATAATTTTTTTGTGGACTATTCTTATTAGTATGAAGAACATTTCATTAAATTTTCACTTGTTTTCATTCAGTCCCTTTTCAGATATTGACCAACTAAAATTGGCATAAACGTGATTTTAGCCATTTTTGAATAGCCGTAGAAGAAAAAGGAGTTCATTCTCAAGACTAAAACTTATGCTGCTGGTAGTATCATGAGTACGCAACACAGAAATAAAATATTATTTGTGAGTCTCTTCTCCTTCCTAAAAATTTATGGTTTTAAAAAGTAACGATTTTTAATTTCTTAAGGGTTTTTAGAGAATGGTTTTGACCCACTTTCTTGTATGATAGCGGAATTAAATTAATGTCTTTTTGAAGGATACTCCACACTGAACACACTAGGTTTTAAATTATTCTGATATCTTTAAAAATGACTTCGTAATTAAATTTTCCGCAAACTTATTTTTTTCATAAAATTCACTAAATCATCATTTTAAAATGGCTGCCAAATAAAAACTATGGCTTGCAAATTTTTTACAATTGAAGTTTTGTTAATGTCTACCCATCGGGAACCCATAATAAAAGAATCAGGAAAATTAAAAATGTTGAGCAACAAATTATATTTATATTGGGCGATTTGAAATGGATTGACCCTGCTGTCATATGCTTTGGAAATATCTATAAATACAGCAGTGACCGTTTTGCTTTTTGTGAATGCTGAGTAGATGTCAAATAGAAGTTGGTATTGAGCCTGCTGAACAGATTTACCTTTTCTGAAGCCATATTGGTTTGAAGGCAGAATATCATTTGTTTCTAAATACCACTCTAGTCTCATTTTAATTATTCTTTCAAATGTCTTAAGGACACACGAAGATAATGAAATTGGACGATATGAAGAGACGACTTTATTATCCTTACCTGGCTTTAAAATAGGAACGACAAGATATTCACCCCATGAGTCGGGAAAACTAGCATTTTTCCATATTTCATTAAATATGTCGATAAGTAATTCTTTAGCCATTTTTGGTAATTGATCTAGCATTTGATAGTGAATTCGGTCTAACCCAGGAGTGGTATTGCGTTTTGATTGTAGCACGATATTTAATTCATTAATGTCCATTTTCTTAAAGAGAACATGTTCAACTATATTATTATTTAAATTGAATTTTTCTGAAGCTATTGGAGGGCAGATTTCATTAGAAAATTCCTCTACCCATTCACCTTTACCAGTAGGTTGTTTGTTTGTGGTTTTTCGGTTTTTTAATTGTTTTAATCGTTTCCAAATGACTGATGGATTGGTGTCTTTATTTAGCAAATTACAAAATTCACGCCATGAGTTTGATTTACATTGCTTAATAAATCTTTTCGTTTTAGCGGTAGCGATTTTGTAGTTTAAATATGATTCGTAATTGCTGTTTTGTTTATAAATATTATAGGCATTTTTTCTATCGTTGATGAAGGTTTGGCATTCTTTGGTCCACCATGAATTACTAATTACATTTCTAGTACGTAGAAATGATTTAGGGATAGAATTTTCAGCTGCTAGATTTAAATTGAAAATAAATTTTTGATAATCGTATTTTTGGTTAGAATTTGCCTGTTCGATTGAATATTTTTCAATTAAATTTCTAAATTTTCCCCATTCTGCAAATTTAAGATTCCATTGCCACTGGAAACATTTATCAGCTGGAAGCTCAGGCTTTAAGCATAATTCTTTTAACAGTTTGTATTGATCTTTCTGCTAATCCATTTGCTTGTGCATATGTTGGACTTGATTTTATATGTTTAAAGTTCCAGTTCCTTGCAAATGTTTTGAATTGCATCGAAGAAAATTGAGGACCTCCGTCACTCAGTACTATTTCCAGAATTCCATATCTTGAAAATATTATTTTTAAATATGCTATAATAGCTTCACTATCTAATCTGCGCCATCCATATTATGGAGTGAGCATCCTTCACCTGAGCTTCTCGGCTAAATTATGTATTCTCTACATTTTGTTTAAGTGTTTTATTCAAATATTTTTATTTTTCTATAAATTTAAAATTTCTTTAATATCTTTTTATTATTTCAATTCCCAACAATTTCAAATGCGGTTTTATTCAGAAAATATACAAATTGACACCGCTATTCACCTAATAGCTATTGAAACAGCAATCCTTAAGGACGAAAAAGCTAATTCTAATTGTGGATGGAGAGAGTGGCCAAGGATGTCCTTCGTCCTCAAAAAATCGTCAGATCCTGGCAGATCTGTAAAACAGTGTCCTTATAGCAGGAGCCATCTCCTAATCCCCCCCCCCCCCCCCCCCCGAACCCCCACCGCCACTCTTCTATATCGTACCTTTTTAGCAAAAAGAGTAAACGGGGAGGAGTCGTTAGCGTTGAAAAACTATCTCCAGCCTCCCGTAGAATGAGTTAACAACGAATTAATATCCTTCCGCCATCTTAAAACAGTTGAATATTCTAATATTTTTTAAAAAGTGTCCTTTTAAGAACTGCCATCTTAAAACCGTTAAATATTTTAAAACAGTATCTTGGAGGACAACAATGGAGGAAGTTATCCTTCGGATAACTTAAAAAACAGCAATTAAAACAGCAATCCTTAAGGACGAAAAAGCTAATTCTAATTGTGGATGGAGAGAGTGGCCAAGGATGTCCTTCGGCCTCAAAAAATCGTCAGATCCTGGCAGATTTGTAAAACAGTGTCCTTAAAAACCGTTAAAACAGCAATCCTTAAGGACGATAAAGCTAATTCTAATTGTGGATGGAGAGAGTGGCCAAGGATGTCCTTCGGCCTCAAAAACTCGTCAGATCCTGGCAGATCTGTAAAACAGTGTCCTGTTTTACAGATCTGCCAGGATCTGACGTTTTTTCAAGGCCGAAGGACATCCTTGGCCACTCTCTCCATCCACAATTAGAATTAGCTTTTTTGTCCTTAAGGATTGCTCTTTAAACGGTTTTTAAGTTATCCGAAGGATAACTTCCTCCATTGTTGTCCTCTAGGATACTGTAAAATATTTAACGGTTTTAAAATGGTGGTCCTTAAAAGGAGACTTTTTTAAAAATATTCGACAATTTAACTGTTTTAAGATGGCGGAAGGATATTAATTCGTTGTTAACTCATTCTACGGGAGGCTGGAGATAGTTTTTCAACGCTATAAGGACGCTATAGTCCAGTCAATAAGCACATTGCAGAGTGCATGCAATATGCGATAATTTTTGACTTCATAGCTTCGTTAGGAATAGTTCGAAGGTAAACTTACTAAAAGTCCACATCACTTGGGGGGTGAGCTAATGGTGGAGGGGAGGGGAGAATTTCAATTTTTTTGGTTTTTCGATAATATCTTGAAAATGGTTGACTCTAGAAAAATATGTTTCAAATAAACATAAAAGCTAATTAAATTTCCTAAAAAGTTGATTATATATAAATTTGTAGTAATTCTAACAGTTTACGAGATATTCGTTATTTTTGGGAAAAAACAAATGTCACCTCACTTTTTGTCAAACATTTGCTTCTAGTACTTACCACAACTGTTTCTCAGAAAAAAACATTAGAATCAAAATTGTAGAGCGTTAAATTCACTTTAATTTCATATATACATTTCTGGTATTTGAAGCAAATGTTAAACAAAAAGTGAGGTAAACATTTTTTTTATTTCTAAAATTATCGATTTTTAATTACGTATATCTCAAAAACCATTGGAATTTCGATGAATATGTATGTAATTAATTTTATAGGAAATTTAATGAGCTTTAGTTTTGATCTGTAGCATATTTTTCTGGAGTCCACCGTTTTCGAGACATAATATATATGTGTATCTCAACAAGGAAAAATTTAAATTTCAAATAGAAAGTTTCAAGCACCGCCCATTATCAGCTAATAAGGAATTAAAAGAAGCCACATAAAGAGAAAGGTTAAGTCATTTATAAAAATAAACAGGAGGAAGGCTAACCGAAAATCACTACCGAACTAAGAATTTGTCTCACACAGCCAGTTACAGTATCATCTAGAGAACGAAGTTTAAGCAAACTAAAACTCATTAAAAACTACATGAGAAGTGTAGGATACTCTCTAATCTAAGCTTAATATCAATTGAACATCAACAAGCTACCCTTATCAACTTTGACATCATCAGAATATTTGCAGTTAAGAAGGCTCAAAGAATTCAAGTTTAGTTCTTTATATAACATACATGGATATGTTCTTTTATTTTCTTCTCAACTATATCTAAATAATTTTTTGTTTATTTTATTTTGTTATTGTGAGTTAATTTTAGTTGACAATACAGAGGTGTTGTATTTTAATTGTTGGGGTGTGAGGAGGGGTCAAACTGATCTGGCTTTCAAAAACAAGAGTTTTGAGGATCATCAAAGAACATTTGCATATGAACAAAGTTAGTGCAAGATGGGTTCCAAAAATTCTTTCAGCTGCTCAAAAACAGGAACGAGTTCACTTCTGCAATGAATTTTTACGCGAGTATATTGCCGACCCAAAGAATTTTTTGGACTCAGTTGTAACTGGGGATGAGACAATGTTTCTATATTTTGGCTCACTCAACAAAAGAGAGTCCATGGAATGGAGAAGATCAGGAGAAGCGCCTCCTTTAAAAGCAAAAGTAATGCAGTCAACAAATAAGGTAATAGCCACAATTTTTTGGGACTGTAAACGAATACTACTGATAGATTTTAAAGAATGGAATACCACAATGAATGGTGAGTATTATGCAGCCCTACTTCACCGGTTACGAGACACCATTAAAGAGAAGGGGTAGGAGAAGGAGAAGTTAAGCATAGGTATCCGCCTCCTTCACGTAAATGCCACTGTCAACACTGATTTCCAAGGTGGCTGTGATGGGCTGTGGATTCCAAGAAATTTCTCATACAGCCCAGACTTGGCCCCTAGCCACTTCTACCTTTTCTCAAAGTTAAAATCTGACCTTTGTGGGAGGCGATTTAACACCGACGAAGAGCTCCAAGCAGCAGTGGAAGAACATTTTTTTAACAAAGAAGTAAATTTAATTTTTTCATGGTATAGAAATGTTGCCAAAACGTATTAAGTGTGTTGAACTTAAGAGGAGAATATATTTAAAAACAGTAAGACCAGTTTTTTTCTTTCACCTTTCCTTCTATCCCAGGCTGGAAATTTTTGGACCTGCGTGCGTGTGTGCGCGCGTGCGCATTAATACGTGTCTACGTTTCGACCTGCCTTGCAGGTCTTCAGGGCTATAATGAACAAAATACTAGATGTGACAAAAATAACAGACCGATAAACAGATGACAATTGGAATACAGAATGGCATGGATAAAAAACAATATACAAAAAACCGCATAGAAATGATCAGAAACATAAATCACTAATAATACAAAGCAGCGAGGTAAGATAAGGACAAGACAGGGATGATAAGGGGGAAAAAATAATAAAATAAAAATTAATGGTAATGGATAAAAGGATAATAAATAAACAATAAAAAAGGAAATGAAATGTAAATTAAAAAAAAAAAAATATGGGAAAAAACAGGGAAATAATGTAGAAGGTGATAAGGCAAGGCAGGTCGAAACATTGGCACGTATTAAAGATTTCTTCTTAGATGTGGTGTTCCTCTTTGACTGCATCCCTGATCATCTTCTCCATTGATCATAACAGTCAACTATACTTTTATCATTAGAAAAAACATTTTTGCCTAAGCCCTTAGTAAATAGATCTGCGATCTGATTTTCTGATTCAATATATTTTAGTACTATGCCTTTTGGATTTCATCTTTTACAAAATGATACCTTAATGAAATGTGATTGCACTTTTTTTGACACAAGAAAATGTTTGACATTTGAATACATCCCATATTATCTTGATAAAAAGTAGTGGTATCTTTCATGTACCTAAACCTAATCCTTCAAGAAGGACCTGAGCCACAATAACTTAACAGCCCAGTTGCACGAGGCAATGTACTTCGATTCAGTAGAAGATAGTGCTACAACTGATAGTTTTTTTTGAAGCCCATGATATAATGCTTCTAAACCCTCTACAACAAAAACCAGAAATGGATTTCCTATCATTACTGTTTGCCCAATCTGCATCGCAAGAACCCTCGAGAATGCAATCACTGTGTCTAAATTTAAGCTCAAATGTCTTTGGTGGTACGAACATATTTTAGTACTCTTAACAGGTAGTCATAGTGTAGGTCTGAGGCTGTGTCTTGAAATTGACTGAAACGCCTAATTTATAAACTTATATCTGGTCTGGAGCATAGCATAATATACATTAAGGATTCAACCATTACACTGTAAGGTTTGCTAGTCCTCGCTTCAGGGGAACATTTTTCTAATTTAAAATTTTTTCAGTAGGCGTTGTTACAGCCTTACAATTTTCAACCCCAAATCTTTTTGCAACTCTATGGATTAAATTTTTCTGGGACAACTTCATAGTTTTAGAGATAAGGTATCTTTCAATTTGTATTCCCCAAAATTCTTTTAACTCTCCAAAATCTTTAATAGAAAACTTGTTCTCTAAAGGTGTTTTTAAGTCATTAATGATTTTTGATGAGCTACCAATCAAAATATCAGCAACATACAGTAGTAAGTGTACATTGACATTATTAACATCTTTAAAGTACAAACACAGTTCGGATTTGGACCTACAAAAACCAAGGTTGAGTAGACAGTCATTCAATTTTTCATTCCAAACTTTTAGATCTTGATGCAGTACATAGATGGCCCTATTAAGTTTACAAACATAGTCCCCTTTCACCCGTAGTTACTCAGGATGTTCCATATATAACACCTCACCAAGATTCCTCTGCATGGATGCACTGTTGACATCTAAATGGTGAATATGCATACCACCCACATGGTTACATACAGAAAAAATGCACCTGGTTGAAGCCATTTTAGTAACTGGAGCATTTATATATTGTAATGATATTTCGGAGTCGAGATAAATTGTAATTTAAAAGAATTCAAGTTTGAATTTGGCGCCAGCGAGAGTTCGTCGCCGATCTAATTGTTACGTGGTTTTTGCTTATCAATTTAAATTGAGATATGTTAAAAATTATTAGGATTTTTAAAATGTTTTTTATTGTATAATTTAAAATTTATATAGTTATTGTAAGTTTAAGACATAATAAATATGAAGGCCATGATGGAGCAGTTTTGGCCGTTAACGGTTTTTTGAAAGGACGCTTGGGTTGGCGTCTTTTTAGCTCACTCTGCTCCTGGATTCCGATGAATCAACAATGCTCACGGATCCCGATGAATCAAAACCGCTGTCTTTTTAGCCGCTCTCTTCTATCGAACTTCGAGGCGACAACACCTCTTGCTCCCATCTCTCGGAATTTGAAACATCACATCTATCTGATATTTAAAAAGTCACATGTGTGAAGAAACAACAAATTATACTAGCAGTCTGGATGAGAGGAGTGTTTGAATAAGCTGGCGAAGGAAGAAAAAGAAGGAAGTTTCATGCAAGAAGGATAAATGGGGGAACATTAGGGTTGTGAGAACCTACAGTCACATTGAGAAGAAAGAAGGTATTTTTAATTATAACTACGTAAATTAAAAAATGTAATATATTGTAAAAATGTTTTTATTTCTTATATTTGAAAATATATATTCTTGAGTCAAAATCATTATCTTTGAAAAGTCGAACCCTTGATATCCCCTCAAAATTTTATTTAACAAATTAAATTAAATTCAAAATAATAGAAATTTCAGTAAAATAACCTTTATCAACAAAGAAATAAACAGAACAATATATATATTGTTATGTTTATATCTTTGTTTTAGGTTAGTTTACTTTAATTTCTATTATTTTGAAGTTAATTTAATTTGTTAAATAAAATTTTGAGGGAATATCAAGGGTTCAGCTTTTCAAAGATAATGATTTTGACTCAAGAATATATATTTTCAAATAAAAGAAATAAAAACATCTTACAATTATATTACATTTTTTAATTAACGTAGTGATAATTAAAATACCTTCTTTCTTCTCAATGTGACTATAGGTTCTCACAACCCAAATGTTCCCCAATTTGTCCTTCTTGCATGAAACTTCCTTCTTTTTCTTCCTTCGCCAGTTTATTCAACACTCCTCTCATCCAGACTGCTAGTATAATTTATTATTTCTTCACACATGTGGCTTGTTAAATCTCAGAGAGATGTGATGTTTCAAAATGCGAGAGATGAGAGCGAGAGGTGTTGTTGCCTCAAAGTTCCAAATCAGAGAGAGCACGGTGTTAACGTCTCGGCATCCATCAGCATATCTAACTAAAAAGACGCCATCCCAAGCGTCCTTTCAAAAAACCGTTACGGCCAAATCTGCTTCATCATGGCCTTCATATTTATTACGTCTTAACTTACAATAACTATATAAAATTCAAATTATACAATAAAAAACATTTTAAAAATCCTAGTCATTTTTAACATATCCCAATTTAAATTGATAAGCAAAAACCACGTAACAATTAGATCGGCGGCGAACTCTCGCTGGCGCCAAATTCAAACTTGAATTCTTTTAAATTACAATTTATCTCGACTCCGAAATATCATTACATTTTATATATATAGACAGCTGAGGCTAATGGACAAAATAATCGACAAAGAGGAACCTCTGGAGTTGGAAGAGCTAAGAGAGGCAACAAGAGCTCTCAAAAACTACAAGGCATTGGATGGAATCTCATCCGAGCTAATCAAGTGTGCTGGAGAGGAATTATGGAAGAGAATTCACAGTTAAATTTTTGATATTTGGACTGGGTAGAAGATGCCTGAAGCTTAGAGAACTTCAATCATTTGGCCTATCCTTCTTAGCCAAACCTATAGGATCTTCTCAGCTCTCTTGTTAAATATGTTGGATAAATGGGCTGGAAAGATGATTGGTGGTTATCAGAGCAAGTTTAGAAAGAGCTGATCTATCTCAAATCTTATCTCATCCATGAGGATTATGTTATAATATTTATATTTATTATTCTTAAATCCTATCTTAAGATTAATTGAGGACTTGTCTTTCAAAACTGAACATGTCCACTTCAGAAAATTTTTCAGGAAGAGCACAAAACCTACACTAGTCCTCTCTCTGTTGTTAAATCCATAACAATTATATTATTTAAATCTTTGATCGATGCATACTAATGAAAACAATATAGTAGTGTGTGCAACTCGCAAGGCTTTGTATATATATATATATATATATATATATATATATATATACATATTGTAATGTTCTCTAATTTGATTAAGTAAAAGGGAATTTAATTAATTTGAGGTTAATTCATTTTCTAATTAGTTGTTAATTAATTGTCAAAATAAATTTTTAATTTTAAAGTTATCTTTCTTTATTTAATTTAAATTTGAGGGAATATCAAGGGTTGAGCTTTTCAAAGATCGTGATTCTGACTCAAGAATATATTTTATGAACAAAACAAATAAACAAATTTTACACCAGATGATATGTAACATTTGACATATTAGTAATTAATATACCTTCAATCTTCGAAACAATTATATATCTTCATAATTCAAATTGTTCATCAACTTATCCTTCTTGTTTCAGAATTCCTTCTAACATTTCTTCATTAGTCTTTTGAAACACTCATCACATAACTATAATATCAAATTCAAACTTAAATCATTTTACATACAATTTATCTCGACTACGAAATATCGCTACATTCGGGTCCACTTCAGAATAAAAAAAAATTTTGAAGAAATTTTTTTTTTTTAATACTTATTCTCTAACTACAATTTTTGATTAATCATAAACTCTTTAGTATACTATTTACAAAATGTTATTAATGTGTCAAGATGTCAAAACAAATTAATACTTAAATTAGATCAACTTATTAATAATTAGTTATACTACTACATCTCTATTTGAAATATTATTCATTTCCATTACAACCATGAATTCTTTAGATGGCTTATAAGCACCACAACTTTAAATTAACAATAATAGTAAAATTGAAAAACAAGAAAGAATGCAACTTTAAATTAAATTTCTACACAATAAAATCCTTTTAATTATCTATTAATAATCAACAATTTGACTGAAAACTCAATAGAGATATTTTAAAACTTTTAAAGATTAAAAAACTTAATTAAACTTGTATGAAACATTCCTTAATAGTTTCAAACTACTTTATAATAAAATGGATATTTTCATAAATGATTGCCTTAATTGTTACCAAAGTTCCAATCAACACTTTTAAATATTATAGTTTCTTCTTGACTCTCCCCCGCAGGTAATTTGGGAGTCAGGTTTTTTTCAACATTGAAGTAATAGCTCTTTATAATTTCTTCTTCTAACAACCTGAATAATTTCTTTTTCTTATCTTCCAAAATATAACTTGGGTCTTCTCTATTAATATTTACATTATATACTTCTTTTCCAAACAAATCTTTTCTTTTTGTTTTGCTATTATTATATTATTGTAATTCATATTCATAAGGTATAGTTGACTGTGAATTATATATAGGAGATGTAGTTGGTTAGGGTAGGCAGTCAATGAACTCAGCAAATCAAAACAAAATGTTTATTTTATTTTAATTGTCAAAGCCGACGTTTCGACTTGCTTTGCAAGTCTTCATCAGGGCTGAATGAAGACTTGCAAAGCAAGTCGAAACGTCGGCTTTGACAATTAAAATAAAATAAACATTTTGTTTTGATTTGCTGAGTTCATTGACTGCCTACCCTAACCAACTACATCTCCTATTATTGTAATTATTTATTACAATGGTATAATTATACATACTTCTATCAAGCTTCTTGTTCATACCTGTTTTCAACTTATTATAATGCTGAACAGTTACCTTTCTTAACCTTCTAACAATTTCAACTCTTTTACCTGCTCTAAATGTTATTTTTCTTGGTTCTAATTTTTTTATATATCTTGATTTTCCTTTTTTATGGTTCACCTTTTTCTTTAATAATTGTTTAGTTTTCTTTTTTTCTTCTTCCTTTTCTCAACTGCCACATCTGTTATGTTTTCTTCAATTTTAGTTGATTTTCCATCTTTTTGGTTATTTACGTTTTTATTCATATTTTCAATTTCAGTATCTATTTTTAGGTAACATCCCTCTGTAGACTTAATATGTTCTTCTATATTGTCATTAATATTGCTCCGACTATTCACACTATCGCTTTCAATATTTTGAACTTTAAATTTATTTCACTACTTTTAGTGTCAAATTTTATATTTAAACGATTTGAATCTATTGGTTTTTCAGATATATGAATGATTTTATTCTCAGACAAATTTCCAAATTCTTTTCTTAAAGTCCCTACTTCCAGTAATAAACTTTGTTGGTTATCAATTACTTTATTCTGCAAAGCATTCACTTTCTCTTTTTGGGTATTAAATTTTTCATTTATTTCTTCAACCTTTGTATCTATCTGTTAGAATTTTCCTTCCGTACATTTAATATGTTGTTCCATTTTGTTATTAATACTACTCCAACTATTAACACAATCACTTTCAATATTTGATAACTTCGAATTTATTTCATCAATTTTATTGTTAATTAATTAATTTAATTCTTTTTTCAAATCAACAGCAGTCTGCTCTAATTTCATATTAAATTTAGTTGATTGTTTATAAATTGTTCCTTAAATTCCGTTAACATTTCAAGAAGTAAAAAGTTTGTGTTTAAATCTACTGGATTTTTTGTTGAACCGTTATCTGAATTAACATTTGTTGATTTTTCAGTCAAATCATTGTTTGATTGCTCGGAATCACATCTATTTTCTAAATTCCCTTTATCAACATCTAGAACATCACTTTGTTTATACCTTTTAATAACACTCTCATTCGTTACATTTAAATTGACTACAGTACTTTCCATTTTTAACACTGATTTACTTAAACTTGAATAATATCCTAAATTGTATAACTCCTTACAATATTTTTATCAAATACAAAAATCATTAAATTTGTTGACACATTAAAAATTATAATAAAAACCTTGAGTCAAAATCCTAAGAAAAGTCCCTGTTCGGGCGCCATAATGTAATGTTCTTTACTAAGGAGATGAATTTGTCAGGGGTGCAGTCAAGGTTGAATAAACACAGCTAGTTTTTAAATGAAAAACTTATATTTTGGCGTGCCAACGTTTCGACCTGCCTTGCAGGTCTTCATCAGGGCTAAAATAACAAAAAAATTGGATGTGACCAAGATGATACTAACATTAAAAAAAAAAAAAAATAAATAAAAAAAATAAAAAATAAACATAATTTAAAAATGAAAAAGAAACAAGAAAAAAAATTTGCAGTTAACTAGATAATTGAATACAAAATAGTAGTGAAGTTTAGTCGAAGATACAGTTGTAATGGAGTAATTAAATAATTTAAATTGAATAATATAAATTTAAAATTTTGTAAACTAATACAACAATACAAACTAATGTTACAATTTTATTAACAGATGCTTTTTATTTGGAATTAAAAAAGGTATAAGGGATCTATATGAAAAGGAAAATGATAAAATAGAAAGGTAAGCAAAATAATAAAGTTGGCATAACAATAAACGAAGGAAGAGGTTGAGAAAATATGATTATTTAAGTTAGTCCAGTTAGTCAAGCCTTCATCTAGACTACTTCAGTAAGTCCATTTATTTTAATTTCTCATATTTTCTCAACCTCTTCCTTCGTTTATTGTTATGCCAACTTTATTATTTTGCTTACCTTTCTATTTTATCATTTTCCTTTTCATATAGATCCCTTATACCTTTTTTAATTCCAAATAAAAAGCATCTGTTAATAAAATTGTAACATTAGTTTGTATTGTTGTATTAGTTTACAAAATTTTAAATTTATATTATTCAATTAAAATTATTTAATTACTCCATTACAACTGTATCTTCGACTAAACTTCACTACTATTTTGTATTCAATTATCTAGTTAACTGCAAATTTTTTTTCTTGTTTCTTTTTCATTTTTAAATTATGTTTATTATTTATTTTTTTAATTTTTTTTTTTTTTTTTTTTTTTTAATGTTAGTATCATCTTGGTCACATCCAATTTTTTTGTTATTTTAGCCCTGATGAAGACCTGCAAGGCAGGTCGAAACGTTGGCACGCCAAAATATAAGTTTTTCATTTAAAAACTGGCTGTGTTTATTCAACCTTGACTGCACCCCTGACAAATTCATCTCCTTAGTAAAAACTCACAGTCAACAATACAACCATCATCATGAATAGTAATGTTCTTTAATTTGATTAAGTAAAAGTAAATTTAATTAATTTGAAGTTAATTAATTTTCTAATTAGTTGTTAATTAATTGTCAAAATAAATTTTTAATTTTAAAGTTATCTTTCTTCATTTAATTTAAATTTGAGGGAATATCAAGGGTTTTGCTTTTCAAAGATTGTGATTCTGACTCAACAATATATTGTTATGTATATTTCTTTGTTGATAAAGGTTATTTTACTAAATTTTCTAATATTTGAAGTTAATTTTCTTTATAATAAAATTTTAATTATTTGTCCCTATTTGGGCTGTAGTTTGTTATGTTTCAGCTTTTTTATTAGTTAATGTAAAATTATTTTCATTTATATAAAGTTAATTTAATTTGTTAAATAAAATTTGAGGGAATATCAAGGGTTCAGCTTTTCAAAGATAATGATTTTGACTCAAGAATATATATTTTCAAATAAAAGAAATAAAAACATCTTACAATTATATTACATTTTTTAATTGACGTAGTTATAATTAAAATACCTTCTTTCTTCTCAATGTGACTATAGGTTCTCACAACCCAAATGTTCCCCAATTTGTCCTTCTTGCATGAAACTTCCTTCTTTTTCTTCCTTCGCCAGTTTATTCAACACTCCTCTCATCCAGACTGCTAGTATAATTTATTGTTTCTTCACACATGTGACTTGTTAAATATCAGAGAGAGGTTGATGTTTCAAATCCGAGAGATGAGAGCGAGAGGTGTTGTTGCCTCGGAATCCATACGAAGAGAGAGCACGGTGTTGACTTCTCGGCATCCATAAGCATACCTAGCTAAAAAGACGCCATCCCAAGCGTTCTTTCAAAAAACCGTTAACGGCCAAATCTGCTCCATCATGGTCTTCATATTTATTACTTCTTAACTTACACTAACTATATAAAATTCAAATTATACAATAAAAAACATTTTAAAAATCCTAATCATTTTTAACATATCCCAATTTAAATTGATAAGCAAAAACCACGTAACAATTAGATCGGCGGCGAACTCTCGCTGGCGCCAAATTCAAACCTGAATTGTTTTTAAATTACAATTTATCTCGACTCCGAAATATGACTACAATATTTTATGAACAAAACAAATAAACACATTTTACACCAGATGATATATAACATTTGACATATATAATCTTCGAAACAATTATATATCTTCATAATTCAAATTGTTCATCAACTTATCCTTCTTGTTTCAAACTTCTTTCTAACATTTCTTCATTAGTCTTTTGAAACACTCATCACATAACTATGTTAAATTAATTCTTTAAACATGTGACTAACGACTCACTAAAATAACAGAAAGATGTTGATACCTCGAGGCTCCAGACAGGAAGAAGGTCTCAACACAGGAACTACGCGTCCAACCGCCCAAAAACCGTTACGGACAAGTCTATACCTTCACGGCCTTTGTCTTTACTACCTCTTAACGAGTTATCACTTAAAATAAAATAGAACCTAATTCATACATTACAAAAACATTTAGAAATCTTATTAATTATTTTACCTAGCTTAATTCAAATTTATGAAAAAAAATTACGTAATAATTAGATCGGCTGCGAACTCTCGCTGGCGCCAAATTCAAACTTAAATCATTTTACATACAATTTATCTCGACTCCGAAATATCACTACAATATATATATATATATATATAAAATTGGCCAAAAGTTTGAAAGTCAACTCACTTATGATTATATGTTTTTAATTTTTGAATTTATAGATCATAAACTTTATTGTTTATAGTCTGCAATGAACTATTAATAGTTTCTTTAAAAATGGTATTCATGTTTATTCATCATTTTTTCTAGTTATTAAATATTTTAGTACAACTTATATTCTCTGTATTTTTATTGTGTATTGATTTAAAACTATTAAATATGATGCTTGTGTAATAATTATTTGAGTGGACTGTTGTAGAAAATCAATCTTGAAGAAACTCTCCTAGATTTTGAAAAAACTCCATTTACTATTTATCATAAAATGGTCCATCAAATAGACCCATTCTACAAGCTATGGCACACAGCACTTGAATTTCATGATCAGTATGAAAAATGGTATTTTGGTGAGCATCTTTAGTCTTAAAATTATTTTATAAAAAACAATTAAATTTATTGGCCTACAACTTAACTACATATTTATTTTCATTTCATGTAACAATAAAGTAGTTGGAATAAAAAAAATAAGCCTAATTCATTCTGTGGCATTTAATAATGATATTTTTATATTAGTCCTTAAAAATACTTTTCTTTTTTTTAAAGTATTAAAATATGTTTTTGTTTGGTCTTTAAATATTTTACTTTCAAAGATTTATTATTAGTCCATTTCATACGAAATATCTGATTTTATTTTTTTTTTATTGTAGTTAGGGATCCTATTTCTCCTGGTCCTTCCTTCCAACTTTCTTAAGTATCTCATTTCCATTGTCTGAATCTGCCCTTTGTGTTTTGAGGTAAGGGTCGATGATTCGGAGGAGTAAGATAGGATGGGCAGGAACGTAGACTTGTTGACGAATATCTTCATCACCTTTCTCTTCTGTTGAGAAAACTTTTCCGGACTGCGTTGAACAATCTACCAGCTGCTTCCAGCCTTTGGGATACCTCTCCATCGATATAACCGCTTTCGTTGATCAAGGCACCTAGATATTTGAAGTCCTGCACCTGCTCCAGAACAGATCCCTCCGTTCTCAATATTCTCATAATACGTTGAGGACGTCTTCCTATTCTTATACATTTGGTCTTATCTGGATTAATATCCATGTTAATGCTCGACACACATTCTTGTATGATATTTATGTTGTGTTGTAGGTCCACGTCATCCGCAGGGAACACAATGAGGTCATCAGCAAAAGCGAGAACTGAAGGTTCCTATGCCCTAGTTGTAAACGCCGCAATCTGGGTTTGGCTGTCCTCAGCACCTTATCCAGCACCAATATGAAAAGCAGGGGGCTTAGGCTGCACCCCTGACGTATTCCCTGCATTGTCTCAAATTCCTTGGAGGTGTGGTTATCAGTCCTTAAAATATTTCTTGTTTTCCGGTTGAGACTCCTGACTGCCAGAATCATGCCAATATCCATTTGCTTTTCTGACAGAGCTCACTCTATATCTTCCTTTTTGACTCTGTCAAATTCCTTTTCTAAATCCACGAAGCAGACTGAAAGTTCTTTGCCTTTCTCGATGGACTTCTCCATGACCTGCCTCAAAGTGAAAATTAGGTCCTGCATACTCCTCGAGTTTCTGAATCCATACTGCTCTTCTCCAATCTGGCCGTCGACAACTCTTCTTACCCTTGCTTCTAGGATTCTTGACTAGAGCTTGCTTGGCACACTGCTTGCAGAGATATGCCTCGATGGTTATTGCATACTCTATTGTCTCCCTTCTTGTAGACAGGCACTACCACAGCGATCTCCCATTCCTTCGGTATTCTTTTCTTTTTCCATACCAAATTTAAGAGATGGGGAAACATTTCCCACACACAAACTGAGAATTCTTTCTCCGTTATTGTTGATTGTGCTTTCTACAAACTTCCCAATGACTCCATCCCACTTTTCCTTCTTATATCCTACTCTGCCATTTAAATCTCCCAGAATCATTGGGGTGCCTTCAGAATCATCAATCTCTTCTTGCAGGGCATCGAAGAACTTTTCTGTTTCATCCTGCCTAGCATTATCAATGGGACCATATGCTACTATAAGTGAGTGTATCCTCTCCTCTCACCCTCTGACAGATAGGCATAAGTCGTGGTATAGAAATCCTACTCCACTGGCTGCCCTCTTGTTTCCACTAACACCCGAAAACAGAAGAGTGTAATCTTGTATTTTTTCACCCTTGACTTTCCTCTTTGTTTCTGTAATCGCAAGGATATTGACCTTTGTCTTCTTTATTTCTTCCACTAGTTTGCACTCTTTTCCGTTCAGGCCACATACGTTCTAGGTTGCAAGTCAAATAAACCGTTTTCCACGCCATGTCGAAATCCGTAAAATCAGTCCTGCTCTATTTTCTCCATTGTTCATAATTTCTGTTAATTTAAGGAGAGTGAGTTATCAGCCCACTGCCCTCGAGTCAGGTGGCGGGATTGCCTCATCATAGCTCCCTGACGAGCTTGACCTTTCAATTATTATAATTTTTTCATTTTAACATGTCTCTGACCCCCTGCAATTGTATTTATTTCTGTACTTAGTCATTATTCTAAGAGTAATTCATCCCATAATATAATTCTATTTCTATTTTTATTCATTCAAACTCACACACACAGGCACATACACATATGGACACACGAGCACATGCACACTAACTTTATAGACAGAGGCTTTTAGACTTCCATTTTAATTTTTTATTCAGGACCATTTCAAGGAATTGATGCCGAAGCAGTAAAGGAATCAGTTGAAAATATGTGGCGAACTCTTTATAAACTTTCTCGTACTTTCTCTGATGTCCCAGGTTCTAGAAGGATTGCTGAGCTTGTTAGGGGGAAAATAGATAAGTTCAAGCAGTTTTTGCCAGTTTTGCAGGCAATCTGTAATCCAGGCTTACAAGAAAGACATTGGCAACTGGTAAATGTTTTTTAATATTTTTTTGTACAGTTTAGTAAACTAATTTAACTAAATAACTTCTTTGACAGATCAGTGAAGCTGCTGGAGTGCCTTTGGAAATAACTGGCACGACTTCATTATCAGAAATGATTGATCTTGGTCTTATAAAATTTGTAACAAAGCTTGAAGAAATTAGTGTAAGTGCATCAAGAGAATTTGCTCTTGAAAAGAATTTAGCAAAAATGAAACTTGAATGGATTGATATCTGTTTTGAATTGGGTACTTTCAGGTATATTCTTTTACCATATTTATTTCGCATATTATTAAGCATGTTTATTAATACCTCAATGGTAGTATGTAAGTAATGTAGCATGTGCAGGTTAAAGTGATCAATATTTACTGAAGATGAAAACATCTATCACTGAGAAATAACTCATCTGCCTCTGTTAAATAAAAGGTTTAGTGAAACTGTATTTCTCGTTGCCGAAACCACAAATCTCTGATCACACACCTCTTTCTGTTCCACCCCTGCGAAGTCCAAATCCAGAACAGCCCTGATACAATCTTCTCATGACTCAGTCTACCCTTTGGATGTTGGGCATTGGTTCAACAATGATTTCTTTTTTTGTATTATGGTTATTATTAAATCTGATGGTTTGTCATGTCAATTTTATCCGTCCTGCTGCTATTACCTGAACTAAGACAGTTAGATCTCCCATAATTTCACATTGTTGAGCCCTCTAAATTATCCAATTCTCATCTTGTTTTTGACCAAATATTCTGTGCTATACATTATTTCAGAACTCTTTAAGAAATATGAGTAGTATAATTAACCGTCTCGTAAATTCTAATTAGACTGCAGGCACTACATCTTATCTATATAGCAGAAATTATCGCTTTCCCTGCTAATAACCATATATTTTGTTTTATCAGTATTAATACTACTAATACTTAATACATAAGGTTCCCATCTGCTCGATCCTTTCCAATCTGATTTCCGTCCTGGTTATTCCACACAATCTGTACTAACCAAAATCATAAGCGATATCCATGCCGCCATAGATGCAAAAAAACTAACCGTCTTGATACTCCTAGATTTCTCCACAGCTTTTGATTTCATTGACCATTGTATCCTTTTTTTCCAAATTAAAAGCTTTACAATTTTCCAATAGTTCAATTCATTAGTTCTAGTCTTTCCTCTCCAACCGCACTCAAGCAGTATCCATCCCTAATCAACCCTTATCCGACTTCCTACCTCTGTCTTCCAGAGTAGCCCAAGGCTCCAGTATTTTGCCTCTCCTCTTCAACTCCTACATTAATAATCTCCCCCAGTCAATTTTACATTGTCCCCATCTCCTTTATGCGGACTACTCCCAGATATATTTATCCTTCCCTCCTGCCGAATAATATGAAGCTTTTTCTAAGATTCAAACCTCGATAGAATCAATGCTTGGGCCAACCTGCATAATTTAAAGTTAAATGAAGGAAAACTCTAGCTATTATAATAGGTTCAAATTCCCTTCTCAGATCCATTACCGATTTTCCTACCCTAAACCTGAATAATCAACCTATCACCTTCTGTTCCTCTGCTAAAAACTTAGGAATCATCATTGATCATAACCTTTCCTGGAAGCATCAAATTGCCCATATAGCCCGAAAATCAATAGGAATCCGCTGAAAGCTGGGTGTTGACCACCACAATTTGCACATGTTGCTGGGAGTGTCTCTAGTTTTTGTGCAGGAGCTGGTTTCGTGGAATTCACCACATCATACACATCTTGGTCGGTGATTACAGTATGTTTTAGTGTGCCCATATTGTTGACACCTAATGCATTGGAAATGCTTCTCTTTTTGTGTGGTTCTTCTATTTTAATTCTTGTGTAATACATGTATTCAATATTAAATATTTCTTCTCTAAATGTATTTTTTGTTATATCCACAAAGAACATAGGTAGTGGCTTTTTGAATCTTGAAATCACGTTGACTATGTTTGTGGCTTAATAACCTAATTCTTTTAATTCATCTTTGATTATGTTCAAAGATGTCGCGTAGTGTAGGTTTTTTATGACTGTTCTAGAGCATCTTTCTTGAGGAAGCTGAAAAGTATGAAAATCCGCTCCTGATCATAGGCTCGTATTAATTTTTCGATATGTGTCTAGTGTAGCTGGGTTCACAGTCATGCTTTTAGGTGTTGTCTTTGTATCGAATGTTTTAGGACCAGCTACCTTTTCTAAGAATGAGATGAGGGCAGGAAAATTTTCAACCCCGTTTATAAAAATTGGTGGGATTTTGTCATTTGAGCGGGCATACTTATATTTACTGATTCTAAGTTAGGATTTTGAATAAGAGCCTGAAAACTGTTGAAAGTTGGGATGGGGACTGTTTTATCTAAACGTTTTGGTTTTCGTGGCTCAATGTCTGAATCAATAGGTCTTTTACGACTTACCACTAGTTGCCAAGAGCCAGTAGAATCCCCTGTATCATTGTTTATAGCCACCATATCACTTGCCTGTTTTTCAAGAGACTCAGCCATTCTGGCTCTGGAGCCCAATCTGTTATAATTGTCTGGTTTCTAAACTAACAGTTACACTATTTTTTTACAGATTAAAAATATGAATTTCACTAAAGAATAATACTTTTTAACGAGACAAAAAAGTTACACTTTTTAGTTAGGTTATCTCCATAGTTAGCGCTATTTGTGCTTGGATATGGGCAATGCTTAACTAATGATCAGAATCCATATTAGCTCCTCTGAATAATCTCTTGTTGAGAAGATTAAAAATGTGCCTTCGGTCGATTAGGATATGGTATATCTGGTTCAGTGTTGATCCTTCAAGTGATTTCTAAGTTTCTTTATAAATTTTCTTATGCGGGAAAAGAGTACTGCCAATAATATAGTAACAAGAGGCAGCAAAATTTATCGTTCTCTCCTCATTGTCATTGCTTGACTCATGCAAGCTATATTGACCAATAGTTTTGCAAAATGCTGTTTCCATCCCTACTTTAGCATTTAAGTCACCTGCAATAATTTTTTTATCATATTGTAGGCAGGCATCCACAGTTCTCTCTAAGAGTTCATAAAAGGCTTCTTTCTCTCCATCTTCTGAAACTTCTGTGGGAGCATGCACACTTAAAAAGAAATAGTTATAAAAAGTTCCTAGGATCCATATTACACATATTCTTGGGCTCACAGCCCTGAACCCAATTACTTGTCATCAGTATCTTCCTCTTAAAACAAACCCTGTGCCATATATTCATGTTCCTTCTCACTACAACCATAGTAAATTCATAGGAAATTCCATGATTCTATGGCAGGTCCATCGGATTTCCTGAATGGCGGTTATGTCCAAATGATATTTTCCTATTTCTTCCAATATCCTAAGTTGAAGTTAATCCTGTAGTTGCCGGGTCGCTTCCGTTTAAGACTATTTGATTCTGAGGCTGTTTTAGGTTTCTTGATAGGTTAATTTCAGGTAATGGGGCTATGAACCCAGACTACGTACCCTAGTTTGCTGATGGGGCTGCCATCCTTGTAGCCCAGTCAATGAAGGCAAGAAATTAGGCTTTGTCGCAACTAATTAGGGGAAAGATAAATTTTAGCAGGGTGTTAGTACATAAAGTATACTCTATAAAAACACAAAGTCCCGACCCCCACCCCTTCAGCAACATTACAAGTATGGAACTCTGGTTATATGCCGAAACCTAACTACGCTCGTTACAGCTCGAAACCTAATTATGCTATCGGAGTGTTCTTTTTTTTATTTTACTCCTAACAATATTACAAATAGATGATATATACACTTTTATGTAGATAGCTTAGTTTTGCCGTAATACTTAATCATATACAGAAAAGTGCCACTACAAAAAACAAAAGGTAACTTCAACAAATTATAGATTTTTATCATTATGTTTTGGGAAGAAAAGTGTTAAACAAAACTTATAGATAATATGATTGTCTTTAAAATGATGTGTCTCATAACGCATAACATTAAAACGATGGCTTCATAGAGAGTGTTGAAAGAGTAGTGGACACTGGTCCTAGCAGGGCCGTGCTGAGGTGCACTAATGCATATACTGCTATTCATGATCATGAATAGTCATTCAGTTGAAATGCAGCAACAATGTATTAACGTTTATTTTTAGGTTATTACTTCCAAAATGCATTTTTTCTGCTATAATAGTTTATAGTTTACTTGTATCACTGATATAGTACAAAATTTAGCATCGAAGATTCAACTCCAAAAATCAAAAGATCTGGCTGCTGGATATTGTTCACCACCCTTAGCTCTAAATGTGATGAAAAGTCTTCCTCAAAATATCTTCGGTTTTAGGGGAGAAAGGGGGTTAAAGTCATATGTTGTTAGCTGTCTGATCTCGGAACTCGGAAAACGTTACTTTTAGCACATATATACATAAAAAAGCAAAGCAAATTGGCATCAAATGTCATTTTACTCCTCTCTGTCCCATATCATAATTTTAGAGCTATGGGAGAGGTATATATAAAAGATTTTTTACTTAAGGTTGGTCGTAGTTCCCTGGAATAACACGTTTGTCGGTACTCATTTGGCTATAACTCCGAAACTATTTGTCCTATTCAAATTTCTCTTTTTTCATATAAAAGCTGGTTAAATTTACTATAATAACTCAAATATTAAATTTTTATCTAGTCCTGTAAAACACCCACTGCAGAATATTGAGAAACCCCTACTGTTGTGAAAAACTCGTTTTTTTCTGCACATTTTCCACAATAACTCCTGAACTATTTTTTTTATTCAAAATTTATTATTTCCATCTGAAAGCTGTTCATGGGAAAGAGAGGAGTAAAATGACATTTGATGCAAATTTGCTTTGCTTTTTTATGTATATTTCAGTCTGGTCAGAGATGGCAAGCAGTGAGCAGCTCTGTTACTTATCTTCTAATTAGCACTTTTCTTTCGTTAATTTTCTCAGTTTTTTTTTTTTTTTTTTTTTTGTTCGTTTCCGATTCATTCAATAAACGATATAAACAGTTGAGTGAAACAGTGTAGGTTTCATTGAAAACTTTAAATCAATTGTAAAACATTTTAAGGTCACATAGCTTATCAGAAGTGAAATCCTCAGGGCATTAACTCCTGTTTACTACCTATGTAAGTAAATAAACATTTTCTACTGTCATTCACACGTAATTTATCTTTATTCAAAATGGTTCAGTGCCCAAAATGTGAAAAGAATATTTCCAGAGATGACAAGAATAATATTTCATATCATAAATGTAAAATATTATTTCACACCTGGTGTTTCGACTTGCAGGAGAAGGAATTAGAGGCAATGAAAAAAACTAATAAACCATGGATATGTCACAACTGTGATATATCCAAAAAGAACAGTCAAAGCCAGGAAAAATCTCCTGAGCCATCGGGAACTGAAATTCTTGCGGCCGTTAATCGACTAGGAGAGAAAATAAAAATAGTAAAAAATTCATTAGACAAGTGTGGGGACCTGAACTTTGAGCTAAGTGAGTTACTTACTAAAATAGAGAACCACCTTGAGGGTCAAAATAAATTCATTGAAGACCTATAGTCCAGTCAATAAACATATTGTAGAGTGCATGGAATATGCAATAATTTTTGACTTCATAGCTTCGTTTGGAATAGTTAAAAGGTAAACATACTAAAAGTCCCCGCCACTAGGGGGTGAGCTAACGGTGGGGGGGAGGGGAGAAGTTCCATTTTTTTGTTTTTTCGATAATATCTCGAAAACTGTTGACACTAGAAAAATATGTTTCAAATAAACATAAAAGCTAATTAAATTTACTATAAAATTTATTATATATTGTTCTGTTTATTTCTTTGTTGATAAAGGTTATTTTACTGAAATTTCTATTTTTTGAAGTTAATTTAATTTGTTAAATAAAATTTTGAGGGAATACAAGGGTTCAGCTTTTCAAAGATAATGATTTTGACTCAAGAATATATTTTTTAAAATAAAAGAAATAAAAACATTTTTACAATATATTACATTTTTTAATTTACGTAGTTATAATTAAAAATACCTTCTTTCTTCTCAATGTGACTGTAGGTTCTCACAACCCTAATGTTCCCCCATTTATCCTTCTTGCATGAAACTTCCTTCTTTTTCTTCCTTCGCCAGCTTATTCAAACACTCCTCTCATCCAGACTGCTAGTATAATTTGTTGTTTCTTCACACATGTGACTTTTTAAATATCAGATAGATGTGATGTTTCAAATTCCGAGAGATGGGAGCAAGAGGTGTTGTCGCCTCGAAGTTCGATAGAAGAGAGAGCGGCTAAAAAGACAGCGGTTTTGATTCATCGGGATCCGTGAGCATTGTTGATTCATCGGAATCCAGGAGCAGAGTGAGCTAAAAAGACGCCAACCCAAGCGTCCTTTCAAAAAACCGTTAACGGCCAAAACTGCTCCATCATGGCCTTCATATTTATTATGTCTTAAACTTACAATAACTATATAAATTTTAAATTATACAATAAAAAACATTTTAAAAATCCTAATAATTTTTAACATATCTCAATTTAAATTGATAAGCAAAAACCACCTAACAATTAGATCGGCGGCGAACTCTCGCTGGCGCCAAATTCAAACTTGAATTCTTTTAAATTACAATTTATCTCGACTCCGAAATATCATTACAATATACATTTGTCGTTATTCTAACCGTTTACTAGATATACATTATTGAAAATAGGTGATTTTCGGGAAAAAACAAATGTCACCTCACTTTTGGTCAAACTTTTGCTTCTATTAAGTTCCACAATCGTTTCTCAGAAAAAACGTCAGAATCAAAATTGTAGAGCATTAAATTTGCCACCAGAAGTGCCACTTCTTTTGAGATTATTTTATTTGAAGACTAGTTTCGAAAGCTGAACATTCATCTTCAGTTCTAAAACATACAAAAATTTTTTTTTTTTTTCAATACATCAGTACTATGTTACATAGATTATATATACGAAAGGTTTTTAAAAAGATAAGACAAGAAATCAAGCATAGGCACTCACCTTCGAGGTAACTAAAACACTGAATTTGTGAGAAGTAAAAGGGGGCAGGTAGGTTAAGTTTTAGATTTACAACGGGGTTTCCCTTATGACTCATTGGGTTTTTCCGTTCCTATGGGAAACAAATTTAAAATGGGGCTATTGGATATGTTAATCTGATCATTTAAACAAAAATCTGGATCGGTTTTAAAAAATGGTTTATCTATTAATATACATATCTATGGTTTATCTATTAATAAACATATCTATGGTTTATCTGTTAATATACATATCTATGGTTTACCTAGATAAACCATTGTCATCATACTTCCCTATAAGGACTCGGGAGTAAAAATATTACGTCAAGTAGAAAATAGCCTAAAATTAAATACTTTTGAATCACTAGAAATAATAAAATCTTTTAAAACCGATCCAGATTTTTGTTTAAATGATCAGATTAACATATCCAATAGCCCCATTTTAAATTAGTTTCCCATAGGAACGGAAAAAAAAAAAACCCAATGAGTCATAAGGGAAACCCCGTTGTAAATCTAAAACTTTACCTACCTGCCCCCTTTTACTTCTCACAAATTCAGTGTTTTAGTTACCTCGAAGGTGAGTGCCTATGCTTGATTTCTTGTCTTATCTTTTTAAAAACCTTTCGTATATATAATCTATGTAACATAGTACTGATGTATTGAAAAAAAAAAAAAAAAATTTTGTATGTTTTAGAACTGAAGATGAATGTTTAGCTTTCGAAACTAGTCTTCAAATAAAATAATCTCAAAAGAAGTGGCACTTAATTCATCAATCCTAATAGTATTGATCCTTCTATGTCATCATGCGTACCTCAGGTGATTAATTTCATATGTACGTTTCTGGTATTTGCTTCAAATGCTTAACAAAAAATTAGGTAAACATTTTTTTTATTTCTAAAATTGTCGATTTTTAATAACGTATATCTCGAAAAACCGTTGGAATTTCTATGAACACGTATATAATTAATTTTATAGGAAATTTATTGAGCTTTAATTTTGATCTGCTACATATTTTTCTTGAGTCCACCATTTTCGAGATATAATTGAAAAACAAAATTGGGACCTTTAGCTCACCCCCCAGGGGCAGGGACTTTTAATATGTTTACCTTCTAACTACTCCTAACAAAGCTGTGAAGTCAAAAATTATCGCATATTTCATGCACTCTACACCCCTCATTTCGGCACTCTTTATCTAGGGTCTCACTTATCTGAAAAAACATGTTTATTGATACTCATTCCGAAACCAATTGTTCGATCCAAAATTTATATTTTTTATCTGAAAGCTCCTTAAATTTACTGTAAGAACCTATATAAGAAATTTTGATTATGTCACGTTATACACTCAAACCAGCCCACTGAATTTGTGAATATCGTCATACTTTGCCAAAACATACATATTTAGCGTTCAGGTTTGGGTGTATTACGTGACATAATCAAAATTTCATATATAAGGCCTTATAGTAAATTTTATCCGATTTTAGTTGAAAAAAATAAATTTCAGATCTGACAAATAGTTTCTGCCTTATGGTGAAAACTATGCCAAAAAAACTTACAATAGTAAGTGGCTTTTAACGTGCTGGTATGGGTATTTAATGGGACTTGATCAAAATTTCATATATAGGTTCTTATAGTAAATTTAAGGAGCTTTCAGATACAAAATAGAAATTTTGGATCGAACGATTGGTTTCGGAATGAATATCAATAAACATGTTTTTCCAGATAAGTGAGACCCTAGATAAAGAATGCCGAAATGAGGGGTGTAGAGTGCATGAAATATGCGATAATTTTTGACTTCACAGCTTTGTTAGGAGTAGTTAGAAGGTAAACATATTAAAAGTCCCAGCCCCTGGTGGGTGAGCTGAAGGTGGGGGGGAGGTGAGAAGGTCTCAATTGTGTTTTTCGATTATATCTCGAAAACAGTGGACTCTAGAAAAAGATATACGTTATTAAAAATCGACAATTTTAGAAATAAAAAAAATGTTTACCTCACTTTTTGTTAAGCATTTGAAGCAAATACCAGAAACGTATATATGAAATTAAAGTAAATTTAATGCTCTACAATTTTGATTCTGACGTTTTTTCTGAGAAACAACGTGAAACGTAAAAGAAGCAAATGTTTGACAAAAAGTGAGGTGACATTTGTTTTTTCCCAAAAATCACCTATTTTCAATAACGTATATCTCGTAAACGGTTAGAATTATGACAAATATATATATAATAAATTTTATAGTGAATTTAATTAGCTTTTATGTTTATTTGAAACATATTTTTCTAGAGTTAACAGTTTTCGAGATATTATCGAAAAACCAAAAAAATGGAACTTCCCCTCCCCCCCACCGTTAGCTCACCCCCCCAGTGGCGGGGAGTTTTAGTATGTTTACCTTCCAACTATTCCTAACGACACTGTGAAGTCAAAAATTATCGCATATTCCATGCACTCTACACCCCTCATTTCAGCACTCATTGACTGGACTACTAATCAATGAAAATAAAACTTTAAAAGCTAAAGTAGGCCAGATGGAGGTAAGATTAAACAAAGCAGAACAGGGTCTATTAAATAGATCGTTGGAAATTCGCGGCATCCCTCAACGCCCTGGAGAGACCCCCTTAGCCCTGGTGACATGTGTAGGTGCCGGTCTAGGCATTAAGCTCAGTGTCGAAGACTTTGACCTGGTAGAACACCGAAGGGCCACAAAAGATGACCCGCGACCTCCGCCCGTGATAGCGCGCTTCGTTTGGCAATCTATGAGGGACGAATTAGTACAGAAGAGAAAAGTCAAGAGGGACTTCACTACGCGCAATATTGGCTGGCCGGAGAATGACTCCCACCGGATATATCTTAGGGAGGAGATGATCCCAACCAACAGGCATCTGTACTGGCTCGCCCGACAGAAGAGATCACCCGGCAAACTGAAGTAGGTGTGGTTCGCGGGAGGGAGAGTTCGCTGCTGGAAGGATGATGGCCAGCCCGTGATCTACATAGACCAGCCCCTGGACCTGGATGTCTTCTGCTGACCTCTCGGTACGTACTCATTTCATACGCACGCCGTCCCAGTCTTTTATGCTTTTTGTTTCTGAATTAGATGTATTTTTTATTGTTATTTGTTTTTAATTATTCAACTTACATTATTTTTATTATCTCTTTCTGTTTTTTTTTCTTTATCAATTATTCACCAATTTATAATTTTCTTATTTCCTATTATCACTATTCATTTACGTATTATTATCTATATTTTAATTCTAAATTGTTAAATATATTTTGGTATTTATATTTCATTCTTACAGTATTATATTAAGTTCATTTAATACTATCAATATGTTTTTCTTTCTCAGTGCATCTACAATCTATCCCATCTCATTTATAGCATCATCCTTTTACTTACTGTCCTATATTTCCTTATCTCCTTACCCATATGACTAATATCCTAACCGCTTGTCACATAAACTCTCAATCCCTCCCAGCCCACTATGATGAATTCCTAGAATTCTTCACCCAAAATGTCTACCACATCATTGCGGTTTCTGAAACCTGGCTTAAACCCTACATTCCCTCTTCCTCAGTTTCCCTCCCTAACTACTCTCTCATCCGTCACGACCAGATTAACTGGACTGGCGGTGGAGTAGCGTTATATATTCACGAGTCTGAAGTCCTGTATCCTTCAACATTCACCCCCCTCATATCTCCCTAACACTGAATTTCTATTTTTGAAATATCCTTTAATCTCCATTCTCTCCTGTATGTAGTGGCCTATCGTTCCCCCTCATGTTCCTTTTGACTAATCCTTTGTATCAAACCTCTACAATTATGTTTCTCTCAATTCCTATATAATCTTTTCTGGTGACCTGAATACCAATCTCCTTACTGACTCCTATGATAAAAAGTATTTAGAAAACCTCTTCTTTTTCCTTCACCTCTTCATTGTTCCATTTAACCCCACCCATCACTCCCGTGGGTCCGACACCTGGTTGGACTTGCATGTCATAGACTCCCCAAAAACCTCCTTTCCTCATGTCAGCAGCCTGTTACGTTTCTGTCCTCTCATGACCTAATACAAATTTCTTACGATATCCCAATCCCATCGTTCCTCCCTAAAACAATTACTTTCGGCAACATAGAATCCCTCACACGAGACAAGATTTTACCTGACCTCGAAATCCTAGACTGGAATCCTATCTACTCATTTTCCTCTATTGACACCATGGTCGAATTACTAACTGCCAATCTCCTTTCCATTCTCGATACCCATGCTCCTCTCAAAACCTGTACCTTTCGTCGCTGCCGGCCTGCTCCGTGGATGGGATGAACCTAGAAATAAAAGATCTGCAAAGAAGACGTGAGGCTGCCCGAAGACGTTTTAGACGCACTAGGCTTGAGGATTATTACCAGGTTTTTAAGGTTCTCTGCAATTTAACTCAAACTACCATCCGGCGAACTTATAAAAATTATTATTATAAAAATGATAATTATTTTTATTTTCCTTGCATCTCCCCCACAGACCTCATTTCCTCCATAATGAAATCCCACACCAATTCAACTGGATTAGACGGTATTCCTGTCAAATTGATAAAATTATGCCTTCCTGAAATCCTACCGGTTCTCCTCTTCATATTGCAATGATTTTCTTCAATCATATATTTTTATTAGCATTATTATCAATAAATAATGGACTTTATATTCACTATGGGGTTCTGTCAATATTCTTTTGACTTATGACTGGAAATATTTAAACAATGTTTTGTGCATACTTTTTATTTTTATTATTTTATATATAAACATATTTAAATTTACCTTAATTTAATTTTAATTCAAGACCATTACTGAGAGAACCACTGAACACTTTCACCTATCTTGCCCAGTCTATTCTTTATCTCCAGGTTCCATAATCTTCTAAGACTCCAGACACCTAGCTGCTCTTTGTCTCTTAACCAACTCATTCTGTCTTCTTCCTTCTCTGTCCTAAAACCAACTGCCCCTTTTTCCTACCTCCTATCTGGTTTGGACCCTTACTTCCAATATTTGCTCTTTCTGGACTTAAATTGCAAATATCATTACAATATATAATTTTTCCCTCCAGAATTCTGTATTTCCCACCTCCTGGAAAAAGGCCCTAATTCACCCTATAGCCAAGAACCCAAATCCTTCATCCCCAAAAGATTACCGACCGATCTCCATACTTTCTAACCTCTCTAAGCCCCTTGAAAGAATAGTACAATCCCAAATCTCCAATTACCTCGAAGATTCCAATTTACTTGACCCGTTCCAATCCAGTTTCCCCCCCAGCCACTCTACTCAATCCGCTCTCACCAAAATCATCAGTAACATCCAGGCAGCAATGGATAAAAAAGAATTAACCATCCTCATACTCCTTGACTTTTCCAAAGCCTACGATTCCTTAGACCACACCTTCCTCTTTTCCAAACTGAAATCCCTACACTTCTCCAATAGTGCTCTCATGTGGTTTCATTCATTCCTTTTGCACCGTTCCCAATCAGTTACCATTCCCAACCAAGGTTCATCCTCTTTCCTCACTTTGCGATCAGGCGTAGCTCAAGCATTTAGCATCTCTCCTCTCCTGTTTAATTCCTATACAAATGATCTTCCTAACTCCATTCATAATTGTTCCTACCACCTCTACACCGATGATTCTCAAATATATCTTTCCTTTCCTCCAGCAAAGTTATCAACTGCATTTTCCAAAATTCAGCAAGACCTGGATGAAATCTGTGCCTGGGTATTCCTGAATAAATTGACTTTAAATGCAGCTATAACTCTAGCAATTGCAATTGGATCCCATTCCCTCCTTCGATCGAATACCAACTTCCCTACTTTATTCCTAAATGGTTTATTCCTATAGCTTTCCTCTCCTCTGTTAAAAACCTAGGTTTAACAATCGATCAAACCCTTTCCTGGAAACCCCACATTGCTCAAATCACCTAACGATCGATTGGCATCCTAAAATTATTCCACCGTTCTCGACACCTACTTCCTCTATCCCCATGTAAACTCTTAGTTTCCTCCCTCATATTCCCCCGATTTGACTATGGATGTGTGATTTATGGTGGGCTCTCGATGATTCTTGAAGATAGATTAAAGCGTATCATGAACTGCTTCATAAGATTTGTTTTTGGAACCTCGAGACGCTCCCATGTGTCCCATCTTTACACCGAGTTAAATTGGCTTTCCCCTTCCTTCCGTAGAGATTACTTCCTTGGTACATTCCTCTTCCAAGTTATTAAGACACATCACCCTCCGTATATTCACAATATCAAATCCTCAATCCAATCATTGCCTACAAGGTCCCGTCTCTCCGATCTACACCCCATCCTACAGAACTACTGCTTTCCAACGTTCCTTTCTTGGCCGCTCCGCTATTCTTTGGAATTCTCTTCCTCCCTTCCATTCGTAATGCATCCTCCCTCGGAACTTTTAAAACACTCCTCTTCCACCACTTTTCCTCCCTCCAGTCGGATGCTATCTAATTATATAGATGCTTTAATGAATTTCACCCAAGCATATTATTGTTTGGTGTAAATATTGTTTCTAATATAAAAACAAAATCTACTGATATTTAAGTCACACATAATAAGTTGAACATAATAATTTTTTTTTATTACAAAATTTAGACAAGATATTTTGAGATACCTAATCCCTATTCGTATTAAATGTGTTTAATTACAAATAAACAAATGTATTTTTTTTTGTTTTACACTCTTAACAGATAACAGATTTTCCAAGATCAACCTGGGAGTAAGTTTGGGTAGGAGATAATCACCAAAATACTTTTGCCTCAGTTTTCGAATAGCTAAACAATTCAGTTAAGAGTGCATGACATCATTGTTATTTTCTATATTAAATAATTCACACGATTGAATACTGTTAAATTTTCTGTGTTTGCCATTACACAATAACAGGTGTTTTCATTTTGTCGGCCATTCTCAGTAGAGCAAGTACTCTTTGCTTATTATATAGGTGTTGAAATGTAAGTATGCTTGAGGTGTTTCAAAGGTTTTGACATTTCTAAAATATAGATTGAACACGGAATGTGCTACTCAGGCCCGGAACTAGGAGGGGCAGAGGGGGCACGTGCCCCGGGTGGCAGATTTTAGGGGGCGGCAAAATTGGAAAAGTTAATAAGAAAAGTAAGTTATTAATAACCTTTTCAAAACACTAATAATACAATCGATATTGTTTAATTTAATTTTTTTCTTCATAATTTATAAACTTTATTATACTGTACTACAGAGGTATTGTATTTTAATGGTGTAGAGGGGGAGGGGGTAGGGGGAGGCAAACTGATCTTTGTCCTCCCTATCAAATCTCCTAGTTCCGGCCCTGGTGCTACTCGAAACCTGGACTTATTGTCATTCATCATTGCCTCTTCTAGGTCAGTACTGTGCCTTTTGGTAATTTCTTAATTTGGATAAGTCAGGATGTTAAAGGCTTCTACCATGGCAAGCAGTTTTCTAAGCAAAAACAGTCGACAGGAAGGGGTCGTTAGCGTTAAAAAACTATCTCCAGCCTCCCGTAGAATGCATTAACAAAGAGGGAATATACTGACGCCATCTTAAAAACAGTTAAATCATCGAATATTTCAAAACAGTGTCCTTACAAGGACAACAATGGCGGAAGTTATCCTTCCGCCATCTTAAAACCATTAAATATTTTAAAACAGTATCCTCAAGGAAAACAATGGCGGAAGTTATCCTTCGGATAACATGAGAACTGTTAAAAACATATTATCCTTCAGGACAAAAAAAACTAATAAAATTGTGAAATTCTGCCATCTTAAAACTGCACTGGGCACTCTTCCTTCCACAATTAGATTAAGTTTTCGTCCTTAAGGATGCTGTTTTAAGATGGCGAAACTTAACGATTTTATTAGTTTTTTTCGTCCTTAAGGATAATATGTTAAAATATTTAACGGTTGAAATATTGTATTAAGTATGCAGTTAAGCATTATTTTTTCAGTATTTTCACGCATAACAGTAATTTTAACCTAGTTAAAACCACTAGGTGCTTGAAGATCGTGAAAAAGCATAATTGGACATCTAATTTTTCGTTTTAATGTGAGTTGGTTATCCAGATGGACAGAAACTATTAAGGAACTCTTCACCATCTTAAAACTGTTAAATATTTTAAAACAGTATCCTCAAGGACAACAATGCCAGAAGTTATCCTTCGGATAACTTAAAACCATTAAATATTTCAAAACAGCATCCTTAAGGACAAAATAAAATATTTAAATTCTGCCATCTTAAAACAGTATCCTTAAGGACGAAAACTAATTCTAATTGTGGAAGGAGAGAGTGGCCAAGGATGTCCTTCGGCCTCAAAATATCGTTAGACCCTGCAGATCTGTAAAACAGTACTATAAGGACACTGTTTTACAGATTTAGTGTTTTAATTGTTGGATTCGCATGCTTGGAGAATGCTGGTTACTGCTGTGTTTGCAAAAGAATGCTTTGTTAAAGCTCATTTGCAGATCTGTCTAAAGTTACCCGAAGAAGAATTGAAATACCCTATAACTGAATAATTTTACAACTTCAAAGTCTGTGTCTTCATACATAAAACTCCTAAGAGCTTCTCTAAACAGTTTCCTTCGTGCGACACCATGATCTTAGTTTTGTCAGTGATAACTGTAAGCTGGTTAGCTTTGCAATGTTCTTACGAATTATTAAGATTTGTTTGACTTTCAAATCAGGTTGAAGCCAGAAAATCCATATCATCCTCATATAAAAGAACAACCAAGTCAATATAATTCATTATATTTATTACCCCTAACATTTCTATCTCAAAGAAAAAAAAAATATATATATATATATATGTCAGCAATATAAAGGGACACATACATTTATTTCCTTTGATAGTTCAAACCCATCTGAAACTCTAAAAGTGGCTACTTCATAGTAATGACGTAGTAATTACTAGTTACTTTATCATAGTAATTAAGTGGTTACTTTGAATGATTAGCAGATCAGTACCTACTACTGTGATGACTTTCATTTATTGCAGTTGATCAGATTAGTGTGTCTGTATCACTATGTGCCTGTAGGACAGTTATTCCTTCAGCCTGGACTTGCTCTCAAAATTGAATAAAAAAATAGCTTGTTTGGTTATGGCCACCAAAAGGTTTTCGTTTTTGTTTGGTCAAAGGCAATTGTAACAGACATTTTTTACATCAACCTTCTTTGCCCCTCCCCACTTCTAGTTATTAAGGCACACGTGTACCCTTCAAAAACTAGGCTTCTGACTACAAATAGAATTAAATATTGAAAAAAACGCAGGCCATTGTCATAGGTTCTAATACCTATTTGAAATCCCTTCCCCACCTCCTAATCTTGACTATGAGTTCAAAACCTATTCAATTCTACTCTACAGTTAAAAACCTTGGTATTACATTGGACCCAACTCTTTCATGGAAACCTCATGTCTCCCAAATCTCTCAACAGGCCATATGCATCCTGAAACTATTACATTCTTCCCAGGATACCCTCCCTAAACCACCCATCAACTCCTGATTTCTTATTAATATCCCTTACCCTCCCTTATTTTGTCTATAGCTGTGTGGCGTATAGATGGTGGGCTGAAAGTGGAACTTAAGAGTAGGCTAAGAAAAATGAAATGAATTGTTTTATCAGGTTTATCTTTTGAGTTCCAAAAGACTCCCACACATCACATCTGTATACAGAGTTCAAATGGCTTTATCCTTCATCTCACAGAAATTCATCCTTTATCAAACCATTAATTCTCACAATCCCTTCTACATCTGTTATATCTTCCATTTCAAATCCTTAGTTTTCTCTCACACTACAAGATCCCCCTCCTCAGGCCTGTATACTCTTCTTCTAAGGGTAACTCCTTACCAACATGACAAGTATCCTAATCGCATGTCACATAACTCTTAACCCTTACCTGCCCACTATGATGAATTCCTACAGTATTTCACACAAATCTTTACCCCATCATTGCAGTCTCTGAAACCTGGTTTAAATAAACCCTATATTCCCTCATCCTTGGTTTCTCTCCCTAACTACTCTTTTATCCGCCATGATTGGGTTAACCAGGCTGGTGGTTGGGTAGCATTATATGTCCATGACAGCTTGAAGTCCTGTATCCTACATCTTCCACTTAATTCTAATCTTCCAAACATTGGGTTCCTATTTAATGAAATGTATAGTCCCTGATATGTTCTTTTTGACCAATCCTATGAATCAACTCTCTACAATTATATTGCTCTGTACACCTATATAATCATATTCAGTGTCCTAAGTGCCTATCTTTAGTTCTCCGCAACAACCCAAGCGACGATCCGATGAACAAAATCCATTTACTTCCATGGATGCTTTTTTAATACCTTTAATTCCCTACACCACACTTTACTTTTTTCCAAATTAAAATCTTTTCCAAAAATGCCCTCCTCTGGTTTCAACCTTTTCTTTCAGACTGAATCAGTTGCTATCCCTAACTAATGCATATCTTCATGGTCTCTGCAGTCAGGTATAGTTGAGGGATCGAGCTTTTCCCCTCTCCTTTTTAATTCATACATCAACGATCACACCACCTTAGTTCAGTATTGTTCCCACCATTGCTACGCTGATGACTTCCAAATTTACTTCTCCTTTCTTCTGTCTGAGTTAGCTGTATTGCTATTGGATTGCATTCCCTCCTTCGCCAATGCCAACTTTCCTACTTTATTTCTAAATGGTCATCCAATAGCTTTCCACTTTTATGTTAAAAATGTGGGCATAACCATTGATTATTAAACCCTTCCTTGGAAACCACACATTACACATACCTCCTGACAGTCAATTGGCATCCTAAAATAATTCCACCACTTTCATCACCTTGTTTGTTTATTTCGTTTAACGTCACTTTATGCTGCTATGGCTAATCGGACGATGCTATGGTGGGAGTCCTAAATTTTGCCTATCCAGGTATAATTAGAATAGGGATCTTTAACGAGTACCTGGTATCGCACAGGCTCGGGATCCCCATTTTACGTCCCTTCTGAAGGATGGCATAGCTAAGGATTTTTTACTCCCTTTAAAAAATCCTAAGGTCTAAAGGGGGCTGCGAACCCGTGATCTTGGGTTTAGTAGGTTGCTATGCTAACCACTATACCACAGGTGACCCCTTCTCTCATCACCTTTTTCCTACCCATACTCGTAAATTTTTTATCTTTACTCTTAAATTTACCCTTCATTGGGTTTCTCTTTGAATTTGGTGTTTTTATTACCTTTTTGGGTCTTCTATTCAAATCATTTGAACAACGGTTTATTAGTCTTATTATTGTTGACAAATAATAGTCCTTTTCAATGAGCGACAGTTTTCTGAAACAGGATATATACAAACAAGAAACAGTAAGAAATTGAATGATAGTATCCTCCTACTCCTAGTATCTAGTACTCCTAGTAACCTCTCTCATCTTCCCAAATTTTACTATGGTTGTGTGATATATGGTGGACTCTTACAGATTAAGGAGGACAGTTTTAGCACATCTTGTTTTGTATGTTTGATAAGGTTTGTCCTCGGAACCTCAAGACATTCCCATGTTTCCCATCTTTCTTATTTTTCCTATAAAGAAAAATACATAAGGTTTGTCCTCAAAACCTCAAGACGTTCCCATGTTTCCCATCTTTACAATGAGTCAAGTTGTACAAATGTTCATAGATCTCATGCAGATGTAAAACATTTGCCTGAATTTACAATTTTTTTTATAATAATGTTTTCATTTTTTAATGGATAATTTTTTACATTATCATTTTTCTGTTTCTTCACTCTATCGGCAAATTTTATTTATTTTTATCTTTTACTATGTTTTATAAAATAAATTATTTGTTCTTTAAATGTTATATAATATATTATATTTATTTCTATATTAACTATTTTCCCTATTTTATTTTTCTGTTTCTAGATTTTTTTCTTTTAACAGAAAATTATAAAATAAATTTTTTAAAACCATTATTTGATATTACTCTATAATTACAGGGAAACGGGAGTTTCCATATTATCTGCTGTTGATGATATACAAGTAATGCTTGATGACCATATTCTGAAAGCTCAAACAATGAGAGGTTCTCCCTATGTTAAACCATTTGAAAAAGAAATGCAGGAATGGGAGGAAAAGCTTGTATCAATGCAAGATATATTGGATGCTTGGATACAGGTACTATCATTCTTGACACTCATAACCTATTGAAAGTTTTTTATTCATCAATCTACAGTGTTTTATATTTTATACTAGCCGACCCGGCCACATGTTGCTGTGGCCAAGGTTCTCGTAGATTGTAGTAAACCATTTAAGGGGTAACAGTAGGAGAACATCAATAATGGAGACCGCTATGTTTTTTTACATAGATGCCATTTGTAAATGCGACCTCCATGACTGATGTTCTATTACTGTTACCCCTTAATACAATGAAATTATTATACATGAACGAAGAGGGAAACGTTAAAGCTGATATAAAAATCCACTGGATGGGGTTTTTTAAAGGAAAGGTCATTGAACACGATTGATCAAAATTTTCGTAGGGTTGATATTAAGCACAAATTAATACAAAATAATTAATTTTAAATTTTATGATTTTTTTTATTAAAGTTTGTAACAAATGAGTATATTACAAAGTTGTTAGTTGATAACATGTAACATTTAAACTTATAAATGAGGTAGGTAGGGCAGATAGTTTTAAATTTTCAACAATAATATTTATTATTTTTAATTATAAATATTCGTCCTGGGCAAGACGTTAAACTGCTACCTGGGAAGACAGATCGAAGAGCCGTGGTGAAGGTTATCTGTCTGGGAGAAGGAAAACTCCAAAATATAACCACGGTCAGGTCAGGTTCTGTAAGGCGTAGTGAAGCCAATTGGCCTAGGAGAGGGAAACTCTGAACTCAAATGACCTGGTCCTCCTGGTTGGGGGTTGAGCGTGGGGCCAACTCCCCCATCTTGTAAAAAACTATTTGTTATGAAACCCACAATTAAAGGAAAGCCGGATGGAAATTATGGAAATGAACTTGGCGAGAAAAGGACTAATCGAAGAGATCTGACTATGGCAACCTGGAACATAAGGACCATGTTGAAACCCGGAAAAATGCCAGACATTGCAGACAGATCATAAAGTTTAAGATTGATGTTGATTGATGATTGATCAGAAAGGCAAGAGAATACAGAGAAAAAGATGGAATTTTGAGAAGTTAAAAACCCAGGAACATAGGGACCAGTTTGAAGAAGTGTTGAAATGCGGATTGGCGAAGTGTGAGGAGAAAAGTGATGTTGAAGCAGAATGGTCTAGTTTAAAAGAATTAATTAAAGAGGCTGCTGACCAGGTATTGGGAGAAAAATCTGTGCTGAGGAACAATGAGTGGTTGGATGAGGATTGCAGGAGGGCAATTGAGCAGAAGAATGCCGATAGACAGGTAATGCTACAGAGGGACACGAGAGGTAATAGAGAGAAATATCGCATCAGTAGAATTAGAGTGACTAATTTATGTAGAAAGAAAAAGAGGGTATGGTATAGAAGGAAGATTGAGGATATGGAAGAACTGAATGAAGGGAATGAAGCTAGCACGTTTTATCAGTCTGTCAAGAAAATGAGAAGCGGATATCAACCTAGGCTAAATATGTGTCATACCAAGGAAGGACTAATCATTGGTGAGGAAAAACTGATTTTAGATAAGTGGTCAGAGCATTTCGAGGACATGCTTTGTATCGCTCCTCAGAATGGTGGATCTGCAATCGATGTATGTAATGACCGAGACACCAGAACGCTGCCCGACGCTGAGCCTCCCTCATATGAAGACTTTATAGATGCGGTAAGCCAATTAAAAAATAACAGGGCTTCTGGTAAAGATAATTTCCCTGCCGAAATGGTTAAATTTGGTGGAGAATACCTAGGCCAAAGGATCTACAACTTGATTTTTGAAGTGTGGAATGCCAGAGGATTGGGGTTCAGGTTTAATTTTACCAATTTTTAAGAAAGGGGACTAGACCATATGCCAAAACTACAGAGGTATATCCTTGTTGAATGTAGTGTATAAAATTTTAGCCAATATTTTAACAGCAAGACTGAAAGTATATTCTGAGCAGATTCTCACAGATTATCAATAGACCGAACAGAGGCACAATAGACCAAATATTTACTCTGCGGCAAACCTTAGAAAAATGCTATAGCCACAATATAGATGTTCACATGCTCTTTGTGGATTTTAAACAAGCATTTGATCGAGTAGATAGGTCTCAGCTCTTTAATGCTTTAAAGGAATTCAATATCCCTCACAAATTGATTAACTTAATCAAAATGACAATGTCCAAGACTCAGGCTAGTGTACTTATCGGTAGCAGGATAAGCAGGAAAATACATTTTGATTCTGGAGTAAGACAAGCTGATGCCCTCTCAGCGGTCCTGTTTAATCTAGCCCTGCATAAAGCAATGAAGAATTTGGAGTCTGGTGGGGCTTTGGCGAGTCGAACCTACCAAATTCTTGGGTATGCTGATGATATTGTGGTCCTGGCAAGAAACAAGAAAACTTTAAAGGTCATTTTGCATAAGATGGTTACATATTGCAGAACAGTAGGTCTTGAAATTAATGAGGCAATGAGCAGTATATGGTATCTTAGCTTCTGGAATTAGAAGAAAGCCGTGTAACTTGTCTCTTAACAACCACTCTTTTGAAGCTGTTAACCACTTCATGTATCTTGGCACGGAAATTAACTCTGAAAATATAGTGAGCGATAAGGTTAAAAAAAGAATAATGAGTGGCAATAGAGCTTACTTTAAACCTGCTATCCAAAAGGACAAAACTCAGGTTGTACAGATCTCTTATCAGACCCGTTGTGTGCTATGGCTCAGAAACATGGACACTAAAAGCAGCTGACCAGCAAGCATTAAGGATCTTCGAAAGGAAGATATTGAGGTGCTTGTTTGGCCCTGTTTACGCTCAATGAGCATGGCGAATAAGGAATAAACAAGAAACCCGAAGATCTTATACAACATGAAAATATAGTACGATTTATAAAATCTAGACGGATCAGCTGGTTAGGACACCTAGAAAGGATGCCAAACTCAATAATGGCAAAAAAAGTTTTCCAGGCGACCTTCCCTGGAAAAAGAAGAAGAGGACGACCTCCTAAGAGCTGGATTGCTGACGTGGAAGGAGACTTGGAAAAGATAAGCGTGACAAACTGGAAAAGAAAAGCCTTGGATAGACATTGCTGGGGACTAATTGTCAGGGAGGCCAAGGTTTACCATGGACTGTAGAGCCAAAGAAGAAGAATAATAATAATTATAAATACTTTTATTTTCAATTTACCTCAGCACTAATCAGTGTAAAATATTTTTGGTTAACCTGTCTTTAGCTAACACAAATAGATTTGACAGTTTTCCTACATGTTAACATACAACATATAGTTGCCCATGAAAAAAATATGGATTTTCCAAGTCTAAACCAAAAATGGGCATTGTTCGGCCTTGAAACTTATTTATAGACATGGTGAAAGCTAAACGAATGGGAAACTGTCTTCTGAAGGGTATCGTAGATTCTGACAGTAATGTAAGGGTGTTATAGAAATTAAATCAATTACATGAGATGCAAGCAGATAATAGATTTTATATCAATGATGTTATTCTTGCTTTTAAATTATTAGTGCTTCATTGTTCAAAACTCTTTAATTAATGAGATCTTTCAACAAGTTTGCGTCGTGCCTCTCTGCTCCGCGCTTTGTTGAGGTTAGATTTTTTCAGAGGCATTTTACTGAAAATAATAATTTAAACGTTTGAATATCTATAGTTTTTTTAAAAAATAAGAAACACGCTATTATAGCACATCGAAATGAGAAGTGAAAAATAATTTTTTATATAGGTAGAATAAAAATAATGACAAAAAAAAATATTTGTACAATTATTAAAAAAAGTGTGGGGCACTTTGTGCCATTTTTTCATATATAATGTAATGATATTTTTTAAATCATAAATTTTTAATATTATTTATCAATATTCTTTTAAATTATGATTGGAATTATTTAAACAAGGTTTTGTGTATACTTTTTATATTTATTATTTACAATAGAGAAAAAAATATTTAATTTTACCTTCATTTTGGTTTAATTACTAAAGTCCATTACTGAGAGAGCCACTACACTTACACTTATCTTGTCCTGTCCATGGCTTTGTCTCCTGGTTCCATTCTCCTTTATGCCTGAAGACTCCAAGCTGCCCCAAGGCCCAAAGCTAACTAACTCATGTCCTTTCTGTACCTGCTTCATGTCTGATATGACCTTATTTCAATTTCTGTCTTCCTTAACTTGAAATTTAAATATCATAACAATATATTAATTAACTTTTGAAGATAGCATTATTAATTTCCATTAAATTATGTGCAAAATGGTTTATAAACTTTTGTGAATTGATTAACTATTAACAATGTAATAGTATAATGGATTAAATATATGCGAGAAACTGCTAAAAAAAATCGAATATTCATAAAACATTCTCTAATGCATCAGATTATGAGTCGTGCAATGTATACAGTTGAAGCTAATATAAGGGTGTTATAGACATTAAACCAATAACATGTGATGGGAGCTAGATAGATAGATTAGTCTTAGTATGTCAAGACCATCAAAATACATATATCATACAGTGTGATTTGATGCATAGCAAATATAATATAACTATGTGATATGATATGATAATACTTACATGTATTTATTTTAATTAAAGAGTTTTGAACAATGAAGCACTAATAATTAAGAAGCAGGAATAATTTCATTGATAACAAATATTCTGAAATCAACTCAGCACTTTTTAAGAAAAACAGTTAATAAAAATCACTGTTATATAACCTTCTACTATAAATATATTTTTAATTAACCTGACAAAAACAAAATACTCCATTTTTAACCTTTCTTCCAAAATACCAGATGCTCTAAACCTAAATTACAAGCATGAACCTCTTGCAAAAGATGAAAACCCCACTTACCTTGGTATTAAGCTGGATCCAAGGCTCACATGGAGACCTCATATCGAGCAATCTGTTCATAGGGGAATGATAAGAACTGCCCTTATGAAGAATAATGCAGGATCAAATTGGGGTGCAGACCTGAGAACGCTTAGGTCACTATTTATGGGCTATTTCAGGCCCTCCTTGGAGTACGGCATCACAAGTCGGGGAACCGCTGCTGTCTCAAACCTCTGGAAAGTTTCGACCGTACAAAACCAGGGAATAAGGATCATGACAGGAGCAATAAAATCCACACCTATTGACAAAATGGAGGCCCTTATGAAAGTTCCTTCAATAGAAGACTGGAGAGATGTGAAACTCCTACACCTTGATGCTAAAGCCAGATCCACTCTGAAGCATCCTTTCCAAAAAAGAGTGAATAAAAGAAACAGCAATCGAATATAATGGGTAAGCAGTATGCACATTATGGCAAGGTTACTTTCAGAATTCTATGGAAAGCAGCTGGTCTCAGAAAGATCTACAGCGGTAGAAGACAACCCTCCATGGCTTGAGGCTCCGAAACCACTAATAGTTCTAACAATCACTGGTATCACAAGCAAGGAGAACTCATCCGAAGAGCAAATGAGGTTTCTTTCCCTTAAGCACATAAATAATAAGTACCCAAAAGACCAGTGGACCCACATATATACTGATAGATCGGCCATAAATGCAACAACAAACGGTGTTACCAGTATCCATATTCAATTTCCTGCAGGAAACATGATCGAGAAGGCTGTTTCGACTGGCTTTGCTTCTTCAAATTATTGAGCTGAGCAGGAAGCCATATATGAGGCATCGAGAATACTTAGGATACTTAAGAGACCAAAGAACTCAAAAATAGTTTTCCTTACTGATGCAGCATCAGTGTTGCAATCTCTTAGATCGAAGTGGGGTACGGTCCTGAAAAATCTCTCCAGGGAACTCAAATGCTTGATGGCTATCCACAAAAAGTTCTTCCTGCAGTGGATTCCTGGACTCGCTGGAAACAAGAGGGCGGACCAGCTGGCCAAGGAAGGAGCTTCAAGTGGACAGTTCGAATGTACCCTCAGACCCGAGGAAGTAAAAACGCTCAATAAAGCCGCAGTCAGCGAGTAATGAATGAATGAATAATAATCTTTATTCTGGGACACCTTGTCCCCTAAGAATAACACAAAAGAACAATGAAAAGGTATTATTTTCTGGCTGCGTACATATCAGGCAGCAACTTATATACAGTGTAAATTATATACAACAAGTCTTTGGGTTTACATAAGAAAAACAAAATAAGTAAATAACAAAATTAAAATAAAATGAAATAAAAAGAAAAAGAAAAGAAAAAGAAATATTCTAACACTAAAATATTATTACATAATTTCGGAAGATTGATAATTGAGGAGGTGGATGATTAAATTATGTTTAAAGGAATTGACAGAAGGAGCATTGCGGATCGAAATGGGTCTGGAATTCCAGAATAAAGCTGCACGATTAATAAAGGATTTTTCAAAGGAAGCAGTTCGATGAGAAGGGATATACAAATCTATAGGCTGAGATCTGGTGTTCAAAAGATGAATGGAAGAATGAAGGGCAAGGATGTCGTAAATGTACGAAGGTTTTTTGGACTTTAAGAATTGGAATAGAAAGGAACCAAGGAAGTATTGTCGCCGAAAACTTGGATAAAGCCACCTCAACTCGGAATACCAGCAAGTGATGTGAGAACGCCTGGGGATGCCAAAAATGAATCCTATAAAGGAGTTCATTAATCTTTTCACCTTCATTTCAAGCTCGCCAGACAGTCCTACATATACTAAGCATCCATAATCGAGGTGGGGTAGGATGAGGGAAGATACTAACAATTGACGGGTATTGCGAGGGAAAAATTCACGGTAACTGAGGAGCTGTTTAAGGATGGAGATGGTTTTTCGGGTAATGTGGGAAATATGGTTATTCCAATACAGATGTAATGGATTAGGAAACATCCACATCAGGACCCTGGAGGGAGATGCAGTCTATGAACTCACTCAAAGAGAGCAGGTCCTCATCTTCAGATTGCGAACAGGGCACAACAGGCTCAGAGCTCACCTGTTCAAAAGCTACATATTGGATCCGGCCCCCTTTGCGAGTGCGGAGAGGGTGAACAAAATACTGAGCACATCCTTCAAACCTGCAGGCTCTATTCTGAGTAAAGGAAGCTGATCTGGCCCTTTCCAACCGATGTGCGGATTGTAAAGGGTCTAAAATTTGGTCTATTTTCATATGGAAATTTTAAATAATTCAAAATAAATAAATTTAAGAAAATTATTTAGTAAATTAAATTTGTATAAATAATGAAAAATGGTTACATATAACTGAGTTAACTGTTATATAATTTTTGTTTATAATTAATTTTATTTATAATTGTGGGTAAGAATAATTTAAATTATATTGATAACATCTAAAGAAAAAGTGTAATTTGTATAATTTGTTTAAAATTTAATTTGTACAATAAATTTAGTTGGCAATACATAGAATGGGAGAGTGGGGGGGGAAAGTGTTTTGGAGTGAACAGGATGTGTGTGGCCACATGGTGTGTGCAGGCAGTTAAAGTGAAACATGTTTGTGATAATTAGATGAGTGTTTTTTTTTTTTGTTATGTCGATTAAAATGTACTTAAATGTATTTTAGTATTTTATGAGAAGAGTTGGTGAAGTATTTAACAAGACAATTTAATAATTATTATTTTTATTGTGATTAAGAGGTATGTTTGTACATTTTGTATTAAGATTCTTTGGACAGGGAGTTGTTTAAATTTGAATTATATAAAAAATAGCTTATTTAAATATTGAACTTTTGTGTGTAAACTTAACTTTAACCAATTTTGAATTGAAATTGTATTTTTTTATTATATCATTTTATGAAAAGCCATTTTTCATTTATTATATTATGGCGCCCGGACAAAATAAAGTAAAATTAACTGTATGTTCAACTTATTATTAATAATTGTAAGAATAACCTTACAGGATCAAGCTCCATGGTGACCTGGAGGACCACTGAATTCCTCATCTTGACCCCCGACCTGGCCATCTAAGGGAAGATCGCAGAAGAAGAAGAAGTGTATTTGTGAAAATGGAAAAAATGGAGCATTGAACTGTCATTAAATATTTGTTTTTGAAAGGCAATATGCCTATGCAAATCAAAGATAAGTTGGATTCTGTGTATGGGGACTCTGCATCATTATTTACAACAGTGAAGTTTTGGGCAGCTGAATTTAAACGTGGCCGTAAGAGCTTGGGAGACAATGAATGTTTGTGATATCCAAAAACTACAACTACCGACGAAAACATCGCCAAAGTTGTTCACCAAATGGTTCTAGAGACGACTGACTGCTTAATTAAAGTGAGAGAGTAGCAGAAGTTATGAGCATGTCAAAAGAACGTGTTTGTTACATATTTAATCAACATTTAGGCATGAGAAAGCTGTTTGCGCATTGGGTGCTGCGTTTACTCGCTTTAGATCAAAAATGTGTTCGAATAAACATTTACAACTGGCACAGTGTAGGCGCAATAAATCCGAGTTTCGGCTCCGATTAAATATTGTATACAAAACTTGGATACACCATTATACGCCCGAAACAAAAATACAGTCCAAACAGTGGACTGCAAAGGGGTAACCAGCTCCTAAAAAAGCAAAAACTGTTTTTTCTGCTGGAAAAGTGATGGCGAATTTTTTTTGGGATAGTCATGGAGTTATTTTAATCGATTATTTTCAAAAAGGAAAAACCATTACAGGAGCATACTAGTCATCATTACTTGACTAGCTGAAGGCAGCACTTGCAGAAAAATAAAATCCTGTTTCACCAAGATCTAACCCCAAGCGACTTCTATTTGTTCCCTCATCTAAAAATTTCGCCCGGAGGACACAGATTTTCATCAAATGAAGAGGGAGGCAATCACCTTCGTAAACAATTATTCTGCAGAGAAAAATGCCGAGTACTGTTTGTATGGGTTACAGAGATGGGAGCATCGCTGGGAGAAGGGTGTAGAATTACAAGGAGAATATATTGAAAATTAAAAATTCAGAAAAAATGTCTTGTATCTTTGTTAGGTCGTAAACTTTTCAGACCACCCTCGCATGTACAATATTAATAATTTATGACTTATTAAAAACTTAGTCATTTTCAGGATTTCATTTATCTTTGATTCTAGAAATATTGTAGTTTTAACAGTTTTCTTGGACTTTATAAAGTAAACATGATATGGCAAACTTGATAATTACAGGTACAAGTAACATGGATGTATCTTGAGTCTATCTTCAGTTCTGAAGACATAATGAGACAGATGCCTGAAGAAGCTAGGAATTTCCGTTTGGTTGATACTACCTGGAAAGAAATAATGAAAAATACAGAACAAGATACCCATATCTTAGTTGCAACTGATTACCCAAATCTTCTTTCTGTTCTACGGAAACTAAATTCTCTGCTAGAAGAGATACAAAAAGGTCTTAATGATTATTTAGAAAAAAAACGCCTGTTTTTTCCAAGGTGTGTTAAGAATTTAAAAATTGTTTCAATATGACTTATTATTATTCTATAAGAAATTAATAATAAAATATATTATAATTATATTTTTTAAATTATTGTTCAAAAACATTCAATCTATCCATTATGATGCAATAAGTAATTTAGATTTCTACTAAACATAATTATATTTAATTCTTAATTATGTTTGGTGATAATTACTTGGAAGAATTGCTTTACTTGTTTTGTGTCCTTGTTTAACATATCTTTAGTCAGTAGTGTATTTATTAGTCTTCTATGATAATTTGTTTGCAGATTCTTCTTTTTGTCAAATGATGAACTTCTTGAGATATTGTCTGAAACCAAAGATCCTCTTAGGGTGCAACCTCATTTAAAAAAATGTTTTGAAGGAATAGCTCTGTTAAAATTTAATAACCAAACTGAAATTATTGGCATGATATCTGGTGAAGGGGAATTTGTTCCTTATATAAATATTATTAAACCAGCAGAAGCTAAAGTAAGAGTACTCTCATTAAAAAAATTAACATTAAATATTTTAGACAAGGTAATCCATAAAGTAAGGCCTCTTATTTTTCATTAATTAAAATAAATTATTTTCATTAATCTTTACATTTGTTTAATGGCAAACATTCACCAATTTTTCTACATAATCCTCAATTTTTGCAATGTTTGTAAAGTTCTTGAGATTCAGTCAATAAGTAAAAACAACTATTTTGGCAATGTTTTGATACTATATTGTTCTCTTAGGAACATTCCTACCAAAATGCAGGTCAGTTGTGTACTAGAATTGTTAGAATTTAGTTAGTCTATACCATATCCACCAGTAACATTGCTAGTAGTTTCATACTCCTCTATGTCCTTAATTATATTTATTTTTATTATTCTAACACATGTTGTTATATACTTATATTGTAGCTAACTTTATGTTTTGAAATAACTTGTATAACTTATATAATTTTATTGTAACCTGTTTTTTCACTATAGGGCATGATTATGAGAACAATATAGTCTTGAAACATCGCCAAAATAGTTGTTTTTATTTATTGAACCTCAAGAACCTTACTAAGCATATATTTATATATATCTATCTAATGTGGTTTTATAAACGAGATTTTATTCTCTGTATAAAAGCACAAACATAATTAAAATCAAATATTGGAAAAAGAAAATACATTATAAACAAATAAAGTAATCTACCTGTATAAAAGAATTAAATTACCCGTTAGTATTTCAAAGAAAACCAGTTATTAACAATTAACAGAAGGTTATAGTTACACTGTTATAATCAGGTAGTAGACCATATGTTGAGTGTTAGCCAACATTACATCTCCCCCCTTGAAGATGATTAAAAATGAAGTCATTTTCATGAAGCAACCGGAAGGATTTAATGATGGTACAGATAAGGTTTGTAAACTCATTAAAGGACTTTATGGCTTAAAACAGGCTTAAAAAAGATTCTTCCGTGCAGATGGGTCTACAAAGTAAAACAATATCCAGATGGAACTATCGAGAAATTTAAGGCGAGACTAGTTGTTAAAGGTTTCAATCTAGAAAAAGGTATTGATTTTTGTGAAACATTTAGTCCTGTAGCAAAAATGAGCTCAATCAATTTTAAGTGTAGCGGCCAGCCGAAAAATGAGTCTTGCACATTTTTTATTTTATTTTTTGACATCTCGACAGCATTATTCCTATATGGTGAATTAAATAAAAATGAAGTCATTTTCATGAAGCAACCGGAAGGATTTAATGATGGTACAGATAAGGTTTGTAAACTCATTAAAGGACTTTATGGCTTAAAACAGGCAGCCAGATGTTGGTTCCAGAGATTCAGCAATTTTATGACAAGATTAAAATTTGTCCAGAGCCGAGTAGATCCTTGCATATTCATTTTAAAGAGAAATGATGACCGACTAATTGTGGCACTATGTGGATGATGGATTGGTTGCGTCTACATCCAAAGAAATGCTTACCGAATTTTTCTCAAACCTGAACTCTGAGTTTAAGGTGCACACTAAGACTCTTGGATGTTACCTTGGATTGGAGATTAATCAAGATAAATATGGCATCAGAGTTGACCAGAAGGCCTACATTCAAAGAATTTTGAAAAGGTTTAATATGCAGGATTGTAGGGCTGTTTCTACACCAATTTTAAATAGACACGAAAATACTGAAATGAAAGAAGATTCTATAAAGTTCCCTTACAGAGAAGCCATTGGGGCTCTAATGTATCTGACTGTCCTAACTAGGCCAGACATAGCCTATGCAGTAAGCATTGTGTCAAGATCATTAGAAAAGCCTTCAGCACAGGATGTTATTTAAGTGAAGAGAGTATTCAGATATCTCATGGGAACTCAGGATATAGGACTTTTCTATAGTTCTAATGGCTCGAACCAAATCGTGGGATACAGTGATGCTGATCTTGGTGGTGATTTAGACACTGGAAGATCAACAACTGGAATCGTTTGCATGGGGGTCCTATATCATGGACTAGTCAAAGACAATCTTGTGTGGCAATGTCTACGACCGAAGCAGAACTTATAGCAGCAAGTGAAGCTGCAAAAGAGAGTTTGGTTGAAGCGGTTATTCAGAGAATTGCTTCCCCAAATCTCCAAATTCCTACTCTGCATGTTGACAATGAAGCAGCTATTAAGCTAGCAAAAAATCCAGAATTCCATAGAAGAACGAAACATATAAGAATTCGCCACTTTTTTGTTCGTGAGGTTGTTCAAGAAGGAACACTTGAAATCAAGCCCATCACAACTGAAAACCAATTAGCTGACTTCCTGACCAAACCACTCCATGGACCGAGGTTAAAAAGTTTATTGGAAGAAGTTGGACTTAAGTGTCAAAAATCTTTTAATGAGGGAGAGGAGTATAAAAATTACTTTGTCATTTTGTAATTGTTCATTGAAAGATTTTTTGTATGTTCAATATTAATGATGATATGTGTGACATTGGCTAATAGCATAGTAACCTCACCCAAGCTTTAGTCAGTCTTGTTCAGCCATCTTGTATGCCCGTTATGTGATTGTTTGTACATAGTATTCAATGTACCTTTTGTATTCAATAAAATGTATATAGTCAGATCACTTGTTTTCAACAACTATAACCTTCTGTTAATTGTTAATAACTGTTTCTCTTTGAAAGACTAAATGTAATTTATTTCTTTTATACAGGTAGATTACTTTATTTGTTTATAATGTATTTTCTTTTTACAATATTTGATTTTAATTATGTTTGTGCTTTTATACAGAGTATAAAACCACATTAGAAATTAAATTACAAGCTTCAAGGAGTAAGAAGAGGAGATGGTTCAGCTATTTGTCAAAATTGTGAAGAGGAGGAAGAATTTGTAATTCAAGGTATTTCTACCGATAAAATTATTTGGTATTTAATTCTAGCTGAATTTAGAAACTTTCACACTGTTTTATCAAGTAAAACAATTATTTGTAATGCAAGAGCTTCTATTAAAATTTTGAATGGTTACAGAGCTGTAGCTATTAAAATTGACAATGACATTCACAAAGAATATTTCGATGAAGCAGGGAATGTGTGTTTCCAAGAATTACCATTGGAAGAATACATCCCTCCTCCAAAACTGCGATCTTTTGAGCCTCTACAATTAGAAGTGGAGGATCGAATTAGGCGATTAGAGCAACAATTAAAATCTAATTCAGCTCAAAACGAAATTAAATTGCATCAAATAGAAAAAAAATAAATTATTTTGGATAAATTTGTAAAAAAGAAAAAGATACAACTGAATGGCTGCATAAATTTGAAGAGGAGTGTAGTCAATTTCAAATAAATTTAGACAGTCTTAAAATTGAAGCTTTACGTTTTTTTTGACCGTACAGCAAAGCAAAGGACTGGTATGAAACTAACCTAACAAAGTATGGTCTAGCCACATCATGGGAGATATGGAAAAATTCGTTTTTAAATGTTTTCATTGATAAAGGTTGATCTGTTGTCAGAAAAGCGTTTAATTACAAATATTTGGGCAGTTCCTTGATTGATTATGCGCTGGTAAAAGAGAGGTTTTGCCTAGAAGTGGAACCCCATGGAACTGAGCTGTCCAGAGTCAGTCAGATAGGCTTTCTATTCAATCTTGGAAGTAACGGTTGTTCTTTTCTTTTTCTAGAAAATAAATCTTCTAGTTTTCGAAGTTCAGTGAAGAGCTTGTCCAGTGTGGTTATCTGTTCTCTATCAAGTTCATCTTGGACTTCACTTGGCAAAGTGAAAACTATCTGATTGATTCTGGATAGCTCAGTTCCATGGGGTTCCACTTCTAGGCAAAACCTCTCTTTTACCTCTCTTTATAATTAAACGCTTTTCTGACAACAGACCAACCTTTATCAATGAAAACATTTAAAAACGAATTTTTCCATATCTCCCATGATATGGCTAGACCATACTTTGTTAGGTTAGTTTCATACCAGTCCTTTGCTTTGCTGTACGGTTAAAAAAAACGTAAAGCTTCAATTTTAAGACTGTCTAAATTTATTTGAAATTGACTACACTCCTCTTCAAATTTATGCAGCCATTCAGTTGTATCTTTTTCTTTTTTACAAATTTATCCAAAATAATTTATTTTTTTTCTAATTGATGCAATTTAATTTCGTTTTGAGCTGAATTAGATTTTAATTGTTGCTCTAATCGCCTAATTCGATCCTCCAATTCTAATTGTAGAGGCTCAAAAGATCGCAGTTTTGGAGGAGGGATGTATTCTTCCAATGGTAATTCTTGGAAACACACATTCCCTGCTTCATCGAAATATTCTTTGTGAATGTCATTGTCAATTTTAATAGCTACAGTTCTGTAACCATACAAAATTTTAATAGAAGCTCTTGCATTACAAATAATTGTTTTACTTGATAAAACAGTGTGAAAGTTTCTAAATTCAGCTAGAATTAAATACCAAATAATTTTATTGGTAGAAATACCTTGAATTACAAATTCTTCCTCCTCTTCACAATTTTGACAAATAGCTTGTAATTTAATTTCTAATGTGGTTTTATACTCTGTATAAAAGCACAAACATAATTAAAATCAAATATTGTAAAAAGAAAATACATTATAAACAAATAAAGTAATCTACCTGTATAAAAGAAATAAATTACATTTAGTCTTTCAAAGAGAAACAGTTATTAACAATTAACAGAAGGTTATAGTTGTTGAAAACAAGTGATCTGACTATATACATTTTATTGAATACAAAAGGTACATTGAATACTATGTACAAACAATCACATAACGGGCATACAAGATGGCTGAACAAGACTGACTAAAGCTTGGGTGAGGTTACTATGCTATTAGCCAATGCCACACATATCATCATTAATATTAATATCATCAGTTACTTTTAAATTGACTACAGTACCTTCCATTTTTAACATTAGTTTACTTAAACTTAAATAATATGCTAAATTGTATAACCCCTAAGAATATTTATAACAAATACAAAAATCATAAATTTTTTTGACACATTAAAAATTATAATAAAAACCTTGAGTCAAAATCCTAAGAAAAGTCCTTTTGACGGGCGCCATTTTGTTATGTTTAATTCTTTGTTGATAAAGGTTAGTTTACTTTAATTTCTATTATTTTGAAGTTAATTTAAATTGTTAAATAAAATTTTGAGGGAATAGCAAGGGTTCAGCTTTTCAAAGATAACGATTTTGACTCAAAAATATATTTTTCAAATAAAGAAATAAAAACAGTTTACAATTATATTACGTTTTTTAATTAACGTAGTTATATTTAAAATACCTTCTTTCTTCTCAATGTGACTGTAGGTTCTCACAACCTAAATGTTCCCCAATTTATCCTTCTTTCATGAAACTTCCTTCTTTTTCTTCCTTCGCCAGCTTATTCAAACACTCCTATCATCCAGACTGCTAGTATAATTTGTTGTTTCTTCACACATGTGACTTTTTAAATATCAGATAGATGTGATGTTTCAAATTCCGAGAGATGGGAGCAAGAGGTGTTGTCGCCTCGAAGTTCGATAGAAGAGCGCGGCTATAAAGACGCCTGCCTCCAGCGTCCTTTCAAAAAACCGTTAACGGCCAAATCTGCTTCATCATGGCCTTCATATTTATTACGTCTTAACTTACAATAACTATATAAAATTCAAATTATACAATAAAAAACATTTTAAAAATCCTAATAATTTTTAACATATCTCAATTTAAACTGATAAGCAAAAACCACGTAACAATTAGATCGGCGGCGAACTCTCGCTGGCGCCAAATTCAAACTTGAATTGTTTTTAAATTACAATTTATCTCGACTCCGAAATATCACTACATTCGGGTCCACTTCAGAATAAAAAAAAAAAAAATTTTGAAGAAATTTTTTTTTTTTTTTTTTTTTTTTTTTAAAAACTTATTCTCTAATTCCAATTTTTTGATTAATCATAAACTCCTTAGTATACTATTTACAAAATGTTATTAATGTGCCATTATGTCAAAACAAAATAATACTTAAATTAGATCAACTTATTAATAATTAGTTATTTATTCTACTACTTCTCTATTTGAAATATTCTTCATTTCCATTACAACCATGAATTCTTTAGATGGCTTATAAACACCACAACTTTAAATTAACAATAATAGTAAAATTGAAAAACAAAAAAAAAAAAAACCTTAAACTAAAATTCTACACAATAAAATTTTCTAATAATAATTAACAATTTGACTTTAAATTAACAACTTTATAATTTTGACTGAAAACTCAATAGAAATATTTGAAAACTTTTAAAAATTAAAAAACTTAATTAAACTTGTATGAAACATTCCTTATTAGTTCCTAATTACTTTATAATAAAATGGATATTTTCATAAATGATTGCCTAAATTGTTACCAAATTTCCAATCAACACTTTTGAATATTATAATTTCTTCTTAACTTTCCCCCGCAGGTAATTGCGTACATCAATGGGAGTCTGGTTATTTTCATTATTTAAGTAGTACCTCTTCATGATTTCTTCTTCTAATAACTTGGATAATTTATTTTTCTTATTTTCCAAAATATAACTTGGGTCTTCTCTATTAATATTTACATTATATACTTCTTTTTTAAACAAATCTTTTCTTTTTGTTTTGCTATTATTATACTTATTTATTATAATGATATGATTATACATACTTCTGTTAAGCTTCTTGTTCATGTTTGTTTTCAGCTTATTATAATCCTGAACAGTTACCTTTTTTAACCTTCTAACAATTTTGACTCTTCTTCCTGTTCTAAATGTTATTTTTCTTATTTCTAATATTTTTCTATATCTTGATTTGACTTTTTCATGGTTTACATTTTTCTTCAATAATTGTTTAGTTTTCTTCTTGTCCTTCTTCTTCATATTCTTAACTGACACATCTGTTATGTTTTCTTCAACTTTAGTTGATTCTTCATCTTCTTGGTTATTTACGTTTTTATTTTTATTTTCAATTTCGGTATCTATTTTTAGGTAACATCCTTCTGTAGACTTAATATGTTCTTCTATATTGTCATTAATATCTCTCCAACTACTCACACTATCACTTTCAATATTTTGTAACTGTGAATTTGTTTCACTACTTTCATTGTCAAATTTTATATTTAAATAATTTGAATCTATTTGTTTTTCAGATATATGTATGATTCTATTCTCAGACATATTTCCAAATTCCTTTCTCAGAGTCCCTACTTCCTGTAATAAACTTTGTTGGTTATCTATTACTTCATTCTGCAAAGCATTCACTTTCTCTTTTTGGGTGTTAAATTTTTCATTTATTTCTTCGACCTTTGTATCTATCTGTTGGAATTTTCCTTCTGTACTTTTAATATTCTGTTCCATTTTGTTATTAATACTACTTTGACTATTAACACAATCACTTTCAATATTTGATAACTTCAAATTTATTTCATCAAATTTAGTGTTAATTAATTTATTTAATTCATTTTTCAAATCTACAGTAGTCTGCTTTAATTTCATATTAAATTTAGTTGATTGTTTATCAAATTGTACCTTAATTTCAGCAAATTGTTCCTTAAATTCAGCAGATTGTTTATCAATTTTAGCGGATTGTTCCTTATATTCAGCAGATTGTTTATCAATTTTAGCGGATTGTTCTTGAAATTGTTCCTTAAATTCAGCAGATTGTTTATCAATTTTAGCGGATTGTTCCTTATATTCAGCAGATTGTTTATCAATTTTAGCTAACAATTCAAAAAGTAAAAATTTGTGTTTACATCTAATGAGTTTTTTGTTGAAACGTTATCTGAATTAACATTAGTTGGTTTTTCAGTCAAATCATTGTTTAATTGCTCAGAATCACATCTATTTTCTAAATTTTCTATATCAACATCCAGAACATCACTTTGTTTATACCTTTTAATAACTCTCTCATCAGTTACTTTTAAATTGACTACAGTACCTTCCATTTTTAACATTAGTTTACTTAAACTTAAATAATATGCTAAATTGTATAACCCCTAAGAATATTTATAACAAATACAAAAATCATAAATTTTGTTGACACATTAAAAATTATAATAAAAACCTTGAGTCAAAATCCTAAGAAAAGTCCTTTTGACGGGCGCCATTTTGTTATGTTTAATTCTTTGTTGATAAAGGTTAGTTTACTTTAATTTCTATTATTTTGAAGTTAATTTAAATTGTTAAATAAAATTTTGAGGGAATAGCAAGGGTTCAGCTTTTCAAAGATAACGATTTTGACTCAAAAATATATTTTTCAAATAAAGAAATAAAAACAGTTTACAATTATATTACGTTTTTTAATTAACGTAGTTATATTTAAAATACCTTCTTTCTTCTCAATGTGACTGTAGGTTCTCACAACCCAAATGTTCCCCAATTTATCCTTCTTGCATGAAACTTCCTTCTTTTTCTTCCTTCGCCAGCTTATTCAAACACTCCTATCATCCAGACTGCTAGTATAATTTGTTGTTTCTTCACACATGTGACTTTTTAAATATCAGATAGATGTGATGTTTCAAATTCCGAGAGATGGGAGAAGAGGTGTTGTCGCCTCGAAGTTCGATAGAAGAGCGCGGCTATAAAGACGCCTGCCTCCAGCGTCCTTTCAAAAAACCGTTAACGGCCAAATCTGCTTCATCATGGCCTTCATATTTATTACGTCTTAACTTACAATAACTATATAAAATTCAAATTATACAATAAAAAACATTTTAAAAATCCTAATAATTTTTAACATATCTCAATTTAAACTGATAAGCAAAAACCAGGTAACAATTAGATCGGCGGCGAACTCTCGCTGGCGCCAAATTCAAACTTGAATTGTTTTTAAATTACAATTTATCTCGACTCCGAAATATCACTACAATATATATATATATATATATATATATATATATATATATATAATATATATATTATATATTAATTATTTTTAATTAGATTAAAAGTAAAGTTTTAATTAATATAAAGTTAATTTGTTTTCTAATTAGTAATTAATTAATTGTCTCTTTTCGGGAGTCATAATGTAATGTTCTTTTTATTTTAGTTAAAGTTCTTATTTTAGTTAATATAAAGTTATCTTTTTTTTTTTTTTTTTTAAATAAATTTTGAGGGAATATCAAGGGTTGAGATTTTCAAAGATAATCATTCGGATTCAAGAATATATTTTATAAACAAACAATTAAACACATTTTACACCAGATTCTATTATAAATTTTACATATTAGTAATTTAGATACCTTCCATCTTCGAATTGATTGTAGATCTTCATAATCGAAATTGTTCATTAATTTATCCTTCTTTTTCAAATTTCCTTCTAACCTTCCTTCATCAGTCTATTGAAACACTCATCACATTAAGACTTTTAAAATAGTTTAATAATGCTTCACACATGTGACTAACATATAATATAATATAAAACTATGCATTAATATATGTATAATATATATACATATATATATATATATATATATATATATATATTGTAGTGATATTTCGGTCATATTTCATATTTCGGTGATAGATCGTCGCACAATTCACAGTAATCCATATCTTTTCTTTTAATTTTGTATAAGTATGTACCAGAGATAGCATGATTAATTCTCAATCTGCACATTGATCATATCCATGATCTGGGAGCATTGCTGTTACCAAACCATGGTTCTATTGAGACCAGTGGGCAGTGAGATTTATAAAACAATCCCTTATCTTCTTTTGCATAACTTTTCTGGCATTCCACCTTCAGGGAAAAAATAGATTAGATGTTTAAGCCGCACACTTTGACCACAAATTAAGTTCCTTATAGTTGTAAACAAACAAAAATACGATCAATGTCGAAACCCTATTGTATGGTACTTTCTGTGAACTCATGGTGTCTGCAGAGGTGTACCCTTACAAGTTTGAGTTGTTTCGTGACGAGAAGCTCTTAAAAGACTTATGTTGAAGAGGAGGTTAAAAGACTTATGTTTCTCTGGTGATGACATGTAAGGCCAGTTGGATATACATATTCCTTACGAGCAACCCACCTACATTGCTTCAACAGTAGCTTCTTCCTCAACTACTCAGATAATCGGCTTTTATCAACCAGGCCCAAGTTGTACCTAGCATTTCTGAATTTCATTCCTTGAACCTGGAATATACCTTTTTCTCAGTTCAGATGAGTCTATTGCAACATTGAAGTAAACCCATCAATCTAAAAGTAAACAACGTAGGAATTGATTCACAGATTCAGTTCGCAACAAACAACTAAGGAACTCGGCTGCAAAATATATTCAAGCACATGTAGAGGTCAACAGGGAAACTGTTAAGAAATACATGACAAATCATCTTGAAAATAGCAGAAAAGTGGTTAACAAACATAAAGAAACCCAACCCGAAGTTAATGGTAAAGGATATGCTGTATACACATATTCTGAGATTCACCCAACTGTACTTAGAGGGACTGTACAGAAGTAAAAGAAAACCCATCCTGAAATCCATAGAAAGTCTTCAAAAAAAAAATTATCAGAAAATAATCCTCATGTTAAACATGTAGCTGTAACAAAACACGATGAAAGATGTTCAATGGAAAGGTTAGAGCCAGTATGACACAAAAACTGAATATGCAAAAGACAATACCGTCGATATTGGATCATGATCTAATTGAAATTGGTGTTATGCTGTAAGATGGAAGGACGAGAGCCCTGCCATGTGCTGCAGTAACGGGAAAGTCCAACTTCCTCCCTTTCAGGAATATCCTGAACACTTACACAGCCTCCTTACTTACGAACATCCTGAGGCTGAGCATTTTCTAAATAATTTTTGGAGATAGAACGGTTGTTTCCAAATGATGTCATTTGGAGCTAAAGAGATAAAAGAGGGAGATATAATGCCAACATTTAAGGTGCGAGGACAGGTATATATCACAGAATAGGGAGTTTGATGCCTGGAACACAACAGCTACCGTCTTTTATTCAGGTAAATTTTGTTGGTGTTGACAACCATGAAAGAGCCATTTGCTGTGGTCACTTTCAAAATGTCAAGCCTGCATTCGTTGGCCAACTCCGAAAAATTCTTCATGAACATAACGAGTATATCAAGGACTTCAGAGCTGCAGTTGAGTCTGTTCCCAAAGATCTACAAGATTTCCAGGTGGTTATCAGTGCTGACAAAAAGCCTTCAAATGCTCACTGAGGACGTTACAATACTCCTACCGCTAACAAAGTTGCTGTCATGATTGTTGGCCAGATGTTTGAAAAGCGAGACATTGTTCTCCACAGTAGGGACAAATAACTGATAAGAATCAGTGAGTTCTATCAAGTGTATGATTCTCTTCAGTATCGTCTCATGTTCTGCCATGGAGAAGATGGGTACAGTATTAAGATCCCTCAGCGTGACCCAAACACCAATACACCACTTAAGAAAACTGTGTCTGCAGCTAATTTTTACGCCTATATGTTGATGGAGCGAGGAGGTGAAGAACCTTATTTACTTTAACTTCGTAATCTCCTCAACCACTTTATGCTTGATATGTACGCGAAAATAGAAACAGCAAGACTAAACTTTATTCGAAAAAATCAAGAAAGTTGAAAAGTTGAGACTATATTCACTTAAAGTATGCCATAAGAAAAGCTGATGGTCTGGTATCAGAGCTGGCTAAGATGGTAGTGCTGCCTCGAAGCTTCACTGGAGGACTATCAAAATAATATAAAATTAACTTTTGCAAATTGTCAAATTTACTTATTTAAATTATTCTTAGAATGGAATTCTTCAAGTTTATTTAAGTAATAATAATTATCAACGTTAAGCTTAACTTTTACTAATTTAAGTTGTCAATCCTAATGATATTAAACCGTAGCAGAGCAGGGTACTTTAACAAACATTATTACAACTAGAATGTTTTTTATTTATTTAAGTTACACTGCTTTTTATCATCTTTGTCTATCTACTGTCGTTTCTATATTATGATTTATGCTATATATATATCCAGGAAATTAATAACCCTGAAACTATTAAATCGTTCCCGTCATTTTCTCCCCCAATCCACTCATTAACTCGTACTTTCCTTGCTCATTTTTCCTCAGTTAGACTATGGCTGTGTGGTGTATTTACTCTCATACTCCCAATATCCTTTATCGTTTCTCTCCTCTCATGTCCTCATTAAATATCATACAACATCCTCACTCCCATCCCCATCCCTAAGCAAATCTCCTGGCGAAATGTTGATTCATTATCTCCGGAAAGTATAAATCCTCTGTTTGATGCCCTCTCACATTCTATTGAACCTATCTTTTCTTCCTGTACCATTGATGAGATGGTGGAATGTCTCTCATCAAATCTCCTTTCACTTCTCAAACACTTAGCTCCTCTTAAAACATCCATATCCTTCAGATATGCTCAAGGTATCTCGTAAACTTCAGGAGGACATTGATAACAGTAACAGGAGGGCAGTGAAGAATAAGTTATATCTGAAGCCAAAGAAAACTAAGGCTATCCTCATCGTTTTAAAACCCATCCTGTCAAAAATGTATGCTGTAATAACTGAAGAATTTAATTTGTAAATAATACAGCCAGACAATTTTGCATGATTATTATTCTTAGAGGACTGTAAGTCCCAGAATAAAGTTTATTTTTTCATTTCAAAACAAGTCTGTAGGAGGTTAACCTTCATGTAACAATGACTCTACAAGAAACGTCCCACCATCCGATATCCTCCACAGCCTGACTGTATTTGCCAAGAAAGGAAGGAGGAAGTGGATTACTAATTATAGAGGAAGCATGCCAAAAGCAGGAATATCAATGTCCTCCTGAACTTTGCGAGAAGATGGAAGGATATCTGAAGGATGGAAAGATAGGTAAATTTGCAGGTCTTCTGCATATAGGTGATACTTGGAATAGTGGATAAAGCTGGGCTAATCATTGTTATAGATAGAAAATAGGATTGGTGACAGGGAGGATCCTAGTGGAACACCTTGGGTTAAAGGTAGGGAAGATGAAGGAGAAATGTTGGGTATAATGACTGTTTGGGAACGATGAGATAAGAAGGAGTGGAACCAATTTAGAGCACTAGTAGATTGGGAGAAGTTTTGAAGTTTAGATAAGAGAATTGAATGGTCAACACACTTGAAAGCTTTTAAAAAATCAAACAAGACAAGAATCATAATTTGTTGTTGGTCCATGGAAGAATAAAGGTCCTGTGTAATTTTTAACAAAGCTGTCTGTATCCAATCAGGAATAACCGGAACGGAAACCTGATTGGAACAGATTAAGGAGGGTAATATGCTCTAAGAATTTGAGCATTGACCAATCTTTCTAGTGGCTTTGATAATTTGAGAGGATGGAAATCGGCCTAAAGTCGATGGAGAAGGGACTTTATTTAATGGGCGGACTAAGGCCTTTCTCCAGGCTATAGGAAAAATGGAGTTTTGTAAGGAAAAATTAAATATGTGTAGAAGGGCTGGGAGAATAGCTGGAAGACAGTTTATTTTTATCGGAATTTGATTGACACCAGTCATTAGTTCGGGATATATGATATGATTATACTTTCCGGAGATAATGAGTCAAGATTTCGCCAGGAGATTTGCTTAGGGATGGGGATGGGAGTGAGGATGTTGGGAGTATGTGAGTAAATTTTTAGGAGAATCTGTAATAAATAGGTCTAGGGGAGTGTCAGAGAACTGGGTATGATGGGTTGGTTGGAATAGTACAATAAATAAATCAGGGGAATAAATCAGGTCTATTAGGTATGTCTTGTCAGAAGAATTTGAGATTAGTGTTGAGATCTCCTGCTATTTAATGTTATTATATTATATATAATGTTATTATAAGTAGAATCATATTTGACTTGAGGTGGAAGGGTTTATGATACTGAGTAGAAAGCTAGTTTAGGAAAAAAGGACAATTTGATTCATAAATTTGATAGATAGCGAAACAATAGATAAATAATGGTAAATAAAGAACAAATATAAATATAAATTAAAAATATGTAGAATACAAATACAAAAGAAAAATGGTATAAAAAAAGAATATAAGAAATCGAAAAAGAGTAAATTCCTTTTGTTTTATAAAAAATGAACAAACAATAATTAAAAATATATATTGTAGTGATATTTCGGAGTCAAGGAAAATTGTATGTAAAAAGATTTAAGTTTGAATTTGGCGCCAGCGAGAGTTCGCCGCCGATCTAATAATTACGTAATTTTTGTTTATAAATTTGAATTAAGGTATGTAAAATAATAAATAAGATTTCTAAATGTTTTTGTAATGTATGAATTAGGTTCTATTTTATTTTAAGTGATAAGTCGTAAAGACGAAGGCCGTAAAGGTTTAGACTTGTTCGTAAGGTTTTTGGGCGCTGGGACGCGTAGTTCCTGTGTTGAGACGTTCTTGTTGGATCCTCGTGGTGTTAACATCCCTCTGTTATTTTAGTGAGTCGTTAGTCACATGTGTGAAGAGTTAATAAATTACTTTAACATTAGAGTTATGTGATGAGTGTGTCAATAGACTAATGAAGAAATGTTAGAAGGAAATTGGAACAAAAGGGAGAAGTTGATGAACAATTTGAATTATGAAGATCTATAATTGTTAGGAAGATGGAAGGTATATTAATTACTAATATGTCAAATGTTTTATATAATCTGGTGTAAAATGTATTGTTTTGTTTATAAAATATATTCTTGAGTCAGAATCACTATCTTTGAAAAGCTCAACCCTTGATATTCCCTCAAATTTTAATTAAACAAAGAAAGATAACTTTAAAATTAAAAATTTATTTGGACATTTAATTAACAGCTATTAGAAAATTAATTAACTTCAAATTAATTAGAATTTACTTTTACTTAATCTAATTAAAAAGAACATTACAATATATGTATTTGAAGACCGCCTTGAAATTTTTAAAATGAAATATAATGTATAAAGAGATAGAAGATTATTTGTTTGGGTAGCTCTTGAGTTTGTGTGATATATAAGAAGTTGAAAATGATATATAAGAGTAAAATATAAATATAAAGAAGTATTAAAAAAACAATGAAAATAAATAAAATATGAAAATAAGTACAGGAAACTGTTTCTTTTCTCTCATTTAAAAATTTCCAAATCCTGCAGTTTATTTACAATCACGACCACAGAATACAGAATATTGTAGAAGGGGCAGAAGCACTACCAATGCAGTGAGGTTCCCCTGGCTCCAGTTTGGTCAGCTCTCCTCCCACCACCTTCATCCTGGGCTGCTCCACCTCAGGCTTATTTACAACTTAATCATCTTATATTTAGGCTTCAACTCTTACGAATTTTGTTAGATTCCATATAATTGTTCAGAAATTCATCACATTCATGCATAGGTTGGTAGTTTAGGAACGAAAATTAAACAAAATATTACCAAAAGAAAATTTCTAATTTATTACTTTTCGATCTTATTTTATTTTTATGTATATTATCATTGATATTTTTCAAAGAATGGTGGATTTGGACTTGAAAATTATCATTCTGATTGATCTGATTAATAATGAGTAATAAGAGCCATTTTCCAAAAAATGTGGAAATCTAGAAAAAAAGTTTCTTCCAAGGTATTGTTTTAGAAGTAACAAAAGCAATTCCTATTCTCCATTTAATTGGTTTATTATGTTTTTCTTCACAGTTTTAGTAGAATATTTGCAGGCATAGATTTTCTTCTTATAGTGTAAAACATTTCGGCATCGGTTTTTAATTTGTTTTTTCTTTTCAACCAGTTGTTTTTTTTTTTTTTTGTGGTAGAAAGTAAATTTTCAGTGAAGCTTGATGTATCAGCTGTATTTCGAAGCTGTACAGTTCTTTCATCAAGTTGTTTTTTTGAGCTCGTTTATGTTTTTATTAGTGAGCTCCAACATTTTTTTGAATTTCTTTTTATTTGGAGACCTAATATTTTTCAATGGGGTCACAAGCCTTTTTATTGGCCCCCTTTCCTAAAATAAAAAATCCAACATTAAACTTTTAAGTTTAAATACCTACGTTAGTGGGTAAAGCAGGGAAAAAGCGTAAAAAGTTATATATACCTTAATAATCTTCTGTCTCAAATGATCTGGTAAATCAAAAAACCGAATGAATTGCACCTTTCTATAGATTTACTCGAAATGAATAAGATATGTCAAAATTGTCCTCTCTAAAATGTTTTGAGCAAATAACATTTGTTTTTGTTGGCTTCCATTTTTCTTGCCTCAGGGCTTGAACCCACTTATTTCGTTCCTCTTCAACTGAAGGGAAGCTGAGGAAAATAAAAGATAAAATTGGAACTGTTTACCTTATAAAGGTTTATTCAAATCTAAAACTATATTATTGAAAACGTTATTTGTCTTACGGTGTTAATGTTTAACATTCGAAACTAGTTTTCAAATAAAAATAATTTCAATAGAATTGGCCATTAATATTCTGTATATTCAATTAGGATTGATAAATTAAATTCTGTATTCTGTGGTTACAATACCTACTATTGTTAATATAGGGGAGTTTAACAATGAAGTTAAAAAAGCTCCACAATTAACATATTTTTACTGTGGCAAAAAGGAAGGAACATTTATTTCTCACTTTATTAAAAACTAGGTAACGGTTCGGATCGGCGACACCAACCCCTAAACCCACTCAGAATACCTTTTATCGATTCTAACCTTGTACCGATTTATTTCGATGTTCTAGTCGCTGCTTTTAGAAGGGAAAGGTTATTCTCCTACATTTACTGTGAAACTCTAAATCCTTGTTCGAAGTAATATTAACTTCTGTTTACCTTCTAATATTAAAATGAGAAATAAGGAAATATTAAAGTGGAAATAAGGAAATATCAAAATATGAGACACTAAATCAATTTTGAATTAATATTAATTTAATCAACAATTAATATACTACTGAACCACCAGTAAAGTTAATTCCTGATGAACTTTCTGTCAGAGAAGTGAAAATAACAAATTATAAATATAAAAAAGACAGAATCCTTAAGTATTTATTTGGCATAACTCCTATTTATTTAAAATTTGTAGCTACATGTTTCAGAGATAGTGTTCCATCATCAGGCTTCTAATTTTTTTTAAAAACACATTAATCTAAAACATTATACCAATAGTTCTACAATTATATAGTAATGTGTCATTTACCTCTTAATCTGTGATTATTTTCACATTGTCAATTCTCCATGTTATAAGCCATTATATAATATAAGACAGAATCCTAGTTGAAAGTGATGATGTTAATTTCTGCTATATTTTCTCATGGGAAGTGGAAATAAGAAAACATAAAAAACCTGTGATATAATTTCTCACATTTATTTATAAACTGATATGTTTTATTGAATTAATTATACAATCTGTCTCACTTTAGGACCAAAAGTAATATGGATGACAAAGAATCCATTCACAAAATATGTATACTCAAATTGAAACAACAAATACAAATATATAAAACACCAAATCCATGTACAAATAAATCTTGTTAAGTTTCATAACACTTTTACAAGTTGTAAATTTTATCACTTAAATTGATAGAACAAATATAAATATGTAAAACACCAAATCCATGTACAAATTAATCTTCTTAAGTTTTATAACACTTTTACACATAAGCTTAGATGAAATAAGAAAACATGAATTCATAAAACACTAAATCCTCGTGTTGTTAACTTCTGTTTCACTTATTTACATTTAAGAAGTCTAAATATCAAAATAACAAACTAAAAAACATAATCCAAGTTGAAACTGTAGAAGTGATTGTTTACATGTGAGGTTATAGGAATGAACTATCGAAAAATGTAAACATGAAGTGAAGCGTAAGGATCGAACTGGTCGGTGTAGCGCGGGTCAACCTAGTTTGGTGGTGTCGCCGATCTGAACCGTTACCAAAAACTAAACTGTGTACGTTTAAAATGTAGCAGTGAAGGGTTATTGGAGGGTTTAAATCCTTGTTGGACTCTTTCCTAGAACATCCAAATGCGGCACAACAAGGCATTTTTTAATCTAATTGAAAAATAAAAAACACACACAATAGAGACTTAACAATTACCAATTGTTCCAAATAAACACGGGGTAAACAGTGGTACTGGCAGGGACAGCCGGTGTTAAGGTGGTGGGGATAGCGCTCCTAGCTGGGAGCCTTCTCCCCCCACCTTCCCACCGCTTCTATCATATTCTGTATTCTGTGATCATGACAGGCTGATCGTCATCACAGCAGAACCTGACCCTTCCTCGGGTGAACCAGACATACTTCACCTTGCCTGCAGCCTTTACCTGTCTGCTGGCCGGGGTCATCTCTTCCCCGATGCAGATTCTATCGTCGCGTCCCATCCGAGGTGTTTTTTTAACGAATAAAATAGTGTCTTTACTTTGTAAATTATAAGAAGTGAATGCATCACTCTAAATGTTTTTGAAGGAAAAGTATGAAAACTGGAATACATTATGAACTTTTTAAATATACTTTGTACATTAAATAAAAAGAAAAAACATGATGATTGGAAAGGTTTATCAGTGTCATTCAGGATAAATCCATGAAAAATAAACTAGTACATTTTATTTTGATAACAATTTCAATATAAAGCATAAAATCCCATCAAAACTTTTTTTTTATATCACAATTAGAGAGAATGTCCTGCAAGTCTTCTTCAGGGCTATAATGAACAAAATAATAATTACTAGATGTGACAAAAATAACAGCCCCATAAATAAATGACAAATGGATAATGCAGAATAACATGGATAAAAACTATATACAATCAAGGCTATATAAAAGAACAGATTCTTAAATCAGTTATACAAAGCAACAAGGTAAGGACCTCGCAGGTCGAAACATTGGCATGCAATTAAAGTATTTCAACTTGATATGGTGTTTCTGTTCTACTTCTGGCTGCATCCCTGATTATCTTCTTCTCCATCCAAATAAAAGTAATGAGTAACTTTTTTTATCAATTACATATCCTCTTCAGTTAAATGAAATATTTCTTTTTTAAATATGTTTAATCATCTGGTTTGAAATCACTAATATAATAAACGCAACCAATTAATTTGGTTGGTTGTAGCATGCTGTATAAAATCATTTTACAAAATAAAAAAAATCAGCTTTTCCTGCTGGTCATTTATTTATTTTATATATTTTTTTATTAATATTTCGCATTTTCCAATTTTAAAAATATATTATTTTCTAAAAATTTGTGTTGCAGGGTTTAGTTGAGAAATGGTTAATAAAAGTTGAAGATGTTATGATATCATCTTTGAAAGAGATTTGTAAAGATGCTATACAGGCCTATACATTTGAACCTAGAGAGAAATGGGTACTCTCATGGCCTGGAATGATTGTGATTTGTGGTAGTAGTGTAAATTGGACTGCTGAAGTTACGAAGGCTATTGAGACTTATACTCTACCGGTGATTACTTATTTCTCTAATGTATATGAAGTTTTAGTAATTTTAAATTAGTCAATAGAATACACAGATTCATTGCCATTTTCACTATCAATCTTTTCTAACTTAGTCCTTAGTTTATCTAGTCCCCATCACTGCTTCGCCCACTCTCTTAATAAAAGAACTTATATAATTTTAACAATAATTGAAGTTTTATTTGTTCATGTCTGATATATTAGAACAACATTCATTAGGAAGCATCCATATAAGTAGAGAGGTTCAGTCTGGAGAGTTAGAAGGTGGTGAAAGAAGAGTGTTTTGAATGTTACGAAGGAATAAGCATTGTGAATACAAGGAGGGTAAGAGTTCCAGAGGGTTAATTTAAATAAAATTAAAGAGGGCTAGAAAGGAATATTAGAATGCGGTAGGATGAAGCATAGAGATCTGAAAGAAAGGATCTTGTATGTTGTGATTAGATGACTTAAATTTCAGGGCAATGTGAATAAAGAGAGAACTTTATAAAGCAGTTACTACATTACACCCATAGCTACTGAAGGATTCTCCTTTATTCAAGTTGAGTAGATGTGAATTATTTTTATTCGTTCCAGAAGAAGCAGCCTATAAACCATCTTGATATAGAGAGGAATGGAGAATGAGTTTTAAGGATATTTTTTGTAATATTCTAGAGGTAGATAATAAATATGAAAAGTTGGCATTCGATCAAAGAAGAGAATGAGATCCTAAGGCAAGGGATTGAGTTTTAGTTGTATTTAAAATTAATTTTTTCAGGCTTGCCGAGGCACAAATTCGATATAAATCTTCCCGAATTTTTGTAAGTGCAGCTAATAACTCGGATGGAGGAAAGAAAAAATCAATTTTGGAATAATAAGCATAGAGATTGAAACCAGAGGAAGTGCTCTTTTGGAAAGTTAAAAGGCATCTAGTTTGCAAGGAAAGGACTCCAGAGGGCAGCTTGGCAGGTCACTAAAGAGATATTTTTTGAAGGAGACGCCATTTAGATTTAGCAATTAGGTTAGATGAAAGGGCTTTGTGGAAGTAATGGGATTTTATTTACTGGAGCATAGCTTGTGTTAAGTTATAAAATGCCTGGTAGTCATCTTCAAGCCAGCTCTGTCTAAAGCATCATTGAGGAGCCTCACCTCTTCTTTGCAAATCTTAAACTTCTGGATTTATCGATGGGGCAGTGATGAAAGGTAGAGGTAAAGAGGGTCATGGGTATAAAGGATTGATAGGAGATTGGTGATTTGACCATAGTATCGATTGAGAGCCAGGAATAAATTTCATTCTTTTCTAGGATTTTGAGATCAGGTATCATCTTACCTTGTATATAATATTTTGTTTGTATTACATACATTTGCAGAAGGTATAGGGAAGAAAAATTTGGATATTATATCATATTAGTATCAGATCATGTGGGAACAGGAAAGAAACAGGCCTCTGACATGAGGAAATAAGTTTTTTGGATGAATCAGTGTCATACCGTTGTCAGACCCTCATGTGTGATGGATGGGATTAAATAATACAATAAAGAGGTGAAGAGAACTACCCTACCGCGAGTCCTGTTCTACTGGTTTTGTTTGATAAGAGAGTAGTTTCAGAGGGAGACCGAGGAAGAGGGAATTTAGGGCTTAAGCCAGGCTTTTAATCAGGTTTCACTAAAATATTTTGAGTGAAGTACTGTTGGAATTCATCATAGTGAGCAGGTAAAGATTTAGAGTTTATGTTATAAGCAATTTATTTAGTTACTAGCCCTGTTTATAAGGAGTTAGGGAAATATAGGATAGTATATGAAATGATGATGCTACAATTGAGATGAAATAGTGGATGCCTTGAAAAAGAAAAACATTAATAATAATAGGTAACCAGATAATAAAAATCTAAATAGACATTTAATGAATATAAAAGACATGAATGAATATAATAATGTAAAATACAATATAGATAGATAATATATAGATGATAAATATAGATGATAATAAATAAAGTAATAATATAATTTCAAATTAAGCAAATGATAAAAATGTAGTTATATGATAATAAAACAGACAAATGAAGACAATATAAAGTAACAAAAGTTAAACAAGTGAAAATAGTAGAATAATAATGGGTCATTCCATATCAAATCAACATAAAGTATATATGTTTTTTTTTGTTTTTTTTTTGTATGAGGGGAGGGTCAATTAATAGACCTCATGAGAAAAAATCTTACACATGTAACGTACGAGGCGTGATCAAAAAGTTCCAGGACTGAATTTTTATACATTTATTCATACAACATACAGGTTATTCAAATTTGTCTCCTTCGAAGTACTCCCCTTTTTTTTTTTTTTTTTTTTTTTTTTTTTTTTTTTTTTTTTTTTTTTATTGGCATGGATAGTTCCATACAGCCAGATATAATAGTTTAATTAATTAGTAAAAATTGAAAAGAAAAAAAAAATTTTTTTTACTTATTTATGTTTTAAATGAATTTTTTTATTGATTTAAAATAGTTCAAAATGTAGCCTATCTCATCTCTTCCGCTTAGTGTTATTATTTCTTTATATGTAATGTTGTTATTCTGAAGGTCCTCAAAGAGTTTTTTTCTGTGAGGTGTATATGCCTTACATTCCATAACAATATGGTGCAAAGTTTCTCGGTTATTGCAGTTTTGGCAGGCGGCCGATTCCGAAATTCCGATACGATGCAAATAACTGTTACACAAACCGTGATTCGACCGTAATCTACAATAAGTTTTTATTTCTTGTTTATTTAGAGTAGTGTTTGAAAACCATGGCCAGCGTGAGACATTAGGAAATACGGATTTGTAATACTGCCCTGTAGGAGATAGTGAATATTGATACTGCCATGTGTTATGACAGCTTTCTTTTTTTACTAAATTAAAATCTGTAAATGGGACCGAAATTTTTACCTGTTCGCCGCTAATCGTAGCATCTTTGGCTAATTTATCTACTTCTTCATTTCCTATAATCCCAATATGAGCTTTAACCCATAGGAATGCGACCTGTTTGTTATTTTGTATGCAGAAGCTATGTACTTTAAGAATATCTATTAACATGTTGTGACTATTTATGTTTTTGAGGTTTTTTATTAATTGTAAGGCATTTAAGCTGTCTGATAAGATTACGAATTTACTTTTATTTGATTGTTTAATATATTTTAAGGCTTCTAAAATTGCATATAGTTCTGAGGTGAATGATGAACAACCGGAAGGTAATTTGAATTTAGCTCTATATTTATATTTTGGAATGTAAATTGCACTGCCTGAAGTATTATTAATTTTAGACCCGTCTGTATAGATATGAATGTGTTCTGGGAATTTGTCTGAAAGAAAGGCTTTAGTTTCCTGACATACTGCAATATGCGATAGGGAGTTAGTTTTTTTATTTAATATTATGTGAAAATTTTGGAACAACATTTCGAAGTTAATAGAAAATTGTGGTAATCTGTTTGAAGAATGAACCAGGTCTAGCATTTTTTGATATTTTAAAAAACTATTGAAGATAAGTGGAGTGTATTTCTTTTTCTGCCAGTATGCCTTACTTAATATTAAAATACTTAAATTTACTATTTTATTGTAGCATATAGGATTCCTCGCTTTAATTTTAAAAAGGGTTTTACTAGTTAAAAGTTCTCTTCTGATTTTTAGTGGCATTTCGACGGCCTCATTCAGCATAATATCTATAGGTGTTGATTTAAGAAAGCCTAGGCAAATTCTTATACAACGGTTTTGAATTACCTCTAGTTTTTTCAATGATGAATCAGGGGCTTCACCGTATATGACTGCTCCATAATCAAATATTGCCCTTATCGTAGATCTATAAAATAATAAAGATATGTTTGGGTCAGCTCCCCATTTGGAATTGATACTTATCATTCTGAGTGTATTAATCATTTTCTCGGATCTTTTAATGATTTCCAATACGTGTTTATTCCAGTTTAATTTTCTGTCAAAATACATTCCTAAGAATCTGACATTAGGAGCGCAAGGAAAAGTAATTCCACCCAAAACAACTTGATCCCCCAATGGGAAGGCATGTTCTCTACTAAATGGGCAAACCACCGATTTGGTAGACGAAATTTCCATACCGTTATCTAACTGCCATCTTTTAAAACCTTTTACCGCTTCATTTAATGCTTCTAAGCCAATATTTGTGTTTTTATGTGTAGTATATAAACATATATCGTCAGCAAACTGTAGTATCGAAACTTCCTCCGGAATATAATTTCTTAAATCAGAGGAGAATAATATAAATAAAATACAGCTTAAAATACCTCCCTGTGGCAGTCCGACTTTAGCATTCCTGGTTGAAATTATAGTATTATTCACTCTTAAATATATTTTTTCTATTTTCTATAAGATTGATTATTAATTTTGTAAATTTATGCGGTATGCCTATTTTAATCATTTTTTTAGCGAGGATGTGGATCGGAACGGTATCATATGCTTTTTTTATGTCTAGAAATAGGGCTATTGTTTTTTTTCCACTAGTAAATGCTATATTAATGTCTGTGTGTAATGCCAAAAGACTATCTAAGGTGGATTTTCCTTTACGAAAACCATATTGATATTCGGGTAATTTTTTGTTAAATTCTAACCACCATTCTAACCTACATTTTATCATTCTTTCGAAGGTTTTTAGAACACATGAGCTGAGAGAAATAGGTCGATAGGAAGTTGCTAATTTTGGATCTTTTCCTGGTTTGAGGAACGGAATTACACAATAATCTCTCCATGAATCTGGGACTGAGTTAGATTCCCATATATTATTCATTATATGTAATAAATGAGTTTTGGATTCTAGCGGCAGTTTGTTTAACATTAAGTAATGGATGTTATCTAAGCCAGGTGCCGTATTGTTGTTATTTTTGTGCGTTTGAAAGTTCCGATAGCGAGAATTTAGATAAAATTTTATCGCTATTTTTCATATCAAAAAATTTATTTCCCGTATCCTCGTCGGATATGTTATTGATATTTGTGTCGTTACCTTTATTGACGTTGTTTTCTAAGTTCGTGAATTCTTCACTTTCTTGTTGTAGGGGTATGCTAGCTAATGGTGGTGCTAAAAGATCTATTAATTCCTCACACCATTCACCAGTGGTAATAGAGAATTCATTATTTGTTTTGCGGTTATTTATATTTTTCAACATTTGCCATATCTGTTTTATGGGGGTATTTTTATTAATGCTTGAACAAAATGTTTGCCACGATTGCTTTTGTTTATTTCGGGTAATATTTTTGAACATAGCGTCTGATCTTTGATAATTTTTGAGATTATCTATTGATGGAAAGTTTTTATAAGTTTTGAAGGCGTTTTTTTCTGTTTTGAAGAAAATATGTGCATTCTTTATCCCACCATTTTCTACTAAATTTTCTATTATAACTTGCTTTATATTGCGGAATAGTTTTACTACTAGTTTCGTTTAAAAAGTTAATGAAATCTTCATAGGTTGAGTTATCTGATAGGGCTGAATTATTATCTTTAGCCACAGTTTCAAATTCTTCCCAATTTGCTGAATTAATTAACCATTTTCTGTTAGATTGAAAATGAGCAGTTGGTTTAGTGTATTCAACGCGGTAGGAAATGTTCATGACAATGGGTAGGTGATTAGATCCCAAGGGGTCATCGTACACCTTCCAATCTATAATGTTAGCGATGTTTGCCGAGGCAAATGTAACGTCTAAACAAATATTATTTGACTGATGTAAATTATTTACAAAAGTTGGCGCGCCATTGTTTAAGCATATCAGATTTGAATTTTCCACAGCTGAAATCAAATTGTTACCTTTGTTATCACTATTATCACACCCCCATTGATAGTGGTGGGCGTTCATGTCTCCACCTATGAGTAAAGGACTATCAAAACTATTTAAAAAATTTTCCCAATCTGATTTGGTGATTAAGTGTTTAGGGGAAACATATAACGAGGCCAGATTAAGTTTAATTTTATTAACTATTGTTACATTAATTGCTACTGCTTCTAGGTTGTTAATTTTTGGAAAATTTAAAATTTGTTTAAAGTATAGCTTCGATTTTATTATAATTGCTACACCTCCATAACCATCTGATCTATCCTCCCTTATTACATTGTATCCTGGTATATTGATGTATCTATTGGGTTTAAACCATGTTTCTGATATTAAGGCAATATCTATGTCTTCATTAAAAAGAAATGACTCTAAACTATTTTTATTACAAATTGCTGATCTAGCATTCCATTGCATTATTTTTATATTTAGGGTCATTGACTTAGTAAGTGACAATTTTTAATTAATAGTTGATTAGATGTTAGATTAATTAGATTAATAGTTTAGAAAATTGTTTATGTTATTTTGTGTACGTATTAATTATTATATATGTAGGCTTTCGCTTCTATCTTTAATCATATTCCTGATTTCTTCTTCACTAATTGTTACATTTTTAATAGATAGTATTGTATTTACTATAGAATAAATAGCATCTGAAACTTGTACTTTGGTTGGTTTATTAAAAGGAGTTCCCGTTGGTTTATCTCTTGAAAGATTTTTGTTAGTAAACACAGGAGCTGTTGGGTACAAAGGTGCCGTATAACTATTTGTTATCTCACTGGCCTGTACAAAGAGGTTATTGTTCGGTTGTCTTTCTGGACTTGTGACTCGGAGCCTTTTGTTGATACTAATTTTATTACTAACAGCTGTATTTGGTTTATTAAATGAATCCCTACTGTTTGATTGTTCCAATGTTGGGAATGTTTCTGTTGTATGTCTTAAAACGGCCCATCTAAATGATTTCCCTTCTAAATAATTTTTAGCTTCTAAATAGGTCATATTTTGTGCTGACATCAGTTCTTTTATCTTTTTTTGATTGTTAAATTCTGGGCATATGTTTTTTGCTAAAGAGGAATGGTTTCCCTTGCAATGCACGCATTTTAATAAAGTCCCGGGGGTACATTCTTCTTTTGAATGTTTTTTTTTTCGCCACAATCTGAGCACCTGGTTGTTGAATTTTTACATTGTGTAGTCGAGTGACCGAATCGGAGACAATTTTGACATTGAATTACCGATTGAACATATCTATGTACTTCGCACCTAACATGGTGGATAGTGATATAATTAGGGAGTAGCTGACCTCTGAAATTTATTAGTACTGTTCCTGTCGGTCTATATTCGAATTCTTTTAAATCTTTGTTAAAAATTTTCTTTTTGAACCTTCTAGCCCCAATAACTTTGACCGATTCGGAGTATAATGTTTTAGTATGTAGTAGTATATCCTTTTCCGTAAGATTTACATCTATACCCCTTATTACACCTTTCCTCTCCAGCATGAATTGCGGAATGTAGGCTAAAAAGTTTTTTGATTTTAATATTTCGGATGTAACCAGTGCATTTGCATGCAATCCTAACCTGGTTTCCACTTTTATTCTGTTTCGCCCTGTTCTATTTATTGTTAAAATATTGTTATAAATTTCAGGAGTAGTTTGATTTAATAGTTTTCCTATTGTCATAAGGTGAATGCGGCTAATACCGGCCCCTTCGGCGGATTTGCTTTCTATAAAGACATAATAAGGCCCTAAATCATTTGCTTCGTATAGACGGGTTGTTATATTTTTATTTATTGTGTTTGTTTTATTTATACTTTCTATAATTTTGACATTCGGGCTGTTTGAAATATTAGAACTAATGTTCTCGTTAGTACTTTCCTCTGAATCCATTTCACTTTCGTTTACAGTTAAATTTATATTTGAATCTTGAACTAAACTATTATTAGCAAAATTGTGTACTAAATTACTATTATGAGCTAAATTGTTTATTTCTAACTGATTTTTATCGGGGGGGATATCGTCCCGACCATCGCTATTCGCTGACATTCTTCTTTTTATATATTATAACTTATAAAATTAAATAAATAAGTAAATGTAAGGTGTAATATAAATTAGTTAACTTTTACTAATTAAAAAAAAAAAAAAAAATTTGAAAAAGAAAAGATAGAACTAAAATATATATAATAAAAATAAAGTCTCTTATCTGTCCTTCGTGCTAAAGCTTCTAGATCCTCTTTGCTCGAAGGCTAACCTAAGACGATCTTAAATAGGATAGGATGCATTTTCAAAGTTATTCCAAGTAAAAAAAGTAATTTTAGGAAAATATAACCTATAACACTTTTATCACTTTAACCACCATGAACGTATTTTCATTTAGCGAAGTTGTGAATCGATAAATAAACCTTGTATCCCTATAGAAGACGAGTGTTGTGTAATGAGTTCATAAAATATGATATATATGCACTAAACGTTGCATGTAGTATAATAATTTTAAACTATAAATGAAAATTGGAGAATACAGTTCGGTGTTTCATAAACTCGCTGCATCAGAAGTGAAGTACTCCCCTTGGGAAGCTACACTTTTTTCACCGGTGTTTCCACTGATCAAAGGCCCCAGAAAACTCTTCTTTTGTAAAGGTGTTTAGCAGCTCCGTTGTTTTTTCTTTAATTTCGTCAACTGTTTAAAATCTTCGTCCTTTCAGGTGTCTCTTGAGCTTGAGGAAAAGAAAAAAGTCGGCTGGAGCCAGGTCAGGTGAGTAGGGGGGCTGAGGACTGACAGTCATTGCGTTTTTTACACAAAAAGGCCATCTTTAAACCTCTTGAACCACTGATGGCAGCATGATCGGCTTAGACATTCTTCACCAAAAGCCTCTTGTAACATCAAAAAGGTTTCAGAAAACGTTTTGTTCAGTTTCACACAAACAGGTTGCTCTTCTTTCACATTCATTTTCATAAAATAGCCAAACTCTTTAAAACTAACCTCAAACAAACTGTGCTAATGTTACTTTCAGTGATGTTATGATTGATCTGCAAACACAGCTGTGTTCCTGTTGAGTCAGGCAATACAATGCTGCCAACCGCATCGCTGTGAGACATTGCATTCCCATAGTATATAAAAAGTCCTGGAACTTTTTGATCACACCTCGTATTCGGATCAAACATTTTTTTAAAAAAAATTAATGAATGCTGGAAGCACTGGGAATGTTAAAACTATTTTTACTCAGTCCGGTAGCCAATGAGTTAATGCTGGATGATGTTAATAGAATGAAATATGTTTGTATACATTTCAAAATTGTAAATACATTTCCAAACGAAAATCAATAATGAACAAAAAAGAAAAAACTCAAGTTAAATTAAAACATTTATTTGAAATATTAATATTTGTGGTGCCACATGATATACAAATAATATAATTGATTATTTCTTAAATTTGTTTGTAAAAAAACCTGGTAACCTGGCCAGGCATAGGTTAAATTGTCTTACTTCCATACACTGATTCTCTATTTTGTTATTCTCCATTCCCCTGCACTTGAGCGATGATTGTTGGATCACAATGTCAGATGGTCTCCAAACCCAAAAACTCAGCACAGCACAATCTCAAACTATCAGATGACCACATCCTGTTCCCTCCAAAAAAACTGTCCCATTCCTCCATTCTCCCTACTCCTTCTCTCTTTTTTGTATTACCAATTAATTTTATTTAAGGCCATAAATTTTTAGGAAGGAGAAGAGACTCACAGATAATATTTTATTTCTGTGTTGAGTACTCGTAGTACTACCAACAGCATTAGTCTTGAGAATGTACTCCTTTTTTCTCTATGGCTTTTCAAAAATGGCTGAAAATAGGTTTTTGCCAATTTTTATAGGCCAATTTCTGAAAAGGGACTGAATGAAAACAATTGAAAATTTTATAAAATGTTTCTTATACTAATAAGAATACCCCACAAAATAATTATGAGAGACTCAACTATGTTTTGAGTTTTTTTTGTTTGTTTTGTTTTTTATTTTATGGCATTGGAATTATCCATACAGCCAATTATTATGCTATCTACGAGGGTAAGTCAATAATTATCCGCAATATAGCTATATTTTTGTTTATGTTGGCAGTACTGTTCTTTTTTGTTGATGGCGCATGCTTTGTTTATTCGTTGTTATGTTTACGTGCGTATCAAGCTGGTAGGTTAGTTTTGTTATCGCTGTCGTGCTGTTAATAATGGCCGCTCCACTTTCTATTTGCACCAAAGAAGAGCAACGTTCAGTGATCCGTTTTTTTTGTGGTCGGAAGGTGTATCAGGGGCCGAAATTCATCGAAGACTTTTGGTACAGTACGGGAGCAATTGTTTGCCACAACGGAGTGTCTATGAATGGATTGAAAAATTCAAAACACAGTGAACAATAAACAGTGAACGTTACAGTGAGATGCTTACTGCTAAGCTGAAGCCTGCAATTCGAAGCAAACGCCGAGGACTGCTGTCAAAAGGCGTTGTGTTGTTGCACGACAATGCATGTCCGCATACAGCTGCCCACACTGTAGAAACGCTCGCTTCAGAAACTCAATTTTGAAGTATTGAATCATCCTCCATATAGTCCCGATCTCGCTCCATCTGATTTTCACTTGTTTGGTCCACTCAAACAGGCAATTAGGGGCCGTCGATTTGCCTCGGACGAAGCATTGAAAGAAGCGGTGCATTCCTGGCTCGCATCTCAACCCAAAACCTTCTTCCATGAGGGCATCAGGAAACTTGAACAACGTTGGACCAAGTGCGTTGAAAAGCAAGGGGACTATGTCGAAAAATGATGTACTTGTAAGTTTCCTATTTCATTTCAATAAAATTTTATAACTATATTGCGGATAATTATTGACTTACCCTCGTATTTAGTTCTTTACTAATTAAATGTTAGATATATTTATTTATTGAATATAAATATTGGGTTATGGTGATTATTTCTTCTGGTTTGTCTGTTGCTAATACTTTTTTATATCGTATATTATTGTTATAAGGTTTTAAAAAATTAAGAAACTTTTCTCTTTGGTTTTTTTAAGCCGGGCATTCAGTGATTATGTGTTGGAGGGTTTCTCTTTTAATACATCTATTACACTCTGAGCTTTTCTTAATTCCTATGCGCTGAAGATAAACATTGCATAAACCGTGATTAGTTCTAAGTCTAGCTAAATTTTTAACTACATCTTTGGTTAAATTTAATCGAAAGAACCAGGGTTCCTTTAAAATTTGCGGTACCATAGACTTAAAAGTATAAGCCTGTGGATGATTCCTGATATTTCTGTTCCCACTTATTAAGCGTAAGTTTTTTTAACATCTAAAAGAATTCCAAGTACGGTAATTTTATGTCAGTAGTATGCTTTAGGTTGACAGAAGTTTTTGCAAGGCGGTCTACCTCGTCATTTTCGGGAATTCCCATGTGTGCCTTGATCTAAATAAATATTATTTGTTTTATATTGCGAGGTAGTGCTCTTTTATGACGTTGGCTAGAATGTTATTTTTATTTATGTTACTATTATTTTTTATTGCTTCTAATGTGCTCATACAATCAGTTAATATTATAAATTTATTTTCATCTGATTTGTTAATAAATTCAAGGGCTTGAAATATAGCATATAATTCAGCCTTGTAAATAGAAGTGTTGTTAGGTAATTTGTATTGAGCTGAATATCTAAACTTTGGGATGTATACTGCAGAGCCTGTATTATCATTTGTTTTGGATCCGTCTGTGTAAATATTGTTATGTTCTGGCCAGTTTTCTCTAAGCAAGGATTTTATTTTTGCATTAATGATAACAGGAGGCAACGAGTTTAATTTTTTGTTTATAACTATATTATATTTTTGAAATAACATATCGTATTCAAGTGAATATATTAGTAGTTTACAACTGATAAATAATTTAACGGCTAAATGTTAGTATTTTATAAAACTATCGTACATCATAGGGACATATTTTTTCTTTTCCCAATATTTCGAGGTTAGAACGAGAGTACTCAAGGATAGTATTTTGTTATAACATTTTTCATTACTTGCCTTAATCTTGAAAAACATTCTGTCTGCTAAAAGCTGTCTTCTAAACTTTAAAAATGTTTCACCAGCCTCGTTATATAACACGTCTATCGGAGTGGAATTAAGAAGTCCTAAGCACATTCTTAAAGACCTATTATGAATCGTGTCTAATTTCTTTAAGGTACTATCTGGCCTCTCAAGACCTCTCACTGCCTCCTCTAATATCTTGAGGCATCGGTTTTTATGCGTTACATATAAACATGTATCATCCGCGAATTGTAATATGGCTATTTCTTCAGGTATGTATTTTCTTAAGTCTGCAGAGATTATGGCAAAAAGTAGACCGCTAAGTATGCCTCCCAATCTGAGCATTTCCTGTACCAATTATGCAATTGTTAACCCTTAAAAACAATTTTCTATTACTGATCAAGTTCACAATGAATTCGATAATTTTCTAGGGACTTTAATGGCTTCCATTTTATGCGAAATTATGTGTATTGGAATTGAGTCGTATGCCTTTTCTATGTCCAAAAACAATCCTATCGTTTCTTTACCTTCACTAAATCCTATATTTATGTCTGAATGCAGGGTTAATAAACTATCCATACTTGACTTCCCTTTTCTAAAACCGTATTGTGAATCTGGAAGCTTATTCTGGGATTCTAACCACCATTCCAGTCTACATTTAATCATTCTTTCAAAAGTTTTAAGTATACAGGAACTTAAGGAAATGGGTCTAAAGGAAGTAGCCAATTTTGGATCTTTACCTGGTTTTAAAATAGGTATCACACAATATTCTGGTATTAAATTGGTATGCCATATATTATTGAATATATTTAATAATATGATTTTTAATTGATTAGGTAGTTTATTTAACATTATATAATGGATATTGTCTATACCAGGAGAGCTGTTAGCATGATTTTTTATTGATCGTAAAAGCTCTGGCAAAATAAAATTTTGTGACAATCGATCGTGAATTTCTTCATTACCTCTATCGTTATCTAACGCTTGTGTAATTTGAGGTACTACCAAAGGAGGGGCTAAGATGTCTAAAAATTCCTCACACCAGTCTCCTATAAGGGGTATCATCCTATTTGAGGTTTTTCGGTTTTTTAGAATGGATAATTTATTCTAAACTTCTTTAATTGGGTTATTTTCATATATACTTGTAGTGAACTCTCGCCATGACTCTTTTTGTTCATCTTTCGTGACCTTTTTGAATTCGGCATCCGACCTTTGATATTTTATTAGATTATCGGTTGTTGGATTATTTTTATATGCCCTATACAAAAGTTTCCTCCGATTAAGGTATAGACCGCATTCCTTATCCCACCAACTTCTACTGTATTTTTTATTAAAAAATGGGTAGTATAAGGGAATCGTGCGTTCATATGCATTATTAAGAAGTTTAATAAATTCGTCATACGGGGGGTTTTCTGGGAGTAGTGAAGTGTTTTCTAGAATAATTTTTTCAAATTCAGACTAATTTGCCATTTCCGTGTGGTATTATTGATATTTTGAGTATCATCTCTTTTATATGGAATTTCTATTATTATGGGGAGATGATTAGAACCTATTGGATTATCATGTACTTTCCATGTAGAATTAGTGGCACTGTTTATTGAGCTTAATGTTATATCCACTGCAATATTTCTTTTCTGACGTATATTGTTCACAAGAGTTGGGGAGTCGTCATTTAAGAGAACGAGGTTCGTTTTTTCAATTGCTGAAACTAATCTGTTTCCCATTTTATCGTTTGAATCACGATTGATAATGATGAGCATTAGCATCTCCACCTATAATTGCGGGGTGTTGAAAACTATTTAAAAGATTTTCCCAATTGTCACTTGTTGCTTTGTTTCCAGTTTTTGCATGAAATGATACAACATTTAATTTGTAATTTTTTGAGATGGTTATACTTGCAGTGACTGTTTCAATATCTTGAATTCTGTGAAAATTAGAAATTTGCTTAAAACTATATTTCGATTTTATTAATATCGCTACACATCCATAACCGTCGTTTCGATCTGATCTGACGATGTTATATTTTGGGAAGTTGACGTATTTACCTGGTTTGAACCACGTCTCTGAGATTAAAGCTTTATCGATTTTTTCTGAATACAAAAAATATTCTAAACTATTTTTATTTGAAATGGCCGATCTGGCATTCCACTTTAATATTTTTAATGCATCGATCATATTGTATTATTTATGTGTATTTATATATATTTATGATTAATGTATAATTTATCGATATATTTGATATTAGTAATATTTAACATAATCATTATTAATATTATTATCTATTGTTATATTGGTATATACTATATTGATAGTGATAAATTTTTAGTGTGGTCTATTATCATATTTTTGATTTCATCCTCAGTAACTTTATCATTCTTTAATGTTAAAACATTATTTACTATCGCGAGAAGAGCATCCGTTACTAAATTTAATTTGTCTTCTTTTTTCAAGCTAGTTCCTTTATCCCTTAATGCTTTTTCTTTGTATGGATTATCGGTGATAGGATGTAAAGGGAACAAAGGTACCGAAAAATCTTTTATGATATTTTTCCTTAGCTCTGAATTCATATTTTCTTTTTGTGAACTCGCAATTCTCTATCTTTTTACTGCTGTAATTTTATTTTGAACGTAATTTTTAGAGATAGTTTCTGAATTATTCTTTGCTTGTTCTAATGATGGAAAAGCCTCCGGAGTATTCCTTAACGCTACCCAACTGTATGATTTACCTTTTATTTTGGCCCTAGCTTCGTTATATGTTAGGTTATAATTGCCCATATGTTCTTTAATATTTTTCTGTTTCGTATATTCGGAACATATTTCCTTAGCTAACGAGGAGTGATTTCCCTTATAATTAATACATTTTAATAATGTATTTGGGGGACAGTTTTCGGTTTCATGTTTATCCAAGCATTTCCTACAATGCCCTATTGTACTTTTGCATTGTGTAGTATTATGTCCATATCGTAAACAAGAGTGGCATTGTATTACTGGTTGGATGTATGGTGTACTTCGCACCGTACGTGGTGAATCGTGATGTATAGAGGTAAAAGTGGCCCTCTGAATGTAATTAATACCGATCTGGTTGGCTTATATTCAATTTTATTATTTTCTTTATTAATAGTTCTTTTATTAAATCTTCTGACACTAATAACTTTTTGAGTGTGAGAATATAATGTTTTTAAATTATCTAAAATTTCTATATCCGTTAAGTCTAGGTCACATCCCTAATAACTCCCTTTTTTTCTAGTGTAAAACTTGGAATATAGAGGTTTGATTTGTTTCTCTTTTAATTTTTCTGATTTAACTAGCGCATTAGCTTGATCTCCTTGCCGGGTTTCCACCTTAATTCTATTTCTACCTATTTTATAAATATTCAAAATATTATTATATATTTCCGGACACCAATTATGTAATTATTTTTCCAATAGACATTGGATGCAATCGACTTATTCCTACCTTTTATAAATACAATAACTTTTATACCACCTTCTATAAAAACAAAATATGGTCCCAAATCTGTCGATTCGTTGTATCTTTTAGTTCCAACCCTACTTTTTCCCAAATTTATAACCTTTTGAGGTGGCAATTTATCCCGACTACTATCTGATCCAATTTCCATCCTTGACTCATTTAATTGTCCATCACTCATATTAATTGATTCCAGACTATTATCTTGAATATCTGGAGGAATTCCCCCTCGCCCATCACTAATCTCCAACATTTTATAAACAAAGACACACTTTCATACTAAAACTCAAGTTAAATAAAGCCAAACTAAACCAACTGAAATCATAAATACCTCCAAGCTTTTTAAAAATAAAAGAACAAATTAATACAAAACTCTTATCTGTGAAGCAGCGGTAAACACCTAGATCCTTACAGTTCGGCTGTTGAAGCTAGACTGATGTTTTGAGTTATTGAGTTGTGAATTTCAATAAAAATGATACCTATTTAATACACTCGCGCAAAGCTAAATTAGCTAGCAACTATAGAACATAAAATTATCCTAATTGACAAGTTTAAATTATGGTTAAATCTATAAATTATTTTTTAGAATTTTAAAATAATGAACTTAGCTTATATTTAAATGAAATACTTGACTTAAAAATGTCCATTAATTAAAAAAATATGTAAGTATATGATACAAGTATGTTTGTAATTTAAAATCCATTGTAAAATGTCAACTGACACATGAGTTCTCATGATGCAACAAGTTAATGTGAGTTTTTCATGTTTAGATTTGAACTCTTCAATGTGCAACTGCTTGCACAGCCTACATCTTTCCTGTACCTGCATGTCTGCAAGTGGTGACATGAACGCCCCCTCCCCTTAATCTTCATTCCTATCTTCAAGAGTAAAAATGTGAATATTAAACTAATTCGTGGACTGGCTCTATGTCCTACTTGCGCATCAAAAATACTTGTAGAAAAACTGCCTGAAGATGAGACAAATAATGTTGAGAATAATCCTGAATTTTTTCCTTGTCCTTTTGAATTAGTAGAGGAGAATCCATTGCATCAAGTGGAATCCATTTGTGAAATTTGGAATTGTCTCCTTTATGTAAATATAAAAAAGCTTAACATAGAACAAAGCCTGACAGTCAGCAAAAAAAAAAAAAAAAAAAAAAAAATTGATAAAATTACGATTAGATGAATCTTTCTATAATGACTTAAAAACTCAGAATTTAAATGTTACAGAAACTTCAAATAGTAAGTACGACACACTCATTACTAAACTAAAAGAAAAATTCAAAGTGTCTTGTAAAGATGATCAAATAAAATATTTAGTCTATTGCCAACTTCATAGTCTAAGAAAAAAATAGTTGAGGACTTTTGACGAAATTTTTTTTCCGAGTTTTTGAGGAAGAGTTTGAATAACTTTCTTGCATGATAGGGAAATTAAAAAACCTCCTTTTGAAGGTCATTTCATACTGAACACACTAGTTTTTTAATTATTCTGATATCTTTAAAAATTACTTAGCAATTAAATTTTCCGCAAACCCCGTTTTTTCATAAAATTCTCTAAATTATCATTTTAAAATGGCTGTCAAATAAAAAATATGGCTTGTAAATTTTTTTCAATTGTAATTTTGTTAATGTCTACCCAAAGGTAACCCATGATAAAAGAATCAGGAAAATAAAAAATGTTGAGCAACACAGACTGGGTTATTTGAAATGGATTGACCCTTTGATAATCTTGTAATTTTTTATTAAATTTATTGAATAAATTAATTTTTATCACACTTTATTTATAATTAATTACAATGACATTTAACATTTTTTAAATACAATCCCTTATCCATTTAAACCACACAAATTACAATTTTTTCAGATGTTATCCAATACAACTCAAACCATTCTCAATCACAATCATATATATAAAAACTAAAAACAAAATAAAATATATGTACATACTTAACACAATGAAATAAATATAAACAACAGTTAATTCAAATTTATTTGCAACCATCTTTCATTCTTTAATTAATTCTATGTTAATATGGACTAAAATGATCCAAAACAAATTTAGACCACTTACAGGTATAAACATGACCATCGCAGAATTTGGTGAAATTTGGTTCTTACCAAATCTCCAATGATATAACAACCTTCTCATTGAGATTTAGAAAAATGCCAATTTTTTTAAAATATCTCAAACGGTTTCAAAATTGGGGCTACGTAAAGAATCTTAAAATCCACAGAAAAAATATTTTAAATCAAATCAGCTTTTTGTTTTTTTTCCTAATTGAGCTAGAGAGGTGGAAGTGGTCTGTGTCATTTTACTTAGTTTTAAATGCTACTTCTTTTGATATACAACACAACGTACTTTGTTATAAAAAGATTTTTTAGACTCAATTCAAAATTTGTATTTAGATTTTCTCATCATCGGTCCCATCCTTTATACTGTATATATAGCTGATATCCGAACTCATCCTAATACTATCCTCACAACCTATGCTGATGGCACAAGCATGTTATCAGTCAATGATGATGCATTTGATGCATCCCAGACACTCCAGTTACATATCATTTCCCTTGAAGAATGGTGTCATAACTGGAGAGTTAAGATAAATCCCAGCAAATAACCTTTACCCTACGTCGAAAACCTACCTCATCCTGTCCTCCTGTATCCTTTAATGGAATACCATTAAATAATGTAGAACAGACAAGATACCTTGGATTTTATCTGGACAAGAGACTTACCTGGAACCCTCATACAAGATTGAAAAGACAAGATGCTGCACGTCGATTTCGACTACTACAACACCTACTTGACAAACATTCAAATCTCCCGATTCACTACAAAAAACTCATATATATGACGATTATCAGACCTATTTGGACATTTGGAGTTATGGGAATCCACCAAACCATCGAATTCTTCCCGCATCCAATCACTCCAATCCAAAATCCTTCGAAAAATCCTAGATGCTCCTTACTTCGTCACAAATGAACTTATCCACAATGACCTGAATATCCCATATGTTGCTGAATTGGCAGATACCTCTCCTTTCATAATAAACTCACTGCTCATCCAAATCCACTTGTTGCACAGCTTGCTTCCCATTCCATTCCTGGATATCCTCCAAGGGGTCTGAAAAGAAGATGGCCTCGTGATCTTCTTTTGTAAATATTCATTAGAGTACTACCAATGGGTAGATCCTCTACCAGTTTTATTCATGTCATTGTATCTCATATATACCGCATATTTACTAGATGTGTTTTGTAATACAGTTGTAAATTTCTATTAATAAAAGAATAAAAATTAAAAAAAGATTTTCTCAAAATGTGCCTCCTTTTTTTTTTTTTTTTTAAAATCCCATAAATAGTTAATAGGTAATTGGTTCCTAAAATTAAAAAAAAAGGGAGGCTAGTGGATTCATAGTTTAACAATAAAATAAAAAAAAGAGTTTTTAAAGTTTTTTGTATAAGTAATGATCATTTCTATAATTAACTATGTACTTAGGAGGGTTGCCTCTAAGACATCAATTTTGTGTTAGTAGAGCATCGATTATCTGACTTAATGTAGTCAGTTGTGGCTCGGATAATTGAAATCCGGTCAAAAAGATTACATATACATATTTATAATTCCAGTCCAAATAGATTTTTTGACTCAATTCAATATTTAGAATAGGATTCTCTCAAAAAGTGAATTTTTGAAATTTTTTAAAAAATTGGTGTAAATAGTTCATACTTACTTAAAGTGAATCCCTTACCTAATAGGCCAATCAAATAAGACATGAACATCGGAAAAAATTAAGAAGTTCTGATTTTTTGATATGTTGTTAGGATACATGAGAATAGTGTAAAACCAAGTTTGCAACTTCCAAAGACCTGTGCTAGCTCCGTGGTGGTCAAAAAACCTCAATTTTTTCCACTTTTTTCAGAATTTCGTAAATATCTGGAGAGCCATGCATCATATGAAAAATATCCTTCACTTCTTCCTTTAAAGAAGATAAAACTAACTACAATTTGAGCCCAAGATATGCTCTGTAGCTCTAAGTTCGGAGATTCAGCTCTTCAAAGATCGGGTAATTTTTCCAAAAAAATTACAAGTCCACTTTTAGTCATCTGTTCATTAAAATAACAGCTTCTATAATTATCCCTACGCATTTTTCTATTATAACTCTGTTGTAGAGCAATTGTCACCATTAATTTATGCACTTAGCTGAGAGGCCAATAGCTCTATCATTCTTAAAAACCGAAATTGGCAAATTCTGAAATTTTGCAACTTGATAGTCTTATAATTAGCATGACTCATATAATTTCTATAGAAAGAGAGAAAAACAAAACAAAAGAAAACACAAAAGATTTCTAATGTAAGTTTATTATTAATTTTGGAAAAATTATTGTGAAAGAAAGACATAATGATGAATGTGAAAATTGTGTATCATGATGAAAGAGCTCTTATTGATTGATCCACTTTTTCTAAACCGGACCAGAGGAAGCTGCTTAGGCGTCGTTTGTTGCTTTCAATTTTTCAAAAACTTCTCCTGGGGCACCACTATCTACGTGCTGCTCACTTGTGTTGAGAGAAACTTACCAGAATTTCTCAAGTTCCTGACAAATGTTTAGCATATAGACCATACCTTCAGTCCAGCGTGATAAGACACTGCTCGATATTCCTCTGCCGTGGGTTAAGCCCGCCTGCGCTTTCATTGACCTCAATTTGGTTTAATGATTTGCAGAGGTACTTCTAATTATATTTTAAACCCTTGAGATTAGCTTAACTATTTTATTTTAAACCAAAAAGGATTAATACAAAGCAACTGCATAAAAAATGTTTATTGCTTCCTAGTCTACCAAAGGTACCGGAAGCATTGTAATCACTTTTTGGAGGGAACAATTTTTTTCCCCCCTAAATCAAAATATCCACTTGAGTTTTACATTTTAGAACACCCTGAACAAATTTGGTTCGGTGTCGGTCTGTATGTGGTCACTTTCCTTGTCCCTCCCCTTAAATTTCTCCATTTTTATCCAATTTCAATGAAATTTACAGGTAGTATGTTGTTTGTTGGTCCCCCTACCAATCTAGTTGCAATCGAATCTATAGGAGGCTTTTCACAATCGTTAGAAATTACATGAGATTCTGTAAAAATGAGTTGCTTGCGAACTAATCATCGAATTCGGTTGACACTTTCAAGGTAGTTAGGTAATTAGGCATTGTTTCCAATAAATTTGTTGCGATCGGATTGAACTGTCCAGTTGGATAGTTGTACTAGTATTATCTACCTATACGAGGAAGCTATATGCCATCCTTCTTGGCAGACGATTTTTTAATAATAGGAAAGAGCTACTGGGCTCTCCACTTTGTGCATAAATTAAAGGTAATAATTTCTCCACAACAGATTTACAATAGAAAAAATGTCGTGAGATGAGTATAGAAGCTGATATTCTACTGAACAGATGTTTAACCAGGGGTATTATTGGAAAAAATATCCCATCTTTGAAGAGCTGAATCTCCGAACTTATTAAAGCTACAGAGCAGATCTTGGGATCAAACTGTAGGTAATTTTATCTTCTATAAAGAAGAAGTGAAGGATATTTTTCGTACGATGCATGGTTCTTGAGATATTTATGAAATTCTGAAAAAAGTGGGCAAAATCGAGGTTTTTATACCACTACGGAGCTAGCACAGGTCTTTAGAAGTTGCAAACTTGATTTTACACTACTCTCATGTATCCTAACAACAAATCAAAAAATCAGAACTTCTTCATTTTTTCCAATGTTTGCCTTTTCTTTTTTTTTTGTCTTATTTGATTGGTCTATAAAATGATTCTTGAACTTTCAAAATAGGAGTCTTATGGGTTCATAGTTAAATAATAATTTTTAAAAAAGGTGGTTTAAAAATTATAATTGATGTTAATTAATTATGTAATTAAGAGTTTTACCTCTAAGACATCAATTTAGTTGTTTACAAAAGAATCTTTTTCCTTTTTCTAGCTAAGTTATAAATAGTTTTCTAACTTAATTTATAATTATGAACTTACTTTAATTGAATTTCTTCATTTCAGCTAAGCAGTTTATTAAGAGACACAGCAATATCATGTTCAAAATGGCACTTTTTGAGAAAATCCAAATCCAAATTTTGAATTGAGACTTAGAAAAATCTTTTTTATAACTAAGTATGCTGTGTTCTATACCAAAAGAAGTTGCATTTAAAACTGAGTAAAATGACATATCACTTCTAACACTCTAGCTCAATTAAGAAAAAATCTGTGAATTTGAAAAGTGATTTCAAAATATTTTTTCTGCGGATTTTGGGATTCTTTAAAGAGTCCTAATTTTGAAACAATTTGAGATGTTTGAAAAAATTCAGCATTCTTCTTAATCCCTGTGAGAATTATACAACCTTTATACAAAATTTTATCGAATTCTGAGGTGGTCAAGTTAGGTTTTTAAATTTATTGTGTCGATTTCATATGGAATGATCCTAATACCAGTGAATGAAAAAAATTAAAATTTTATAAAATTCCAATAGAAGGGGCAATTAATTGTATTGATCCTTTTAAACCATCATGTGTACCTCAAGTGAAAAAAATAAAAACTACCTTAGGGAGAAATGATAGAAAGAAAAAAAAATACATTGACTTCTACAACAGAAGGCATAAAAGACTGTGAAGGCCCCAGCTAGAGATGCAATCCAAAAAGTCAACTTTGAGCGAGCATCTCTGGGAATTATTTCTATACTTTATAGCCCAGTCAATGAAGACAAGACAAGCTTTGTCACAACTAATTAGGGGAAAGCTGAATTTTTGTAGGTTGTTAGTACATAAAGTATACAATAAAAAAAAACAATGGGGAACAATATCCAGCAGTCAGATCTTTTGATTTTTGGAGTTGAATCTTCGATGCAAAATTTTGTACTATATCAGTGATACAAGTAAACTATTATAGCAAAAAAATGCACTTTAGAAGTAATAACCTAAAAATAAACGTTATTATATTGTTGCTGCTTTTCAGCTAAATGACTATTCATGATCATGAACAGCAGTATATGCATTTGTGCACCTCAGCATGGCCCTGCTAGGACCAGCAGCGCAGTGTCCACTACTCTTTTAACACTCTATATGAAGCCATCGTTTTAACGTTATGTGTTATGAGACACATCATTTTAAATCCAATCATATTATCTATAAGTTTTGTTTAACACTTTTCTTCCCCAAACGTCATGATAAAAATCTATAATTTGTTGAAGTTACTTTTTGTTTTTTTATAGTGGCAGTTTTCTGTTTGTGATTAAGTATTACGGCAAAACTAAGCTATCTACATAAAAATTGTATATAACATAATTTGTTTGTAATATTGTAAGGAGTAAAATAAAAAAAAAAAAAAAAAAAAGAACACTCTGATCGCATAATTAGGTTTCGAGCTGTCGGCATACAACCAGAGTTCTGTACTTGTAATGTTGCTGAAGGGGCGGGGGAATGCAAGAGGGGTGGGGGTCGGGACTTTGTGTGTTTTTATTGTATACTTTATGTACGAACACCCTGCAAATATTCAGCTTCCCCCTAATTGGTTGTGACAAAGCTTAATTTCTTGTCTTCATTGACTGGGCTATTATTTTAATTGAGAGTTCAAAAAAAATTTTCATATCATAAGTTATCAAGGTCCACCGGCTCATCTATGTAGATCATAGGTTGGCCGTCATCAGGTCAGCGCTGCAGACCATAAATATTTCAGTCTACTGTCAGATCTCTTGTAACTGGCGATTCAATAAAGATGCCTGTTAGTAGGGGTCATCTCCGTGCTGAAATTTATTCAATGGGATTTATCTCTTTATACTTTATTTTAATTGAGGGGCCCAACAAAATTTTCATATCATATAATGAGTAATTTGGAAACAATTTTTTTTATTTTACATTAATACAATAAGGTACACTGATAAGAAAAAATATTCTCTGTATGATAAACTTTAAAAAAGCAGTTTAAAGGGTAAACTAACATTTTTGTTAAATCAATAACCAGTTTTTGCATCCTTAGTCCTGAGGACTGAACAGCTGTTTTCAGTACTTCAAGTGTGTTAGGAAACTCAATACCTCTGATTCTTCTCTTAAAGTAGTTTCAGAATGATCAATAAGGTGTAAGTGTGTGGTATAAGTACATCTGTGACATCAGTGACCTTTCTCACACCACAAAGAACTCCAAATGCACATTGGAATAAATGCCACCTCACAACAGGTGAGCCACCACGAAAAAATTAATCTTTAAAGCTGCCTACTTGCTGTACTCCAGCTCTGACTTTTTCTACCAACCATGTACCTGGGGACATCTGCCTATATCTATTTGTGATAGTTCATGATTTTTATTTAGACAGTTACTCTCTGGTACACAGAAAGTAAAAGAGTCCAGAAGCTGTTACTACTATAAAATAAAAGTAACATTGTTGGGTTTCCTTTTGTATGTAAAAAAAAAAAAAATGTTTTTTTTTTCTTTAGTGCTTAATAAAGGACAAGTAAATATTTTGGTTTTATCAAAAATGTTCATATTTATTATTACTATAATTTATTTTTAATCAATTAAATAAATTCTTTTATTTGTTCTCTTATGCTTACTTTTTGAAAATGTCAAGTAGGCAATAGGTTGAATCTCATAATAGACAAAAATAAAAAATAATAAGAAAATTATAACTATCCTCCTTTCAAATTTAAGCCTATCTTGGAGAAAATTGTCTTTCTAAACTTAGTGAGACTAATCAAGCTAGTGACCATCTCAACACCATATTTTTCACTTTTACATCATATTAGAAATGTAATAATTACTCAGAATGTGTCGTTCATTTGCTAACCTATATTTTCACATTTCATTTTAAACTCATATTTAAACCACTAGTTTCTTCATTTAGAGTTTTGTATGAAACATTTCCCTAGATCATGGATTAAATTTTCATGGCATACAATATGTGGAAAAATGGGGCTTTGGGCATCTTAACACTTATTTGGCTTGAAATAAAAATACATATAGCTAATCTAAAAAAAATATATATCTAAATAGAGCCACTTTTACCTCATAAGTAAAGGAAGCTTGCTTCCATACCTCTAAACTTCAGATATGTTGACTAGCAAATTGAAGTCATTTTCTTTATCAGAAAGTTTGGGTGAGAAAAGATTTACTAGCAGGATTTTTAAATGCTTATGTGCTGCTTCAATTGGTCTTCTCCTTACTTTCTAACTTAAAACATCAATCAGGACTCTTTTGTCTTTTGAAGTCCCTGTATTCCTTTTGAGTTACAGAATCCAAAGAATCCTCTTATCAGCTTGGCTATAGAACCTCAGTAGGTCTTGACCTTACCTAAAGTCAAACCATTCATTTATATAACATCCTTACAACCCAATACTAGAATTATCCTTCCTACTGTCTACTAGTGATTATTGTGTTACTACCAATTTCGATTAAACTTGCTTTAAATTTTTCTTATTATGACCAAATATTCATCAGGAATAAATTAGCTTTCTTTGTGTTGAGGAGTCATTGACAATTTTTATAATTTTTGTGATAATATTCTGAATATCTTGTTAATTAAATTATTTTATTTTAGGCTTACTTGTTGAAATCCAATTCTCAAATAGATGAAATGGTAAAGCTTACAAGAAGTAAATTATCTTCTGGAAATAGAACTACAGTTGAAGCTTTAATTGTCATTGATGTCCATGGTAATTTAACTAGTTAAATTGTTTTATTGACTTAAGATTCTTAATAAATATTTTAATCTTGACTGTACATGCATATTTTAGCTCGTGATGTTGTTGCTCTTTTAAAAGAGTTAAATGTGAAAACAGCAGCTGATTTTAATTGGATTTCTCAGCTAAGATATTATGTTCAGGAAACTCTTGTTCATGTTTGTATGATAACAACTGATCTTGATTATGGATATGAATATCTTGGTAACTCGGGACGTCTTGTTATTACACCTCTTACTGATCGTTGTTATAGGCAAGTGTTACTTTTTTGTTTGATATCTTACTACTAATTACTTTCCAAACACTTGATAACATTATGAGTAGTTTTCAGTTCAAACTGTGTCAATAATAATTTGCTTATTAGCTGTTCACAATGTTTTTAATCATCCAACATCAGTGAAAAGTGAATTTAATAAGCTAATAATGGTTATTCATTGTTAGTGATTCCTAATCTTACTATAATTGATAATGATTCCTGTTTAGTAATAACAACTACTTTGGTAATTAAACATTTTATTTATAAGAAACACATGTGACAATATTAGAACAACAGCAATGATAATAATCTTTTTTATAATCCCTCCAGTAGGTTCCTTCCCCAAAGAGGTCCGGGCCGAACATCCTCTTTCGCAAGCCAGGAAGACTCTTTCTACAGGTTGAGATGCTTTGGTGGAACAACAGGTCTTCCAGCTCGGGTGGTTCGGGTAGCAGTCGCCTCTGGTTGTTTTGATTCTTTGTCGGCAGAAGTAGTAGGAGGAAGTGATGTTCGCTGATGCTAGGGTAGATGGTCTTGATGACAGTATGTCCTCCATGGGCATCCGTGATACATTCCCAGGTGATGGCCCACTCTCTGCTGGGACATTGTTTGCTGGGATATCTTACTCGTTTTCTTGGCTGTTCAATGAAGAAGGTAAAGTCGAATGTTTTTCAGCAACCAGGCTATGACGATTCCTCCTAAGTGTCCTCGTGCCATCGTCAGGATGAACCCAGTAGGATCTAGGTTCCTCAGCCTTCCTTTACATTGTCCCTTCTCTTTGCAAATCTGGGATCCACGCTTTTTCTCCAGGCTTTAGTTCATTTAAGGATCGGGTGTCATGCCTCTTATAATAATTGGCTTTATATCTGTCTCCGCAGGTTGTCTCTCTTCAAAAAGTCTTTGTCGTGCTTCTTCCACAGCAAAGCAGGATGAGTTGGGACAGTGTCACGGAGGCAGCAACCCATTAACAACTCAGCGGGACTCCTCTTCGGATCGGGTAAAGGAGTATTACGGTAAACCAGCAGTGCCAGGTATGGGTCTTTATTTTTTTTCAAGATCATTTTTGCTATTTTTACTGCTGCTTCGGCTTCGGCTGCTCCATTCGATTGGGGGAAGTAAGGGCTGCTGATAACATGCTGAAAACCATAGGTCTGGGCAAATTGTCGAAACTCAGAATATTCTAATTCCTGAATATACTGAGGAACAACAAACCTCTGTCCTCTCAAAAGAATATCGTTCCATATCAAGAGCTCGTCCCGGACATGGTAAAAATTCTGCAACTTGGAGTTCGTGCCTGGAACTTGCCACCCTTCAATAATCATGTTCTTTACTTTTTGTATTGTTATATCCTTTTTTTGTGCCTGACAAATCTTTCGAATGTTGAGGTCAGAAATAGGTCTGCTTGCAAGTATAGTTTGTACATAGGCTCATATCTCTGAGCCAACTCCTCTTTGGCTGACCTCCTAAGAGGAATCAAAATTTTCCTTGGAACAGTAATTGTGTATGGTTTCGCTCCCGGTTTTAATTCAATTTTATATTTACCTTTGATCCGGACCAATCCACTGAACAGTTCAGGAAACCTAGCAAACCACTGGGCTGAAGATGATCCCTCCCCTATCTCATTGATCCTTTTGAATATTTTGAGTTTTTCGATAACTGGTTTTCCTAAAAGCGGGACCTTAAGACCATCAACATAATATATGTCTTCAAATATTTTAATATTTTTATAGCGGATTTCAGCTGTTTGCATACCGATAACATCTAGGCTCTTTTGACCAGTGGCCCGTAATTTGGTGTTTGGAGGGTCAATCTTCTTCAGTGAATCGACGGACTGAGCCGGAAAGACTGTGATATCTGCCCCTGAATCTATTTTGCAAGTGACCTTCATGCCATTCACAGAGAGCTTAATGTTCCACATCTTGTCTTCTAACAGCCTGGTATTGTGGATAGCTCCAATAAAGTCATCTGAATTACTATCGCTGTCAACCTCACACCTTGGCCAAACCTGTCACACATTTTTGTCTTTTGATCGATGACCTTCTAGTGATTTTTGAGGGGTGGATCGGCACTGTGATGGTATATGGCCTCTGAAGTTACATTTGGTGCATTTAATATCCTTTGCTGGGCATCTTACCTTAGGATGATAGAGAATTTCTCCGCATCTTGGGCACCTGCCACTATTTTGGGCGGGTCGGTGCCTTTCAATTTTTTCTAAGATGGGCGGGCTCGGTTTGTCATCTAATATAACTTTTTGTTTTTTTGAGATCCTTGTGTTGCTGAGCCACCGTTTTGGCCGTTTCTAAGGTTAATTCATAATCCTGGACCAACTTGTTGCTTAAAGAACGGTCTTTTACCCCAACGACAATGGTCACGGATTAATTCTTCCCGCATGGGCCCATAGTTGCGCTTTTCTGAAAGAGTATAAAGATCGGTCACAAATCTCTCAATTGTTTCCTTTTCATCCTGTAATCTGCGGTTGAATTTGGCCCTTTCATATATGACATTGACCTTTGGGGAGAAGTGGTCTTTAAATTTTATACAAACAGCATTGTAGTCGGACTTTTGGCTTTGTGTGAGGCTAAACGATGAAAAAACGTCTTCGGACCGAAGCCCCATATAATAGAGTAAGGCATTTACCTGCTCTTCTCCTGTTTTTGAGTGCAGTCCAGCAACCATCCGATGTCGGTCAAATCGTTGAAGCCATCTTGAAAAGTAGGAAGCAAAATCGTAAGGCTCTGGTGTGCTAGTTGTTGAGTTTCCACCAACAAGTGACAATGCCATGTTTGTTTGACACAAAAGTCCACACTTGGCTCACTATTTCACTAATTCTTATTTTTCACTTTTACCGCTGTCACCATGTTTAGTAATAACAACTACTTAATGTGTTTTTTTTTGGTAAAATGTGGTATTTAGCAGTGGTCTTATTTCTTGAAACTCTATACCTATAAGTCTATATACACGTTACATAGTTCATTATATATGGTTAATTAGAATTTGTAATGCGTATTTAGACTTATAGAAGGCATTGAGTTTCAAGAAATAAAATCACTGCTAAATACAACATTTTACAACAAAAAAAGAAAACATTAAAATTCTTGTAACTTTTGACAGGTTGAAGATAAATTGGAATATACATACATTTCTTTGAAGTTAATTTAATGTTCTACAACATTTATTATGAGAACTTTTGTCATAGGATGAACGGTTCAGATTATATATAGAGAGAATGTGAGGTGAAAATCGCTTTTTCACAAAATTTCACATTTGCCAAGCGTATATCTCGGGAATGGTATGGCATACAGAAAAAGTGTATATAATACAATTTATAGAAAATTTAATTAACTTAAATTTTTTAAATAGCCATGTTTTGCGTATTAGTCACTGTTTTCAAGATATGAGCGAAAAACCGGTTGAGGTTTGAGAAACAGAGGTCGGCAATGTGAGCTGTGCATATAAAAACATGCAATATTTGATTATATGGTGTAAAGTGCACCAGCACAGTTTTGGCCAACATTGTTACTTATCACTAGGGACCGGATTTTTGTGCAGTCAAAAATCAAAAAATGTGCAGTAAAAAACTCAAAACGTGCATTTAAAAACTTAATACATGCCGTAATCCATTTATTTACACAAACATGCAAAAACTTAACCAACCTTACATAAACTGAAGCACATTTCAACAAACCTTCTGTTTTAGTATTATTTCAATACTGAAAAAAAAAAGGATTTGAAAAAATTTGTTCATTAAAAAATATGTAAATATATTTATTAAAATTTCCTTTTATATGGAAATAATTTTTTTTTTGGAAAAATAAATTAATTTTCAAAACTTTCGTGAAAATGCACATTGTACATTTCAAAATTCTTCTCAGTGACATGCTGCCTGTCACTTAAAATGTTCTTTAGCAAAGAAAAGGGACGTTCTACATCTATGGAGGTAATAGGGCAATTTTTGTAGCATGTTATTGTGGATGGATCCAGATTATCAGCTTCTATTTCTTTTGCATTTATAAAATCATTTAATTTTTTTAAACGAATGTAGCCAGTTTTTCTCATGGATGGACTCAAATTTTAAAATCAAACATCTCTCCCTTTCCTTTTCAACTTGTTTTAAGCTTTCTTTGAGAGTTTCAATAATTTCAATTTGGGAATTCTAGGGTTGATTTCGGGATTCCAATTGGAATGATTGTCAGTGAATTTAAAACATTTTTACTTTCAAAATTAATTTTATCATGTCTTCTTCTAATTTATTCATAAATGTTTTGACACTTTGGAAATTATCGGCCTAAAATAGTGCTGCATTTAACCATGTACCCCATCGCGTTAAAACAGGTTCTGGCGGAAGTTTACATTGCATTTCATTGCGATACTTTACCACATGAGATGGGGATTTGAGGAATGATTTTTTTCCCATTGTTTACCAGCTTATTGACTTCTGGGAAGATTTCTCGCACTTTTTCAAGCATCCGATTGAAGCCATGAGCAATGCTTGTGACGTGAATCGTATTTGCATAAAATGTTTGGAGAGCACGACCAGTTGCCATTTTGTAGGGATCTGTCACTAGAATAGCAGAACTTTGTTTGGGTATTCGGTATTTAAAAAAAAAAAATCCATTAAGCTGTCGTTAATGAAACGTGAGACCGTTAATTTCTTTATTCTTTAGTGATGTCGAACAACACATTCCTCACGTCCACACTGTCATTGTCGATTCAACTCCCTTTGATCTGTACCGACTTGATTCGGATTGCGGTTCGTTCGATCCGACATATTTGACATAGTCGACAACAGAACGCACTAGTTTGACATTGTCGATGTACAAAATCCTTCGACTCGGATTGACGTAGTGTGGACATACCTTAGTGTGGATTAGACTGAAGTCGATCGAGTTGAACGACATGATTCGACGTAGTGTGGACATGGCTTAACTGATCAAAACAGTTACATGCTTTGTTTTATGTATAAATAAAATATGTAATGTGTCATTTAAAACTAAATATGAAATAAAATATTATTATTTTATATATGAAACATCTGAGGGATGCTTATGAACGATTTTCATATATTGATAATGAAAAAAAAAATTATAAAAGCAGTGTATAAAAAAAATATTTCCAAATTACTTATTATATAAAAAAATTAAAACATCAAAAAGATATTACATCTCTACAAACTGAATACATTCAAATGATCAAACCAGAACTATATCATACCAGAACGCTAACATAAAATTATGTTTATAGGTAATACATCAATTTTCAAATTAAAAGTTTTTGTAACTTTACTTAAAACAGCTTATTCGTATAACAATGTTACCATGGGCTCAAAATTATATTCTCCACATCAACTCTAAGTGCACAATGAAATATGTTTCTTAACTCTCCCTTTGGGCTAAGAGTGACTCCTCCTCAGCCAAGTTCTCCCTCTTCACCTTCACTCCCTTCTATCAAACTTCTGTCACCAACTTGTGAGAAGATGTGAGAACGTAATCCCATGAGGAGAAGTGGGATGATCGAATCCTAATCACTGGCAAGATCTGCTTTTATGGATGTCTTCAGTTGTCAATGGTATCTTTCAATTTTCCTATTTGCTTGAGGATGATATAATTTCGTCTTGATGTTGCTATGTTGCTTTTGGGATTTTTAAAAAATACTATATTAATATTAAATATATCCCTAAGGATGTCATACCACCCTCACTTACAGCCCGACAGATGACCTTAGGATTTTTTAAAGGGAGTAAAAAATCCTTAGCTATGCCGTCCTTCGGAAGGGACGTAAAATGGGGGTCCCGAGCCTGTGCGATGCCAGGTACTCGTTAAAGATCCCTATCCTAATTATACCTGGATAGGAAAAATTTAGGACTCCCACCGTAGCATCGTCCGATTAGCCATAGCAGCATAAAGTGACGTTAAAAGAAATAAACAACCACCCTCACTTAATCATTATGAGGCAGCATCTCGCACTCAGCCCTCTCACCTCCAACCGTCTTATCACACGGCCTACTATCAACTCTGTCTCCAATAGATTCCTCCGCAAACTGTCCTTTGTTTCCAGGGGGCCATCCTTATCAACACCCTTATCCCTACCATTTCACTTTTAGATTTCTTTGTCAAAAAGTTTTCATTTCTTTATTAACAACTTTCTTTGTCTCCAGGATACTTTTGTTGACAAAATATTCTTAGGTATCGGCTGTGACTGCTCTGAAGGTTTGGCCTAGTTCTGCCTGGTTTTGAACCCACTTGACGGATTTAGGGCTTAACCCTTATACTCCATACTTCTTTCATCTTGCTGTCTTATTAATAATTATTAATAAAACTTTATATCCCATACCCATAATACATTGTAATGTATTCCATGCATGCAGGGATTTGGCCAACTCAGAGAAAAGTTTGAATTCAAATTGTCAACCTCTGCAGTTGTCAGTCTATCTGATACTCCATAAAATATGCGATCCAGTGGAACAGTCTTGGCTGTGATATGAGTGGGATGGATTTCACTTTTATTAATATGAAAATCTGTCGATTATTGTTAATAGATAACAAAATCCATGGGACAGGAGTAGCGGACCAAATAAATCCAAATTGATATGAAAAAGTGGAGTCGTGATATGTTTCCAAACATTCACACACTGACAAGAAACACATTTACGAGCCCAGAGAGAGAGTGACTTCTTTTTTGAGAGCAGGCCAGACATATCCTTATTGCACTGTCTATGTAGCCATTGATGCCAGGATGACTTAAGTTATGGAGTGAATCGGAAACCAGTCTATGAAAAGAAAGTGGAATGTATGGTCAGATTTTACTAGTTGATGCATTGCAGTTAAGTTCAGAGTTATTATGTTAAGTAACTATTTGAAACTTTATTGAGCATTGTTTAGAGGTTTTTGAATACTCCAGTCATTCCAATCTTAGCTGATTATTGTTTGAATCTGAATGGAACAAAGGCCAGAGTAGGCATCACTAGAGGCGTTCGATTTACCAGGTATGTAGTATATGTCTTAAACAGCCCAATGTTTTCAAGATGTCACATCTACCTTGATGAAACTTTCCGGGTATTGTAGGAATGCATAACTGAGTGGTTTGTGGTTGGCGTAAATTATAAAGTTGTGCGCTTCTAGGATGTGCCGCCAGTACTTAACAGTAGAATATGCAGCAAGTAATTTGTTGAAATTCTAGTTTAGTTTGTCAGGTGGAAGTCATCGAGGGCAGGCTGTGACTGGTGGACCAGTTGTCTCAGTGATGTGCAAAATGTAATGGTCATTAGTGCCAAAATAGAAAATCGGTTTTTCTAGAAGGAGGTTAGGGTATTTTTGCATGTCTGAAAACGTCTGTTGAGGTGAGAAGTCAAGAACTCAAGATTGAGGTGAGTTAGAAGTCTTACTAGAAACTTTCAGTGATGTGACCTGATCAATCAAACACATACCTTTCAAATCAGTAAGAAGACCATAACGCCCTGAAAAGTCAGCTCCAATAATAGGATTTGTAACATCGATTATAATAAATATCGAACCAAGTTCATTAAGTAAACCCAAATATAATTTGAGAAATTCCTTACCTTAATTGGTGATGAATGATCTACTGGCATCGAAAGTTGGTTAATGCTTGATGGTGCTTGCTTATCTTCCTTTGTTGGTCGAATGACAGGTATGTTAGCTCCTGAGTATATGAAGTAAGAATGGTTGGAGACAAGATCTGTTAAAAACAGGTGCCACTTTAGCTTCTAATGGGACTCGGCTTTTTTTGAATTTTTGGTGTGAAGTGAAATAGCAAGGTTTCACTTTTTGTGTAAATTTTATATATATAAAAGAGCTTTATTTTACGAATTTAACAATTTACAATTTTTTAACATATTTGTATAATACATGTTTAGAAATAAAACAGTACACACTGCGGTTTCGATTCAGTAATAATAAATTATAAGTTAGAATACATTTTTTAAACTGTAGGAAAAAGTGACAAAAAAAAAAAAAAAAATACTCAAAAAAAAAATAATTAAAATAAAATGAAATGATAAAATAAATTAAAATTAAAAAATTTTTATTCCAGTAGAATGTGTCTAGTGCGTTTGTGTACTTATCTTCTTAAGGTTAGTTTGTTATAATTTCCTATTGCTTGTATTTTGGGATTCTCTGAGTTAGTTGTTGAGTTAAAAAAAGTCTGGGTCTGGGTGTAAATAAACTGTTGAATTGTTTAAAAATCTAGGTCATGCAGCATGTCAGTTATTTTTGTGTACCTTGGGTAGTTGCTAATGATCCTCAAGCATAGGTTTTGGATCCTTTCTATTTTTTTGTAGTTGGAGTCACGTGTGTAGCTCCATACCGGAGAGGCGTATGTTAATAATGGTCGAATGACTGACTTATATAAAATAATTTTGTTGCGAGTTGATAGTGGAGATTTTCTTTGGAAATATGGTGACATCGTGCTAAGTTTTTTGGTTTTGCAGCATTTATCATTAATATGGGATGTAAATGTTAAACATTTATCTAATTCGAGTCCGAGGTAGGTAACAGTTTGAGCCCAAGGAATTCGGATTTTATTAAGGATGATATGATCCGCTATTATGGGTCTTCTTTTTGTAAACATTATTGCTGCAGTTTTGTTTTCATTTATTTCAATTTTCCATTTTTGGTAATATTTATTGAATTTTGAGTATAATGATTTTAATCTATTTTCTATTGTATCTATCCTGTAGGAACTAGTGTAAATGGCGGTGTCATCTGCGTAAAATGATCTTTCAACTAAAGGAAGAGAAGGTAGGTCAGATATGTATAGGCTAAAGAGAGTAGGGGAAAGGCAGGATCCTTAAATTTTGTATATTTTTGTGCTTGGTCACCATATTTATATCAAATAGGAAGATGTTTAATTGACCATGAATGTCATCAAGGATTAGAAGTTGATCAAAAATACGGATCTATCTCAGTTAAAAAGTTGAAAAAATTGTATTGACAAGTTAGCTACCATGGATTTAGCAAGCCGGTTATCAAGATTCTTCTTCTAGCAGTAAACGTGTAATGGGGGGATTAACTACATAGTCTGTCACCTGATGTGACAGCAAGCCTCTCGCCAGATTTTTTACAGTTTTATAGAGCTTTAAATCTAAAGGACATTACTCAATCTAATTACATATATAAACAATAAATAGGTAAGTTAAAAGCTAAGTTAAAAAATAGGTTAGATGCTTAATCCGCACACTTTGACCACAAATTAAGTTCCTTATAGTAAACAAAAAAAATACATTACTGGCATATGGAAACCTTATTGTATGGTACTTTCTGTGAACTCATGGTGACTGCAGAGTTGTACCCTTACAAGTTTAAGTTATTTCGTGATGAGAAGCTATTAGCCTGCTATGGAGAGGAAGTTGAGGGGGTTAAAAGACTTATGTTCTCTGCTGATAACATGGAAGGCCAGTTTGATGTGCGAGTACATATTCCTTACGAGCAATCCATTAATCTTGCTTCACCAGTAGCTTTGTCCTCAGCTACTCTTCCTTCAGCTTTCCGGTCGCAAGATAATTGTTCTGAACCTGGCCCTTCTCAAATCAGCTTTTCTCAACCAGGCCCAAGTTATATTCCTAGAATCCTCCTTTGTCCTCAGTTCAGATGAGTTTATTGCAACATTGAATTAAACTCATCAATATAAAACTAAACAACATAGGAAATGATTCACAGATTCAGTTAGCAACAAACGACTAAGAAAATCGGCTGCAAAATATAGTCCAGCACATGTAGAGGTCAACAGGGAAGCTATCTGGAAATACAGGACAAATCATCCTGAAATTAGCAGAAAAGCGGTTAACAAACATAAAGAGAGCCAACCCGAAGTTAAAATAAATGCTATACACACATATATTGAGAATCACCCAAATATACATAGAGGGGCTTTACAAAAGTATAAGAAAACCAATCCTGAAATTCATATAAAGTCTTAAAAAAAGTACTCAGAAAATAATCCTTATTTTAAACGTGCAGCTGTAACAAAACACGATGAAAGACATTTAATGGAAAGGTTACAGCCATGGACAGTGAAGAAACATTCAGGTTACAATTATGACCCAAAAACTGAATAAGCAAAAGACAAAACAGTCGATATTGGACAGTCAACTTGCAATTGGTGTTAGGCTGTAAAATGGAAGAACAAGAGCCCAGTCATGTGCTATGTGCTGCAGTAACAGGAAAGTCCAACTCCCTCCCTTTCAAGAATATTCTGAAATCTTGCAAAACCTCTTTACTTACAAACATCCTGAGGCTGAGCATTTTCTAAATAATAAGGGACAAGAAACTGATTAGAAGCAATGAGTTCTATCGAGCGTATGATTCTCTTAAGTATCGTCTCATATTCTGCCATGGAGAAGATGGTTACCGTATTAACATCCCTTAGTGTTGAGAAGTGAATACTATATTCACATGAAGGATGCCATAAGAAAAGCTGATGGCCTGATATCGGAGCTGAGTAAGATGGTAGTCCTGCCTTCAAGCTTCACTGGAGGACTGTTAAAATTTAAAAAAATTAACTTTTGCAAATTGTAAAATTTACTTATTCAAATTATTCTAATAATGGAATTCTTTAGGTTTACTTAAGTAATTAAAATTATCCATGTTAAGCTTAACTTACTAATTTAAGTTGTCCTTAATCCTAATGATATTAAACCCTAGGAGAGCACGGGCACTTTCTGCTAGTATAAAATAAAACAACAATTTTGTCCTCAAGCTTTAGGGGAATATTTACTTAAACCCTCGCTCTTATGGTGACAATTTTCTGTCCAGTTTTACCAAAAAATGATTCAATAATTCCATCACCCATCAGCTCTAGCCTCCCTCCTTGTAGATCTTAAGTTATAAAATTTAATGAATTTACTTTAATAAATGTAATATTCTACTTTAGGACTCTGATGGGTGCATTAAAACTGAATCTAGGGGGTGCACCAGAAGGCCCAGCTGGTACAGGAAAAACTGAAACAAGCAAGGATTTAGCCAAAGCAGTAGCTAAGCAGTGTGTTGTTTTCAATTGTTCTGACAGTCTCGATTACAAGGCAATGGGAAAATTTTTTAAGGTATTTAAAGAAATTTGAGTCTTATCCATATTTTTTAAGAAATATTGTTATGATTTATACCCAAAAATATTTTTAAAATATGTTTAAAATAGTCCAAACCATTTTAAATGTTGATTAGTTGTCCTGACTTTGTTAATTTTCATCTTTTTTATAATTGGCACTATGATTGTATTGATAGTTGCTGTTGTAGAGATGGTTTTGCTTGAGGGGAGGGGGCAACTGGACTGTGTTATCGCTTTGAAGATTGACCTTTCTTAAAATAATGTTTGGTTTACAACAAAAGATATATTGAAATCATATGAAAAAGCCACCAAACCCCTCCCCTCTAAAACTAGGAAGGCAAGAATTTGAAAACAGTAAAATAAGTTACTGATTACAGATTTAAATATTTAATAGACCAAAATTTGTCTTCTATAGCTCACACTTTGTCTTCTTTGTTTTTAGTTTTCATTTTTTAATACTCCATGTTCTTCTCTATAACTTAGTTCTACTTATTTTATTTATATATTACATCATCTTACATATATTCACTTTATATTATTTACTATTTCCTTTGTTGTTGATTGTATTATTATATTTTTATTCACTGTAACCAACCAAAATGTCTACTTTTTTTTTATATATATATTTGATTGTATTTCAAAATTTAACTTAATAAATGTGGTAATAATTAAAATGTTCATCGTGATCAAGTCAGCAAACCATAATAGTTAACATCATTCATTTGGCTTGGTCCAGTTTAAATATATTCCAATTAGAATTTTATAATTGATACAGTGTTCAAATGCATTATATTTATTTATTTATTAATTTTGAAATTAAATGTTTTTCATGAAGCTGTATAGAAAAAAAAAACCCACTTTAAATCAATTGTAGTGATATTTCGGAGTCGACATAAATTGTATGTAAAAGGAGTTTGGTTTGAATTTGGCGCCAGCGAGAGTTGGCCGCCGATCTAATTGTTACGTAGTTTTGTTTGTCAATTTGAATTAAGGTATGTTAAATAATGATTAGGATTTCTAAATGTTTTTGTATTGTATGAATTAAATTCTATATTTTATTTTAAGTGATAAGTCGTTAAGTATAAGTAGTAAAGATGAAGGCCGTGAAGGTTTAGATTTGTCCGTTAACGGGTTTTTGCGCTTGGGACGCGACTTCTGATTGAGACGCTCTCTTCTCGCTGGGCCCTGGAGGTGTCCACATCTCTCCTTATTTTAGTGAGTCGTTAGTCACATGTGTGAAGCATTAATAAACTATTTTAACAGTCTTATTGTGATGAGTGTTTCAATAGACTGATGAAGGAAGGTTAGAAGGAAGTTTGAAACAAGAAGGATAAGTTGAGGAACAATTTGAATTATGAAGATCTACAATCGTTTCGAAGATGGAAGGTATCTTAATTACTAATATGTCAAATGTTATTTATAATCTGGTGTAAAATGTGTTTATTTGTTTTGTTTTTAAAATATATTCTTGAGTCAGAATCATTATCTTTGAAAAGCTCAACCCTTGATGTTCCCTCAAAATTTATTTAAACAAAAAAAAAGATAACTTTATATTAATTAACATTTTACTTTTATCAAATTAAAAGAACATTACATTAAGGCTCCCGAATAGGGACTAATAATTAACTACTAATTAAAAGAACATAACACAACATATGTTTATACAGTGTTTGATAAGGACAAATACATTTATTATACAAGTAGCAGTGAAATGAAGTCTGAGGGGAAAGAAAAAAAAAAAAAACGAGTGAGTTGGTGCTGGGCATTGAGTGTGATTACGTTTTTTTTGGACCAGCCACTCATCAAATATTAATATTTTCAGTTGAAAGTTTTAAAGTGTGAACAAATTAATTATATAAACAATGAAATAATATCCTTCGGCCATGTTAAGACAGTTAAATCGTTAAATATTTTTAAAAAAGTGTCCTTTTAAGAATCGCCATCTTAAAACCGTTAAATATTTTAAAACAGTATCCTGGTGGACAACAATGGAGGAAGTTATCCTTCGGATAACTTAAAAAAACCGTTAAAACAGCAATCCTTAAGGACGAAAAAGCTAATTCTTATTGTGGATGGAGAGAGTGGCCAAGGATGTCCTTCGGCCTCAAAAAATCGTCAGATCCTGGCAGATCTGTAAAACAGTGTCCTTAAAAACCGTTAAAATAGCAATCCTTAAGGACGAAAAAGCTAATTCTATTTGTGGATGGAGAGAGTGACCAAGGATGTCCTTTGGCCTAAAAAAATTGTCAGATCCTGGCAGATCTGTAAAACAGTGTCCTTAAAAACAGCAATTCTTAAGGACGAAAAAGCTAATTCTAATTGTGGATGGAGAGAGTGGCCAAGGATGTCCTTCGGCCTCGAAAAAACATCAGATCCTGGCAGATCTGTGAAACAGTGTCCTTATAGCAGGAGCCATCTCTTAATCCCGTTCCGAACCCCCACCGCCACTCCTATATTGTACCTTTTTAGCAAAAAGAGTAAACGGGAAGGGGTCGTTAGTGTTGAAAAACTATCTCCAGCATCCCGTAGAATGGGTTAACAACGAATGAATATCCTTCCGCCATCTTAAAACAGTTAAATAGTCTAATATTTTAAAAAATGGCGGACTTGTTATCCGAAGGATAACTTCTTCCATTGTTGTCCTCCAGGATACTGTTTTAAAATATTTAACGGTTTTAAGATGGCAGTCCTTAAAAGGACACTTTTTTAAAAATATTTAATGATTTAACTGTTTTAAGAAATGCGGAAGGATATTCATTCGTTGTTAACCCATTCTACGGGATGCTGGAGATAGTTTTTCAACACTAACGACCCCTTCCCGTTTACTCTTTTTGCTAAAAAGGTACGATATAGAAGAGTGACGGTGGGGGTTCGGGGCGGGATTAAGAGATGACTCCTGCTATAAGGACACTGTTTTAAAGATCTGGCAGGATCTGACGATTTTTTGAGGCCGAAAGACATCCTTGGCCACTCTCTCCATCCACAATTAGAATTAGCTTTTTCGTCCTTAAGGATTGCTGTTTTAACGGTTTTTTTAAGTTATCCGAAGGATAACTTCTGCCATTGTTGTCCTCCAGGATACTGTTTTAAAATATTTAACGGTTTTAAGATGGCAGTCCTTAAAAGGACACTGTTTTAAAAATATTTAACGATTTAACTGTTTTAAGATGGTGGAAAGATATTAATTCGTTGTTAATGCATTCTACGGGAGGCTGGAGATAGTTTTTCAACACTAATGACCCCTTCCCATTTACTCTTTTATTGGATAACAACACAAGGCTTACAGAAAGGAACTAACAATTAGAAATATGGCAAAAATGATTGTCAAATGATTGACAAAAATTTAATAAGTCAGGAGACTTTCATTGTAGTTTAAGATCAGATATTTAATCTACATTTTGACACGTTATCATCACTGTTAAGTGTTGTGAAAAGTGAAACATATAAAATTATTAAAACAGAAGAAAAATCATTTTATTCATTTAGTTAATTAAATGTTTAATTCAAATTAATCATGTTTATTTAATTTCAGTTTGGATATTTTAAATAAATATATTTTTTGTAAAGTTAAAAAATAAAATAAAAATCAACAAATGTGTTATTCTTTATTTTATTTTATTATTGAATATATTTAATATTTGATCTTGATGTATGAATGATGATTAAGGGTACATTAGGCTTATTGATATATAATTAAGGTAACATTGGTTGAATTGATAAAGGTAAACATTTTATACCAGAGTTAAATAAGATTTGCAGGATCATAAAATTTATATTTTCCCTGATCATCAATAACTAATAACACATTTTATGTCAATTGAAAAACTCGCAACCGACTGTTTTAGCACTATCTTTTTTTTTTTTAAATTATTTTATAGTTGTTATTGTGTTAATTGTTTAACTTATAATTTGGTGAGGAACTTATAGGAAAATGCATCTTAGGTTAGGTCCTAAAATCTGGCAGAAAGTCAGCTTTCCCTGAATTATTCATCATCATCATCATCCGTGGGGCTGCAACACTTACAGAGCCAAGGTCTCCTGCAGCGTGGTCCACTGCTCTCCAATTGCGGATTACCAAGATGGACCTGGCCTCTGCTGCCACTCCATAGATCCATAGGAGCTGAGGTCTTCCCACTCTTTTTATCCCATAAATCCTTTCGTCCAGGACCATCCTAGGAATCTGATCCTGGGTCATTCTATCACCTGCCTATTAATACCATTCTACTTTAATTATCCTTACGATATCTTGGGTTCTTGTAGTGTCTTGTTAGCTCAGCATTCATTCTCATCCTCCAGATTCTGTTGGTGCTAACTGGGCCATAAATTCTTCTCAATATTCTCCTCTCGAACCTCCTTTTATATTCCAGGTGGTCAAATCAGCTTCCTTTCATATACTTGAGAATGTTAAAATAATGCCTTAACATGCTTGCCTCACCCAAACCTAGTTTGAGGATAAGTATAATATAATATTTTTTTCTTATTTTACTTTCATAGTTTTAGAAATTTTCTTGATTTATATTATTTATTAATTAACAAAAAACTACCATATTTTTTTTTTAAATTAGGGTCTTGCTCAGGCTGGAGCTTGGGCCTGCTTTGACGAATTCAACAGAATTGAACTAGAAGTTTTGTCAGTAATTGCTCAACAAATATTAAGTATTCAGATGGCAATAATTCAAAAAAAGAAAAAGTTTATGTTTGAAGGAACGGAATTATCACTGAATCCAACTTGCACTGTTTTTATTACTATGAATCCTGGGTCATTTTTTTTTTCTTATATGTTTTACTTTCTACTATAATTTTACAAAATTTAATAATTATGTTGATAAACAATTTTTAAATTTTTAGCTATGCTGGTAGGCAAGAATTGCCTGATAATTTAAAAGTTCTATTTCGAACTGTTGCTATGATGGTACCTGATTATGCAATGATTGGTGAAATTACTCTTTATTCAAATGGCTTTGATAGAGCACGAAGGTCTGTTATTATTACTTTTTTTAATTCTTTAGTAATTATATATTACTTTTTTTAATTCTTTAGTAATTAAATTGATTAAAACATACCAGAATTAAAATTTTAAGAAAATAAATGTTATAAAATTGTAAGGTAACCAACAGATAAGATAACCTTCATTAAAGTAATAAAAAAGAAATGTTATATACAATTGCCACCTGTGATTTGTGTTTATCATGGTACATGCCCTGTCTTAAGCCTAGTACACACTGGGACACATTTGAATCGAGACATGTTTGACTCATGTCCGGACTCTGCATCGATCATGTTTTTACTCTGTTCAGACTCTGCGTCGATTCAAATGAACCAATAGATAAACCACACCACTACGATTCCTTGCCAGTGGGGACTCATTCACCAGTTTAATGTACACATGCAAAATTTTAGCATTGTTTCTACTGTGTTCTCTTTTATACTATTATTTAGTTCTTCCTCAGTACTTTGTTTTTTATGGTAGAAGTCAGTGATTTTCAATTGTTCATTTATCTTACCTATTTTATCTGTGTTGATACTTTTTTTTTTGTTATTATTTCCTATCTTAATTTTACCATTTAGTTTTTGGTATATGGGGTGATTACTGAAAAAGTTTAAAATTCTATTGCTGGATTTTTCCTTTTTTAACCATTTAGTATTTACAGCGTTTTAAAAAACAAAATACTGAGCAAGAACTAAATAATAGTATAAAACATGAATTTGACTTCGAAATTACAATAATATTAAATCATGAAAATAAAACAAAAAATAGAAAAATAATAGAAACAATTTATATAAATAAAACAATAGACCAGGCTGTAAACTACAAAACAGATACACATAAAATAGGTACAAGCTATGCAAAATTAAGAGATAGATTGAAAATATAAATAGTTTATATAGGAATAAAATCTATTTAAAATTAGTAATTAAAAATAATAAAAATGTGAATAATAGTAACAATACAGCTAATAGAATGAAATTGGAATGGGTAATAAGAACCAAATTAAATAGGCCAGAATGTTAGTAATAAATAAACAAAACAATGATTGAACATTGCCCAGTGGTGTCAGTGTGAATTAGGATGAATTAGGATTCCCGGTTGAGATTCACGTCCGCACTGAGTCTTATTGCGGAATATGAATCAAACAAACGTCGAAGAATCTCATTTCAGATGGGACGCAAAAAAAGTCGGAAATACTAACCTGCCGAACATCATATTCATTGTCACAAGAGTCGACACTGCTTGGAGTCAGCGTACACTCTTGCGGGACTCAGCTCTGATGCAGAGTGTCGATTCAAATGTGTCCCAGTGCGTACTAGGCTTTATGACTTCTAGGGGACACTCCCTACCCTCATGTTCTCAGTTTAAATCAATCAATCAATCAAATGTGTGTGTGCATGTGTGTGTGTCCAGTGAATGTCTTCCATTGTTGATATAGAAAGAAGACCAACCCACGTCAAAACCAAAGGTCAGCAATTGAAGATATCCACTACAAAAATCAGCTTGTCTATTTGTTATAGTTCCTTTTCTTTTGTTTTAATTTTTTTTTTTTTTAATTTTGCTTATTACTAGTTTTTGGTTCATGGTTTTATGTTATCTTTTTTTTTTCTCACTGTGTTTATTTTAAGTTCAATCAAAAACTCTTTTTATTTGTAATTTATCTCAATTAAAAATACCTTGACCCTTGTTAGGTGGTATGCTAATTTGCATGGAATCTGTAAAAAATATCAAAATACACGACACTTGGGGTTCCTATGGAAGGGAAACATATATATATATATATATATATATTGTAGTGATATTTCGGAGTCGAGATAAATTGTAATTTAAAAGAATTCAAGTTTGAATTTGGCGCCAGCGAGAGTTCGCCGCCGATCTAATTGTTCCCTAGTTTTTGCTTATCAATTTAAATTAAGATATGTTAAAAATGATTAGGATTTTTAAATGTTTTTTTTTATTGTATAATTTGAATTTTATATAGTTATTGTAAGTTAAGACGTAATAAATATGAAGGCCATGATGGGGCAGATTTGGCCGTTAACGGTTTTTTGAAAGGACGCTTGGGGCAGGCGTCTTTTTCGCTCTCTCAGCTTATAGATCCCGAGACGTTAACATCGTTCTCTCTGCTTATGGATCCCGAGACGTTAACACCGTGCTCTCTCTGATTTGGAACTTCGAGGCAACAACACCTCTCGCTCTCATCTCTCGCATTTTGAAACATCACATCTCTCTGAGATTTAATAAGTCACATGTGTGAAGAAATAATAAATTATACTAGCAGTCTGGATGAGAGGAGTTACTGAATAAACTGAATAAACTGGCGAAGGAAGTTTCATGCAAGAAGGACAAATTGGGGAACATTTGGGTTGTGAGAACCTACAGTCATTGAGAAGATAGAAGGTATCTTAATTATAACTACGTTAATTAAAAAATGTAATATAATTATAAAATGTTTTTATTTCTTTTATTTGAAAATATATATTCTTGAGTCAAAATCATTATCTTTGAAAAGCTGAACCCTTGATATTCCCTAAAATTTTTGTTTAACAAATTAAATTAACTTTATATTAATGAAAATAATTTTACATTATCTAATAAAAAGCTTAAACATGACAAATAATTAAAAATTTGTTATAAAGAAAATTAACTTCAAATATTAGAAATTTTAGTAAAATAACCTAAAACAACAAAGTAAATAAACATAACAATATATATATATATATATATATATATATATATATATATATATATATATATATATCGTCGCGATTAGCCCCATGTTGGGCGCCAATTGTTGCGGTTTTTTATAATTAATGAAAAGCATAATAGCAATAAGCAGCAATAAAATTTAATCTAAAAATAATTTATATGCAAAAATAGAACAATTTATTCATTTACAAAATTATATTTTAAATAAAACAACAGTTTAATTAAATAAGACATTTGACTCTACTAAATTTCACTTCTCAGGTGGGTTCCAGGGTATTCTGACTGTTACATGTTTTTTATAAACTAAATTTACAAACATATTTTACCTGAAGGGTCTAAAAGTAAATGATTATGATACACATTTCACTAATTGCCTAAAGAGCATATATAAATATTTAATTTATAATTATAATTAATCCAATGTTCCTTTCCTCATATTGTCCTTTGATGATCCTGCAATATAATAAAGCATCTAGCAACTCTGAAGATGGCCATGTGTTCTTACTCCAAAGCAAACATCTGCCTGGGAAGTGAGCTGGCGAAAGAGATGCTTGGAGGGACACTGGCAAAAGAGTGACTGTTTTTTTCCGTTAGGCTGATAGTGGGGGATCATAAAAATTTTGGCTCTGTATATATCCTATATATTACATTATACAGGGTGAGTACCTCTTAGTGAAAAAAAAAAAAAAAAAAAAATTGGGTAAAACTAAATCAAAAATGTATAAAAATGCCGCAGACCTCACCTTTCTATTACAATCCGTTGCAGATATACGATAAATCAATGACTTTTTCGAGGAAACCACGTTTTTTACCATAAAAACTGTAATATCTATATTTTGTTTAAATTTTACAAACTTGGACCTCATTTTCAGATTAAGCATTAAATTTTCTATGAGAGCAGAGTACCTATAACCTTGAATTATACAAACTTGTGACCTAAAGAACAGCTTGATCTTCACCTTATTTAGGGAAGTTACTATGCCTTTTATTACTTCAACGCTCACCATTTTTCAAAAAAACTATTCATAACACTGCAAATCTCACAAAAACTTGAAAATTTAAACAGCTTTCTAATGAAATGTTAAAATTAATTATTCTGTTTCGATTCATGGAGAAATTTACTTTTAAAACCGAAAAAACATGGTGTTCTTATTTGGCATACAAGTCAGATGCTTCTTGTGTAAATAAAACATTATGATAATCCCTTAATGAAAATGTGCATTTTAAACATAATAAACTATTCATTGGAATAAAAAGCTAAGAACAAAATTATTTTTTAATAGAAAATAAAGGAAAACTGTCAATAAAGCAACACCAGATCAGAGGATCTTATGTTATATTGAAAAAAAAAAAAAAACCTGTACCACTTACAACCCATAAAGGGTCTCGGGTTACTTAGGTAGGCTTACTTACTTAGGTAGGCTGTACTGTTTCTAAGCCAACGGTTGTGAAAGGAGGTGATCTGGCCAGAATTCACGCTCAACCGCCAGGTTTTTCCCCCAATTAAGGGTACCCACTTTTTAGGAGGCTGGGTGTGCCCTGGGAGGCTCTCCCGACCTCGAATTCGATCCACGACCGAAATAACAGAAAATAAATTTTCTGCCTTCAGTCGGACTCGAACTTGGACCCAGGAGCATGGTAGTCCAGTGCCTTACCCACTGAGCTACCGCGCCTCCCTTATGTTATATTACATTTATTTTATTATTTTTGTTTTTTTTTTACACGAAACGGCCTTATAGACCACATGAACATCATTTCTTTCTTCCTCGCTCCATACTCTCCTCCCCCTCACCTCCTTGGTACCCACAAGGACCTTTATTTCCTTTAGTTTTTCCCTATATCTATCCCTATCGAAACAGTCCTGACTTGTAATTCCCAATTTCCCCGTATTTATTTATTTATTATTATTATTTAGAATTTATTTTATTAGATTTTGATTGTAAGGTTTAAAGCCCAGTGATAATGAATATAGACCTCAATTTTGCCGTTAGCTTCTGTATGCAGGTGATATTGAAGAATACCACTTATTGAGGTGAATTTTATGGATAGATAAGTCTGTTTTTACAGGTGAAGGCATTACTACCTATCCATGTGGGCGAGGGGTATCAATGGTTTATTCCTTTTTGTACTACTGTCAAATAATCATAGAAAATCATAGTTTGTCCAACAGTTTGAATGATGAGAATTACTAAGATTTGTTACAAAGTATCCTACCACAACTTCATCACGATATTCATCCTGAAGTTCGGCAAAATATGATTTTCCTACACCTAGGTGACCCAGAAAAAATCAGTAATAATATCAAGGAATAGTATTTTGTAATATAATAGGATATAAAAATATTTGGAATATTAATCCCTCTGAAGCCAATATTTCGGAAAACACATTATCAATTTGTGTAGTAAAAACATGTTTAAAAAATGTTTTTTTCTGGACAGAAAATTATCATTTAATTCTTGGCCATACATAAATAACTTGCATTACATACTAAAATATATTTAGATACAAATAATACATAGATACTAATAACAACAATACAGATAAAATCAATTTACATCAGAGATTTTAAAATACTTGACATTTTAAAGGGGGGGGGGGGGACGAATTTCTGTTTTAGTTCGAAACATGGCTGCTAGGAGCGTCATAGCCCATCTGCGACTAGTGTCTTGTTTCCATTATTAGATTACATGACCAGTTCTTAGCTATCGGTGATAGAATAATAGGACTGCCACATCAGTGATCTGATCACTTTAACCAAACTAGTATCTGTGATTCTGTCTGTTATAACCACAGAATACAGAATATAATAGAAGGGGCAGAGGCACTAATGCCGTAAGGTTCGGCCGGCTCTCCTCCCACTACCTTCACCTCGGGGAAGTTCCACCTCAGGCTTATTTACAACTTTATCATCTAATATTTAGGCTTCAACTCTTACGAATTTTATTAGATTCCATCTAATTGTTCAGAAATTTATCACATTCATGCAAATGTAGGTAGTTTAAGAACGAAAATAAAACAAAATATTACCAAAAGAAAATTACTAATCTATTACTTTTCGATTTTATTTTATTTTTATGTATACTATCATTGATATTTTTCAAAAAATGGTGGATTTGGACTTTAAAAAATATCATTCCGATCGATCTGATTAATAATGAGTTATGAGAGCCATCTTCTAAAAAATGTGGCAATCCAGAAAAAAAGTTTCTTCCAAGGTATTGTCTTAGAAGTAACAAAAGCAAATTTTCGATTCTCCATTTAATTATTTTATTTTGTTTTTTGTCACACAGTTTTTCTTCTTATACCGCAAAACGTTTTGGGGGAGGTTTCTCTTCGTTTCTCTTCAACCAGTTTTTTTTTTTTTTTTTTTTTTGGTAGAAAGTGAATTTTCAGTGAAGCTTAATGAATCAGCTGTATTTTGAAGCGTTATAGTTCTTTCGTCAAGTTGTTTTTTTGAGCTCATTTATATTTTTATTAGTGAGCTCTTAACATTTTTTTAAATTTCTTTTTATTTGGAGACCTAATATTTTTCAATGGGGTCGCAAGCCTTTTTATTGGCCCCCTTTCCTAAAATAAAAAATACAACATTAAACTTTTTCAGGGGAAAAGCATAAAAAGTTATATGTACCTTAATAATCTTCTGTCTCAAATGATCTGGGAAATCAAAAAACCGAATGAATTGCACCTTTCTTTAGATTTACTCGAAATGAAGAAGATCTGTCAAAATCGTCCTCTTTAAAATGTTTTGAACAAATAACACTTGTTTTTGTTGGCTTCCATTTTTCTTGCCTCAGGGCTTAAACCCACTTATTTCGTTCCTCTTTTACTGAAGGGAAGCTGAGGAAAAAATAAAAGGTAAAATTGGAACTGTTTACTTTTTAAAGATTTATTCAAATCTAATACTATATTACTATTGTAAAACATCATTTGTCTTATGGTGTTAATGTTTAACATTCGAAACTAGTTTTCAAATAAAAATAATTTCAATAGAATTGGCAATTAGTTTATCAATCCTAATTGAATGTACAGAATATCCTTTATTCTGTGGTTACAATACCTACTATTGTTAATATAGAGGAGTTCAAACAATAAAGTTAAAAAAGCTCCATGATAAACATATTTTTACTGTGGCGAAAGGGAAGGAAAATTTGTTTCTCAATTTAAAACTAAACTAAACTGTGTACGTTTAAAATGTACCGGTGAAGGGTTATTGGAAGGTTTGAATCCTTTTTGGACTCTTTCCTGCTATAAGGACACTGTTTTTACAGATCTGCCAGGATCTGACAATTTTTTGAGGCTGAAGGACATCCTTGGCCACTTTCTCCTTCCACAATTAGAATTAGTTTTCGTCCTTAAGGATGCTGTTTTAAGATGGAATTTTATTAGTTTTTTTTCGTCCCTAAGGATAATATGTTTTAACGGTTTTTAAGTTATCCGAAGGATAACTTCCGCCATTGTTGTCCTTCGAAGGACACTGTTTTGAAATATTCGATGATTTAACTGTTTTTAAGATGGTGGAAGGATATTCTGCCTTTGTTAACGCGTTTGCATGCTGAGTTGGAATAAATTTAGTATGCACTTCTGTTCAAACTAAATCCTGTTTTAAACTTCGATATTTCTTTTTTATATTTTCTAAATTGGAAAACTCTCAAATTGAGTTTTTAAATACTTTTATGTTTCCTGTATATTTGTAATAGATGCATTAAGTAGTTTTAAAGAACTTTTAATTGAAGCTATTTCTGAATTAATACTAACACTAGAATTAATTAGGAAACCAATTTCTCATCAAGGCTCATATTGCTCGAGATTTTATTTTGCATTTTTACCTTTTCTATTTTTATTCCTTTTGAAGAGTGGGCTTGATCTATGTACAAGGTGCAGTTGTGATGTCACTAAAAGTGATACCCTTGTTTAAGATGACTATTGGCTTGAATATGTATATATTACTGTCGCAAAAATACCTTTAGGGGTCTCAATGGCCGAGTGCGTTAGGGCGAGGGTCTAAGCGCGCTCATAACCAGAAGGTCGTGGGTTCGAATCCCACCTGGGTGGGTTAAAATTTATTTCGTGGCGGACCCAGGAAATGAATCTTGACCTTCCCACCCTGGCCAGTATAGGACTTCAATGGAAGTCTTGGGCAAATAAAAAAAAAATACCTTTAAGCACTGTAACGGCTTGTTCAGCTGTTAAGCTCTTCGTAAGCCTAGATTCGTAAGACATTGGCCGCCGCTAGCGCTGTGGGGTGGCCCATCAAGGAAGAAGTTACTTCCTTGCACCGTCTTTGCTGCAGAACAAATCAGTGTATTGACTGATCACTTTATGTTTATTTAAATACTTAACCCAGCATTGATGTTATTCCTCAGATGTTTCCCATTAAGATTGCCTTCCTAGATTTGTAAATATTGTAAATACATATATTGTTGAGAAGTTAAGTGGAAGATATTATTTCGTTTTATAAAAGAAAAAAAAAGTACCCTTGGACCCCAACACATATAAATTGGTCACATATAGTATGGCGCCCGAAGATAGGACTCTAATAGAAAAAAAGATAAATAAGGTATTTAATTAGAATAGAAATACTTGTAAAAAGAAGATTGAGAAAAGTGAGATTTAACGGACAATGCAGAGTTAAGTTGGTAGAACAGTTGATTGTTACGCATTGCTATGGCAACAAATGACTCAAGATAATTAAAGAGACTATTAGCTATTTAATATTATGTATTCATACACCCTATTCTATCTATCTAATTCGGCACTACAACACGCTAAGGAGTCATGGCCTCCTCCAACAGCAACCGCCATGTGTTTCTGTCTTGTGCTGCCGCCATCCAGTTTCTCACGCCCAGTCCCCTGGCATCCCTGTCCACACAGTCTCTCCATCTTAATTTGGGTCTTCCAATGGGTCGACTTCCATGCAGGATCTCTGTAAGAACTTTTCTCGGGATCTTATCCTCTGTCATCCTTGCAACATGACCCGCCCATCTAAGTCGCCCTACTTTAATGAATTTAACGACATCTGGCTCATTATACCTGTCTTAAACTTCTTTATTCTTTCGGCGCCGCCATTCCCCATCAACAAGAACTGAGCCATAAATTTTTCTGAGTATTTTTCTTTCGAATATAAGGAGAGCCAGCTCCACTGCTTTTGTGGTTGTCCAGGTCTCAGACCCGTTTGTCAGAACAGGTCGGATAAGCGTTTTAGACAGAATTATTTTGCTACGCTGGGTCACTAAGTGGCTTCTCATGTGACATCTTAGCCCAAAGTAGCACTGGTTAGCAACCAATATTCTCTTTTTTTATTTCTCTGCCCATTTGGTTATTGCTTGTGACCAACGATCCCAGGTATGTAAACTGGAATACTTGTTCGAACTTGTAACCACCGAATCGAACCATGACGCCTTCTTGTACTGGGGTCTCCTGAGTTATCATGTATTTGGTTTTTTCCTCGTTAGCAATCAAACCCAGTTTCTTGGCTGCAGCTTCCAGTTCTAAAAAGTATTGGGCTACCACCTGCTGTGAGCGTCCAATTATGTCGATGTCATCTGCGAATGCGACGACCTGCACCATTCTATTCCATATTTTCCCTGTTGTTTGGATGCTGGTGTCTCGGACAGCTTTTTCCAGTGCAAGAAGAAACAGTAGGCATGTCAGAGCATCACCTTGTCTCACGCCTCTTTCTGATGTAAACTCTTCTGAGGTGCTGCCACGGATTTTCATGACACAGTTCACCTTTTCCATGGTTAGCTTTATGAGTCTTATAAGCTTTATCGGGATTCTGAACTGCATTAATGCTTCATACAGCTTTTCATGGTTAATAGTGTCATACACTGATTTAAAGTCCACGAAGAGGTGGTGAGTTTTGATATTGTACTCACGACCTCTTTCCAGGATTGTCCTCAGGCAGAATATCTGGTCGATCGTGGACCTTCCCCGTCTAAATCCGCACTGGTAATGGCCTAGTTTTCACTCTGCAAACGGAAGCAGTCTCTGGAACAGTATGTTTGATAGAATTTTATAGGCACAAGGGAGTAGAGCAATACCCTGATAGTTAGAGCATTTCAATAAGTCGCCCTTTTTGTGTATTGGACAGATAACCGTTTTCTTCCAATCAGTGGGCATGATCTCCTCTGTCCAGGTGCCCAGGTATACTAATTAGTAGGTTATGGAGGAGCTTGATCAGTTCATTTCCACCATAATTGTACAGTTCGGTAGGAAGACTATCAATCCCTGAGGCCTTATTATTCTTCAGCCTATTAATGGCATCCATGACTTCATCTTCATCTGGTGGCTGTACTTCATCATCTGGTTCCATATGTAGGAGTTGTTGGTCCACTTGTTTATCTGATTTTTGACCATTCAAGAGCTCTTCGAAATATCTCCTCCATTCTGAAAGGCAGGCTCTTTCATCAGACTGGATAGCTCCCTTCTGATCCATACATATCGAAGGTATTTGTTTAAATGGTCTCCAGCTTCTGTTAACACTTCGATAGAACTTTCGGGAGTCTCCAATGGCCCTAGATTCTTCCAGCTCTTTCAACTATCTTTCTTTCTCTTTTCTTTTCTTCCACTGGTGCAAGCATTTTTCTTCTTTTCTTTTCTTCCTATATTCATCCACCGTTCCTCGTGTATGACGATTAATCATCAGCTTATATGCTGCATTTTTAACCTCTGTAGCTTTCTGACAGTCTTGGTCAAACCAAGGTTTTCTTGTTTCCTTCTTAGCCGGCCCTAAAACAAGTTCAGCGGTTTTTTCAATCGTTCTTTGGCAGTTGGTCCAGATGTCCTCTATCTTGTCTTCCGTTGGTGGCAAAGATCTTAACTCTGAATCCAATGTCGCTGCATATGTCTCCTTAATTATGGGGTCTTTTAGTTTTGCGATATTAAATTTCTTTTTTTTATGAGGTGGGCGGGGTCGTTTGATAGCAATCTTTGCTGCTACATGAGCTATGCTTAAGAAATGGTCAGAGTCGATGTTAGCTCCTCTGAACACTCGAACATCAGTGACGCTACTGATGTGTCTGTTACTCACCAGCATATGGTCAATTTGGTTGACTGTGAGTCCTTCAGGTGAGGTCCAGGTTCCCTTGTGAATCTTTTTGTGTAGGAATAATGTGCTTGCAATTTTGAGGCCTTTGGATGCAGCAAAATTAATAAGACGTTGGTCATTATCGTTGCTTACTTCATGCAGACTGTGCTTACCAATGGTTGGTATGTAAATATCTTCCTGACCCACTTTGGCGTTCAGGTCACCTACAATGATTCGCATGTCATAGCGGGGTACAGAATCCAACACAGCCTCAAGCGTATCATGAAATTCATCCTTTTCATCTTCGCTTTTTTCCTCGGTCGGAGCATGCACGCTTAGGATAGAAAAGTTGTAGAATTTACCACGAATTCTCAGTATAGATATTCTTGAATTCACTGCCTTAAATCCGATCAGTAGTTTCCTAAATGCCTTTTTTTCTTTTTTTTTTCCATGCCGGTTATGGTGGCACCTCAGCCTTGAGGCTCATTATGCCTGTGCCGTTTATCCTGTACTATTTTAGTACAGTCCTAGTGTCTTCATGTGCCCTATAATCCTAATAGGGTCTATGTCCACACTCGGATCTAGGATGATTTCTTCCCCAAAATGAAGAAATCTCCTCCTTGCTAGTATCTCGCATTCGCATATGATGTGGTAAGGCGTCTCATCCTCCCTGTTGCAGAATCTGCAAATCGGTGAGGTCTAGATTTTCATTGTGCAGAGATGTTTGTTTAGTCTGCAATGCCCTGTATACATTTCTGCCAGGTATTTGAGCTTGGCTCTGTCAAGATTAAGGAGTTGTGTACCCCTTTTCTTGCAGTGCCCTCCCAGAAACAGTTTTGACTGTCTCAGTTGTTCCATATGCCAGTTTCGAGAGGCGATGCTGTTATAGAGCCTTGTTATTTCACTTTTAGCAAGGCTCCAGGCTATACCAAAGATAGGTTCGGGAGCAATGGGATTGCTGTCCGACCCTTGTCTGGCCAGTTCATCAGTCTTCTCATTTCCTGCAATATTCGAGTGACCTTTCACCCATTCTACCCAGATTCTGTTGTTAACAGCTAGCCTGTTGAGGTATAATTTGCAATCCTCAACAAGTTAAGATCTGGTTGTAACATTTCTCAGAGCCCCCAGGGCAGCTTGGCTATCTGAGTAAACCTTAATGGTTCTGTTCTGTGTTCTATCCTCTATTAGTTGTTGTGCACAGTAACAGATTGCCATTACCTCAGCCTGGAATACTGAGGTATATTTTCCCAGGGGGAGAGATGTGCTCTTTTTGTCGCTCAATCTCCATATTCCTGCTCCTGAACCTTTCTTGGTTAGGGAGCCATCGGTATAGCAATTGATACCATTGCATTTTTGGTGTTGCTTCCCGATGTCTGTTTCCACATTGAAAGTAGTCTCTATGTGTTTCTTTATCTGGAGGTCTGAGTTCATTTTGAGCAGCTCTGTTCCCTCCATTTTAATTAATAGCTCCTTATGCCCAACTTTTCTAGATGGTTCAAAGAGCAATCCTTGTTTAACAAGTTTGTACATTAGAAAGCATAACTTTCACTTATACCTCCAACTGCAGTGGCCTGAGGTTTAGTATAACCTCCATTGCCGCAGTTGGAGTGGTTCTCATGGCCCCTGTGATTAGGAGGCATGCCAGTCTCTGTACTTTGTTTAGTTGGACTTTAGATCTTTCCAGTCCCGCTTTGTGCCACCACACCACAGTGGCATATAATATCGTGGGTCTGATTACCATGGTGTAAGTCCAATGGACCACCTTTGGTTTCATACCCTAGGATTTTCCTACCGCCCTTTTGCAGGCCCATAGGCTCCTTAGAGTTTTGGACGACCCATATTCTATGTGTTTATCCCATTTTAATTTGCTGTCCAGATAGACTCCCAGGTGCTTAACCTGTGTACTAATCTTAATCTGGACCTCATTTAGTTTCGGTGGTCTAATGACCACCTTCTCTCGGTTTGTAAAGATGCATAGTTCTACTTTACTCGGGTTGATGTTCGGACCTTTGTTGTCACACCATTCCGTCAGTATCCCTATGCATGTAGTAAGCAGGTCCGATATGGCAGCCTGATGCCTGCCACCCACCAGGATAGCGATGTCATCCGCATATGCATGTGTGTAGAACCCTGCTTTGTTAATATTATTCAGTAGGGAGTCTACCACCATGCACCAAAGTAACGGCGATAAGACCCCCCCCCTTGTGGGCATCCACCAGCGGGTTCCGCCCATAGTTTGTTTTCTCCTAGTTCAAAGTATATTATTCTCCCCTTTAGCATCGAGCATATCCACTGGCGGATGATTGAATCAATCTGTTTTTCCTCCAGGGCTCTCTCTATTGTTAAGTAGGGGGTTCTGTCAAAGGTTCCTTCTATATCAATGAAGATGCCCGCCATTATTTCCTTTTGGTCCAATGGTTTTTCCATCTTGGATGTTAGGTGTTGCAGAGCCACCTCACAGGATTTACCTGCCTGATAAGCATACTGCAAGTGGTGTAATGGTCTCAGCAGTAGCGTGTTATCCCTAATGTGTCTATCCAATACCTTCTCCATGGTTTTCATCAAGAAGGATGTCAGACATATGGGCCTAAATGCTTTGGGATTGATATAATTCTCTTTCCCAGGTTTTGGTATATAAATGACCTTGGCCACCTTCCATTTGTTTGGTATGTATCCAAGTGCCAAGCTTCCTCTTAGTAGTTCTAGGAGGTGTGGTTTACGTACTGGTAGCCCTGCAGTACTGCAGCAATGCAGGGAAGATGCCTTCTACTCCAGCTGCTTTATATGGTAAGAAGCTGTTTATTGCCCATGCAATTCTTTTGCCGGTTATTATTTCATTTGCTCTATCCCAACTCACCCTGTCAGGGGATTCGTTGTTACCCGGGAATGAGCTTTGGTTAAACTTAACATCGCATCAAGGAAAGTGCGCCCTCACTAGGCACCTCTCTCCGTCCCTCAGAGAGCCCAGCTTGTCCTTTTGCGTCTGTTGAGATAATATTTTGTTGCTTCCTCAACTGCTTGAATCCGCTGTGGATTCAACTTCTTGACAAAACTTGACCCAAGCTTGTCTTTTCGTTTTTCTGACAGATTTATGATTGGTTGTTAGTTGTGCTCTGTAATCTTCCCATCTGCCAGTTCTCTTAGCAATGTTAAATTTCTTTCTCAGAGCTTTTCTTTGATTGCTAAGATCTTTGTTCCACCATTTGGTGTTTCTAGTGTTCTCAACATCGCAACTCACATTATTAGTCTCATAACACTTGGTTATGGCTGATGTTAGTGTGGTGTTGAGCACCTCTAATTGCCACTTATTGGCAATCCTTCTTGGAAAGTTTATTATTTCCTCTTCCAGCATGGTGCTATACCCTTCCCAGTTTGTTTTTCTGGGATTTCTGTAGCTCGATGCATGGATGGGGTTAGTTATTAGATCAAATCTAATATATTTGTGGTCTGAGCATGTTTCCTCGTTCGAGACATGCCAGTTTCCCACCTTGTGGCTGATCTCTGTGGTCGCCAAGGTTATATCGATTACCTCTTGCCTGTTCTTATCGATTACCCCTGTTAAGAATGTCAAGGTTATTACTTATAATAAGGTCAAGTAATTGCTCACCTCTTTGATTGGAGTTGGAGCTCCCCCACGTCTCATGATGGGCATTTGAGTTCAGGGCCATGATGATATTGCCTCTGGCTTCTTCCACGAAATTCGTGTTCACCGTGGGTGCCTTTTCGTAGGGAAGGTAGACCGCTGCTAGGCAGATCTCCATCCTCTGCGTCCTCGTAGTGAGGCTTATTTTAGCTACTGCAAAATCCTTGGAACAGAAATGCCACAGTGGCAGCAGTTTTAAACTTCTTTTATATAGGATGCATGCCCTGGGGTTATCCGACGAGGAGACCACACCATAGCCCCCCATCCTGATACCCCCTGGCATGCCATTTAAAAGGTAAGGTTCTTGTATTAGAGCTATATCAATATTCTTACCTTTCATGTTGTAGTGATATTTCGGAGTCGAGATAAATTGTATGTAAAAGGATTTTGGTTTGAATTTGCCGCCAGCGAGAGTTCGTCGCCGATCTAGTTGTTGCGTAGTTTTGTTTGTCAATTTGAATTAAGGTATGTTAAATAATGATTAGGATTTCTAAGTGTTTTTGTAATGTATAAATTAAATTCTATATTTTATTTTAAGTGATAAGTCGTTAAGACATAGTAAAGATGAAGGCCGTGAAGATTTGTCCGTTAAAGGTTTTTTGGCAGGGACGCTTACTTTTTTTGGAGACGCTCTCTCTTCTCCCTGGAACATCGAGGTGACGACATCTCTTCTTTTTTTAGTGAGTCGTTAGTCACATGTGTGAAGCATTAATAAACTATTTTAACAGTCTTAATGTGATGAGTGTTTCAATAGAATGATGAAGGAAGGTTAGAAGGAAATTTGAAAAAAGAAGGATAAGTTGAGGAACAGTTTGTATTATGAAGATCTACAATCGTTTCGAAGATGGAAGGTATCTTAATTACTAATATGTCAAATGTTATATATAATCTGGTGTAAAATATGTTTAATTGTTTGTTTATAAAATATATTCTTGAGTCAGAATCATTATCTTTGAAAAGCTCAACCCTTGATATTCCCTCAAAATTTATTTAAACAAAAGAAAAATATAACTTTAAATTAACTAAAATTAGAACTTAATCAATTAAAAGAACATTACATTACGGCTCCCAAATAGGGACTATTAATTAACTACTAATTAACTTAATATTAATTAAAAATTTTACTTTCATCTAGATTAAAAAAACATTACAATGTATTGCTGCAATACTCCACATGCTGTTATGCAGTGGTGAAGATTAATTTGCAGCAGCTTTATCATTATTTTAGTGTTTATTGTTCAGGGCTCCTTTGGACCTCCCCTCCGGAGGCCGCTGCGAGGGAGCCACTGCCCCAGAGACCTTTCTCGGGTCCGGGTCCCTGGGCGCCACATCCCCCGCTGCCCCCTTTGGTTCAGCCCTAGGAGTCCCCGTGTTTTCGGGTCCCTCAGGTATTGCTACCTTTGGGCATTTAGATTTGCTTGTGCCAGCCCCCTCCTTCTTCCGAGCTGACTTCTTTATTTCCCTCAGGACCACCCTATGGAGGCCATAGTTGACCTCCATATTGTGCTCCTTTAGGTATGCAGTACTGTTCCTGGGTAGAGTTAGGACGGCGTAGCAACCCTTCTCGTCCCTCGTTACTCCCGCAATCGTCCAATAGTCCACTCCAGGAATTCGTTTATTTTGGAGGCGAATTCTCTTCGCCAGTTGGTCGTCCTCCTTCCTCTTTCCTGGAAAATAACCACCCAATCTGGTGGTCGAGAGGACCTCCTTTGCATTGCCAATGGGCCGGACGATCTCCCCAAGCCACCTCTTGGTCTCATCATCCTCGCAATTCCCTATCCTCCAAACTTGAAGCTAGCACCAATAAATTTAGGTTGAATCGAGCCGTCGTCTTCAAGACTGTCAATCATGTCAACGACCGCATCCTGAATCTGACTGCTCTGATCTCTGGTGAGTTGTACTTGCGGATACTCATTGGGAATAACCGCAGTCATGTACCCCCCACCTGTTGTATGGGCGTAGCTCGGTTTACCCTCGCTACCCCTGACTTTCTTTGCTGGAGGCGCAGAAAAGCCAGGTGAATCACGATGCCTCTTCGTGTCTGGCAGGTTCGGTCTTACTGGCCCAGCCTCAGCCCCTCCGCCCTTGACCACCGGCTTGCCCGAGGGCTACCTTACAGACCGGTCAGCAGGAGCACAACAGTGCTCGCTCCCTTAGCCGCCGACTCACCCGAAGGGAGCCCAGTGACCTCCATCTCACCGCATTGGTGGGGTTTTCCAACCGAAGCCTTGCCAGATTTCGAAGATTTGGCCCTCTTTCTAAAACGCTTCCTTGTGACAGTTTTGAAGGGAGGATCTTCAGCTACATCTTGCGACGGAGCTGTTGATTCCTCAACCTTCGAGCTGCCGGAAGCTACATTAATATCTGTATTATGGACTGGGCTTACCTGCTGTGCCTCCATTGCTAGAGGGCTGAACGAGCTAGCGTCCACATCCCCCGAGCCGAGGTCCACGTTGAGTCCGCCCACCTCCTGAGTCAGTGAGAGCATTAAAGAACTCACTGACTCCTCATCTAGTGTGTCCAGGTCTGGACCTGAAACAAAATCATGATTTTCCGAGGATTAATGTTCATCCTCGGATGAATTAAAAGGTTTATTTTTAGAATTGTAAGGGTGCATTTTGTTCCCGCGAGTATGGGAGCCTTTAAATTACACTGCGAGCTCCCTATCCCTGCAGCGGGCTATGTAGGTTTCCCTACTACCTTGGGGTTTCGCCTGGTGCCCCAAGTGGGTCAATAGAAGACAGTATATTTTTATCCACCCTTTGCCATTCAGTCTCAGCTCGAGCTCCCTCTACCTGACTTGGGTGACTTTGAGACCCCTGACAACAGTCAGAGACCCCGCCTCTGTCTTTCGTGAATCCCATCGGATTCTCCAGGGGGCACCGCTTGGAGGTGACAGTAGGCGTTAATAGTAATAAGGAGAGCTGGAATCAGGCTTACAGTGAGTAGGGCACTATTGCTTGCATGATTCGCTTAGAGGTCAGGAGATCCCCGCACCTATCTCCTTCTCTAGCCCTCCCGTTACCCTACCCATTTGCTTGTGGTGTGTAGCCGATTGTCGCAACTGTAGTATACAGTGTGGTCCCTTTTCTCCAGTGTGCCCTGGCCGATCCATCGTATCTTCTGAATGGCAGCTATGTCCAGTTTAAATCGATCTATTTCATTCAAGAGCACATTAAGTGCTCTGGGTCTATACAATAAAAGAGTGTTCCAGTATCCAATATTAAACCTGTGATGTTTGCCGTGTTTTTTCCGTAATTGTTTATCAATATCCGAGGCTTTTGTGTGGGGCTTCTCAATAGTTTAAGATTTCAGGCCGCGAGGCTATCAACCCTCACTACGTGCCCAAGTCTGCTGGTGGGGCTGCCACCTTTGTGCCTGCAGACCTGCACCCCCATCCTGGGCGGCTTCCTAGGGAAGATGGCCCTAGGGTGTATACTGTTAGTGACCTTGATCTGAAGTGCAGGGTGTTGTAGTGTGCTGTAATTAGTGTACTAAATGAGTGTTAGTGTAAGTGTTCCCCCAACCTGGAGGACCAGTGGGTATTTGCAGTCCATTGGACTGGGCGATGGGGTCGCCACATCCCTACGCCGACATACACCCTATTAGTAGTTAAAAATGTTTTATTTAATTTAATAGTTTCATGTTTTATCGAAAAATAAACTGTTTTAACATTTTATTGGAACATAATGTAGAAAATTAAAGTAAAATTTAAAGTTTATTTGTTTGACAAATATTATAAATGCTGTATAAACTTTAAGTATATATTTTTGTTTTTAAAATGTGTCTATATGTATAAATGTATCTACTTTGATCTATAACATATACTTAACGTTTTTTACAAGGATATTGATAGCTTTTGAGTGTTGTATATATTATTAGGAATTAGGGATTTTCTTTACTTGTAAATCATTTATTTCTATTTTGTAATAATATCCTGAACTTTCATCATTTTATGTCACTAAGTTCTTATTTCATCGTATTTGATTTAATTTTTGATATCACATGTAAATTATATTATATTATATATATTTTTTATATTATTAAAAAATAATATTTTAAATATTATCTGTTTAAAGCATATATATATATATATATATATATATATATATATATATATATATATATATATATATATATATATTGTTATGTTTATATCTTTGTTGTAGGTTAGTTTACTTTAATTTCTATTATTTTGAAGTTAATTTAATTTGTAAATAAAATTTTGAGGGAATAGCAAGGGTTCAGCTTTTAAAAGATAACGATTTTGACTCAAGAATATATTTTTCAAATAAAGAAATAAAAACATTTCACAATTATATTACATTTTTTAGTTAACGTAGTTATATTTAAAATACCTTCTTTCTTCTCAATGTGACTGTAGGTTCTCACAACCCAAATGTTCCCCAATTTATCCTTCTTGCATGAAACTTCCTTCTTTTTCTTCCTTCGCCAGCTTATTCAAACACTCCTCTCATCCAGACTTCTAGTATAATTTGTTGTTTCTTCACACATGTGACTTTTTAAATATCAGATAGATGTGATGTTTCAAATTCCGAGAGATGGGAGCAAGAGGTGTTGTCGCCTCGAAGTTCGATAGAAGAGAGAGCACAGTGTAAACTTCTCGGCTTCACAAGCATATCTGACTAAAAAGATAGCGTTGTTGATTCATCGCGATCCAAGAGCACAGTGAGCTAAAAAGACGCCATCCCAAGCGTCCTTTCAAAAAACCGTTAACGGCCAAATCTGCTTCATCATGGCCTTCATATTTATTACGTCTTAACTTACACTAACTATATAAAATTCAAATTATACAATAAAAAACATTTTAAAAATCCTAATAATCTTTAACATATCTCAATTTAAATTGATAAGCAAAAACTTCGTAACAATTAGATCGGCGGCGAACTCTCGCTGGCGCCAAATTCAAACTTGAATTCTTTTAAATTACAATTTATCTCGACTCCGAAATATCATTACATTCGGGTCCACTTCAGAATAAAAAAAAAATTTTGAAGAAAATTTTTTTTTTTTTTTTTTTTTTTTTTTTTAACTTATTCTCTAATTCCAATTTTTTGATTAATCATAAACTCCTTAGTATACTATTTACAAAATGTTATTAATGTGTCAAGATGTCAAAACAAAATAATACTTAAATTAGATCAACTTATTAATAATTAGTTATTCTACTACTTCTCTATTTGAAATATTCTTTATTTCCATTACAACCATGAATTCTTTAGATGGCTTATAAACACCACAACTTTAAATTAACAATAATAGTAAAATTGAAAAACAAAAGAGAAAAAACCTTGAACTAAAATTCTACACAATAAAATTTTCTAATAATAGTCAACACTTTGACATTAATTTAATAATTTGATAATTTGACTGAAAACTCAATAAAAATATTAGAAAACTTTTAAAGATTAAAAAACTTAATTAAACTTGTATGAAACATTCCTTATTAGTTCCTAATTACTTTATAATAAAATGGATATTTTCATAAATGATTGCCTAAATTTTTACCAAATTTCCAATCAACACTTTTGAATATTATAATTTCTTCTTGACCTTCCCCCGCAGTAATTGCGTACATCAATGGGAGTCTGGTTATTTTCATTATTGAAGTAGTGCCTCTTCATAATTTCTTCTTCTAATAACTTGGATAATTTATTTTTCTTATTTTCCAAAATATAACTTGGGTCTTCTCTATTAACATTTACATTATATACTTCTTTTTTAAACAAATCTTTTCTTTTTGTTTTGCTATTATTATAATTATTTATTATAATGATATGATTATACATACTTCTGTTAAGCTTCTTGTTCATACATGTTTTCAACTTATTATAATCTTGAACAGCTACCTTTCTTAACCTTCTTACAATTTTAACTCTTTTACCTGCTCTAAATGTTATTTTTCTTATTTCTAATATTTTTCTATATCTTGATTTTCCTTTTTCATGGTTCACATTTTTCTTCAATAATTGCTTAGTTTTCTTCTTGTTCTTCTTCTTCCTTTTCTCAACTGACACATTTGTTATGTTTTCTTCAATTTTAGTTGATTTTTCATCTTCTTGGTTATTTACGTTTTTATTTATGTTTCCAATTTCGGTATCTATTTTTAGGTAACATCCTTCTGTAGACTTAATATGTTCTTCTATATTGTCATTCTTATTATTGCTCTGACTACTCACACTATCACCTTCAATATTTTGTAACTTTGAATTTGTTTCACCACTTATATTGTCAAATAATTTATTCGATTCAAGTTTCAATTCAATAGTGGTCTGTCCTAATTCTTTATCAGATTCATTTAACTCATTTGATTTAGTAAACCATCCATCAATTTCAGCATGTTGTTTTTTAAATAATTCATTCATTTCAGCAAAGTGTTTATCCATTTTAGCATAGTATTTATCAACTTTATCATTTAACTTAGTTAACATTTCAAAAAGTAAAAAATTTGTGTTTACATCTAATGGGTTTTTTGTTGAAACGTTATCTGAATTAACATTTGTTGGTTTTTCAGTCAAATCATTGTTTAATTGCTCAGAATCACATCTATTTCCTAAATTTTCACACATCAACATCCAGAACATCACTTTGTTTATACCTTTTAATAACACTCTCATCAGTTACTTTTAAATTGACTACAGTACCTTCCATTTTTAACATTAGTTTACTTAAACTTAAATAATATGCTAAATTGTATAACCCCTAAGAATATTTATATCAAATACAAAAATCATTAATTTTGTTGACACATTAAAAATTATAATAAAAACCTTGAGTCAAAATCCTTAGAAAAGTCCTTTTGACGGGCGCCATTTTGTTATGTTTATATCTTTGTTGTAGGTTAGTTTACTTTAATTTCTATTATTTTGAAGTTAATTTAAATTGTTAAATAAAATTTTGAGGGAATAGCAAGGGTTCAGCTTTTCAAAGATAACGATTTTGACTCAAGAATATATTTTTCAAATAAAGAAATAAAAACATTTCACAATTATATTACATTTTTTAATTAACGTAGTTATATTTAAAATACCTTCTTTCTTCTCAATGTGACTGTAGGTTCTCACAACCCAAATGTTCCCCAATTTATCCTTCTTGCATGAAACTTCCTTCTTTTTCTTCCTTCGCCAGCTTATTCAAACACTCCTCTCATCCAGACTTCTAGTATAATTTGTTGTTTCTTCACACATGTGACTTTTTAAATATCAGATAGATGTGATGTTTCAAATTCCGAGAGATGGGAGCAAGAGGTGTTGTCGCCTCGAAGTTCGATAGAAGAGAGCGGCTAAAAAGACGCCTGCCTCCAGCGTCCTTTCAAAAAACCGTTAACGGCCAAAACTGCTCCATCATGGCCTTCATATTTATTATGTCTTAACTTAAAATAAAATATACAAAATTCAAATTATACTGTAATAAAACATTTAAAAATCCTAATCATTTTAGCATATCCCAATTTAAATTGATAAGCAAAAACTTCGTAACAATTAGATCGGCGGCGAACTCTCGCTGGCGCCAAATTCAAACTTGAATTCTTTTTAAATTACAATTTATCTCGACTCCGAAATATCACTACATTTTATATATATATATATATATATATATATATATATATATATATACATATATATATATTATTTTAAGCATACTTTAAAAAGTTATTGTGTAGCTATATATTATTTAATTTTAAAATTCTATAATTAATTTTTTGTAAAGGATGCTTACCTGGATTTAATTTGATTTTGTTTTCTTAATATCTCGAATATTTAATATTTTTTTATTTCTTTGTTTTTTGGAAATAATTTTTCTTCTAGATTTCATTTTTTCTTTGATTTTGATTTTGTCTTTGATATCACGTTTGCATTTTTGCTCTTATTTTACTTTTCGCTTTGGGTTTATTATTTTACTTGTATTTAAATAGTCATGGGCGATCCCAAAATTCTTTTGGCGGAAAGAGAGGACGTTTTTGCGGCAGTTCAGACTATTTTTGATAAATCCCAAATTCTGGATGATGAAACAGTAGCCAGTTTTAATATGTAGTAGTCTATGACAGGTTAGTTAAATATGAAGTCAAATTTGAAGAGCTTCAATCTCAAATTAGAATTTTCAACGCTACTGTTAAAGATAAGAAGGAAAAATTAGAAACTACTGCCGTACAGAACTCATTTTTCGAAATAGTAGACATGGCTAAAGCTAATTACTTTAAAGCTGTTAGCACTGGCGTTCCTAAGGAAGAAAAAGCAGCCGTTTTCCCCACCACTTGTCATCCAGTTGCTCAGGAACTTCCGAAAATAAATTTACCGATATTTAAGGGGGAATTAGAATTTTTCTCCCTTTTTAATTCAATGGTCCATTACGAACCTTCCGTACCAACTAAAAGAAAATTTGGTAATTGTTCAGATCGGCAACATCAACCCCTACACGCGCCCAGAATATCGATTCTGACCTTGTTCCGATTTATTTCGATGTTCTCGTCGCTGCCTTTAGAGGGGAAAGGTTATTCTCCTACATTTACTGTGAAACTCTAAATCCTTGTTCGAAGTAATATTAACTTCTGTTTACCTTCTAATATTAAAATGAGAAATAAGGAAATAATGAAGTGGAAATAAGAAAATATCGAAATATAAGACTCTAAATCAATTTTGAATTATTATTAATTTAATCAACAATTAATATACTACTGAACCACCAGTAAAGTTAATTCCTGGTGAACTTTCTGTCAGAGAAGTGAAAATAACAAATTATAAATATATAAAAGACAGAATCCTTAAGTATTTATTTGGCATAACTCCTATTTATTTAACATTTGTAGCTACATGTTTCGGGGATCATCAGGCTTCTAATTTTTTTTAAAAACACATTAATCTATAACATTATACCAATAGTTCTACAATTATATAGTAATGTGTCATTTACCTCTTAATCTGTGATTATTTTCACATTGTCAATTCTCCATGTTATAAGCCATTATATAATATAAGACAGAATCCTAGTTGAAAGTGATGATGTTAATTTCTGCTATATTTTCTCAAGGGAAGTGGAAATAAGAAAACATGAAACCTGTGATATACTTTCTCAGTTTAGGACAAAAAGTAATATGGATGACAAAGAATCCATTCACAAAATATGTATACTGAAATTTTATCACTGAAATTAAAACAACAAATAAAAATATATAAAACACCACATCCATGTACAAATAAATCTTGTTAAGTTTTGTAACACTTTTACAAGTTTTAAATTTTATCACTTAAATTGATAGAACAAATATAAATATGTAAAACACCAAATCCATGTACAAATTAATCTTCTTAAGTTTTGTAACACTTTTACACATAAGATAAGATGAAATAAGAAAACATGAATTGATAAAACACTTAATCCTCGTGTTGTTAACTTCTGTTTCACCTATTTACATTTAAGAAAACTTAAATTGAAACTGAAAACTTTAAGTTGAAACTCTAGAAGTGATTGTTTACATGTGAGGTTATAGGAATGAACTATCGAAAAATGTAAACATGAAGTGAAGCGTAAGGATCGAACTGATGGGTGCAGCGGATATAACGAACACAAATAGTGAAGACTTAAAAAAAGATACTTTATTTACTGATAGTTACATACGAGACTTCTATCATAATGGTTACTAGTCAAATGTAGAATGTCTTCCTCTGAAAACTTCCAGCTACTTAAACCTATAAGTTTGGAGTGGGGATAGGACCGAGAGATAGGGTGAAAGCATCGGCAGGCTAATAGTTTACTTTAAGGGACCATGAGGAAGGTTAGTCCGGCTCAATCGTCTCATGTCACAGTGATATACACAGGGTGTTATATGGTGTAATAAGAGAGGCTAGGGTGGCTGGGGATCTTTGACCCAAGGCAGTTTACTTTATGATTGCTTGTGACATGTGTTGTTCAAGATGTAATTTATATTTTACCCTTGGAAGGTCAAAAGGATACTTTCTCTTAGTCAGGTGCTAAAAGGGTTTCTCAGTAATAAAAGTATCGTTAAAGATTATATTAATATTATGAGTAATATTTATAATCTTATAACTCGCGGGTCAAGCGAGGTTTAGTGGTGTCGCTGATCCGAACAATTACCGAAAATTTCATTACTTCAGGTGCAGCTTGAGGGATGAAGCTATATCGTTAATATCTGGATTTGTGCTTAAAAAGGCTAATTATATTCTGGCCTACGATGCTTTGGTTTTGCGATACCAAAACAAAAGGCGACTTGCTAGATTTTATTTTAATAGAATAATGGATTTTAGCCCATTAACCCAGCTCCTCTTCCGCCAATCTTCAAAAATTCTTAAGGATTCATGAGAACAACTTCTGTGCGTTATGAGCTTTAGGCATAAAAGATATGGGTGATTTTTTAAAACTGCATATAGATCTGTCGAATTTAGATCCAGGGGCCAGAAGAGCGTTCGAGGAGCGGATAAAATCAAAGGATATCCCCACTTACCGTGAATTAATGGATTTTGTTATGGAGTTTGCGAGATGATGGCTGAGGAAATGGGTCAAGAACGGTCAAGCTCAAGAGAGAAATCCCGTACCGCAACTTCTACGAAAAATACTATTCGGTCAAATCGTCGGGATGATCACGGTTCATTTAGCGTTGTACCATTAAATTCTCGCGAGACTGACTTATTTAATCAAAATAACCGTAGTAGTATTCCAAAACAAGTCCAGAGATCATGCTCATCAGAGAACGAAACTCTTAAGAATATAGGTGAAACAGTTCTTAAGAAGAAGTAAGAGAAAAGAGCAGTACGGTATGATGAAACTGAAGGATCTACTAGGAAATTAGCTTGTTGGATCTGCGGTGGGCCTCATGTTTACTCTAAATGCTCGCTTCCTCGGAAATTATTTTGCTACTGCTGCGGTAACCAAGGAGCGTCTCTTTATGCCTGTCCTAAATGCACTTCGGGAAAAGGGCAAGGGAACCAGAAGTAAGGGTCAACCCTGTTCCTGCTGTCACTGCTGACCCATCAAATATCGTATCGTCTCTCAATGATAATAAGACCTCTGCCTCCTATCTTGGGTCATCTGGTATCGTAACGCGTCCCGAAGAAACACCTACCTTATCCCATTCGCTATCTTTACTGCAACAGATTAGTCCCTTGTCTAAACAGTTATTTATTCACTTTAAAATAGACAAATCATACAGTAAAAGAGAACCTGACTTATTGGCTCTGTTTGATCCTGGTTCCTCAACATCTTATGTTGGACTGGAGGGAATAGAGATTTTAATGCAAATGGTATACATGATTGAGCTGATACCAGAGTTTACGATTTTTGTCGCTAATGGAAGCTCAAGTATAGTTAGAGAACGATTTTATGTAACTCTTTACATTCTTGCTTCACTTCCATTTAAGTTTTTATTTGGCTTGGAATTTTTGGTGAAAGCGAATTTCTGCATGAATTTGCAAAGGGCAGTTTGGTGGTTTGAAGATGAACCCAAAACTATCTATTCATTTTGTCAGGATGATTCCCAATTGGGTCTTAATACTTCAAACTCATGCAGTGTTAGTCCACTTCATGCTTCGGAACGGAGAGAGTTAGAGAAAGTAGTTAGTGAAGGCTTGCAAGTGCTTCAGGATTCCCCGGGGTAAACAACACGTATAACTCATAAAATAGATGTCGAGGGAACCAAACCTATCAAGCAGCACCCCTACCATTATTCGCCTAAAGTTCTTGAAGAAATGTACAAGGAATTGGATCGTATGTTGAGGGATGGTCTCGTAGAGCCTTGCCTATCACCTTGGTCGTCACCAGTAGTCATGGTATGCAAAGGCGCAGGTTATCGTTTCTGGATTATTTAGGTTCAAAGTAATGCCTTTTGGATTAACCAACTCTCCGACGACCTCCCAAAGATTAGCTGATACAGTCTTTGGACCTGAACTTTGCCCATACGTTGTCGTTTTCTTAGATGATATTCTGGTGTGTACCCCATCTCTGCAATTGCATTTGAAAATGCTTAAAGAAGTGTTTCAAAGACTTAAGACTTTAGGTTTACGTATTAACCCAGAAAAATGCGAGTTTGGATGCCAAGAAGTACGCTACCTAGGCTATTTAATTAACAGTAAAGGCATGAGTGTCGATCCCGAAAAAGTTAGTTCCGTCACTTCAATTCCGATTCCCAGCAATATTGCTGAATTAAGAAGATTCCTTGATGGCGGGATAGTACCGCCGTTTTATTAAAGACTTCGCCATAGTTGTTGCTCCACTAACCTCATTACTCAAACGGAAAACCAAATGGTCTTGGGGTAATGAACAAGATGAAGCTTTCAACACTTTGAAGACAGCTTTGACTCAGACCCCTATACTAGCCAGACCAGATTTTGATCAGCCATTCCAATTGCAAACTGACGCAAGTGACACGGGACTTGGGGTGGTAATGACGCAAATACAAAATGGTGAAGAACGAGTGATAGCTTTCTGTTCTCGCTCATTGAATTCTGCAGAAAGAAACTATACCGTGACGGAAAAGGAATGTCTTGCCGTATTGTTTGGCATTGAAAAAAATAGACATTATTTGGAGGGTTATCCTTTTACAGTCATCACCGACCACGCCAGTCTTAAGTGGCTGCTTAATTTGAAGAATCCTTCCGGTAGATTAGCCAGATACGCTTTAGGTATGCAACCGTGCAATTTCGAGGTAAAATACCGCAAAGGAAAACTTAACACAGTGGCTGATGCATTATCTCGTATAGCTGCAATCACGATAACCTCCATATCGCCTTCAAATACGACTAGTGACCAGGCGACCTCTCAAGACATGTATGTATCCTCCGATGAGTGGTATAACCAAAAGAAATACCAAGTCAAAAGGTCTCCGGCAGAACATCCTGGTTGGCTGATAAAAGACGGTCAATTATTATACCACCAGAAGAATCCTTTGAAGGGAGAACTGGAAAATCCCAGTGAAGAATGGAAGGTTGTAGTACCTCTTCATCTTCGGCAACGTATAATACACGACAACCATGACCTACCGCAGTCAGGCCATCTGGGAGTTGATAAGACAGTTGCCAGAGTGGGTAGGTTATACTACTGGCCTGGATTATATCGTGATATTAGCGGTTACGTTAGCCGGTGTGAGGTATGCCAAAAGGTAAAATCCCCGAACTCTCCACCAAGAGGTCTAATGTATCCCCGCTATAGCAAACAGCCTTGGGAAATCGTTTCAGTTGATATAATGGGTCCATATCCTCGAAGCTCAAAGGGCAATGTGTACCTCTTAGTGTTTGTGGACCTATTTAGTAGATGGGTGGAACTGTGTCCCATTAGGAAAGCCACATCATCCGTTATTATCTTGGAGTTTAAAGTCCCGAATAATTTATAGATATGGAGCACCTCTACAATTAATCACCGACAACGCAAAGAATTTCAATAGCAATATGGTAAAAGAAGTAGCTAAGCAGTTCTTCATAAAACCGGAAACAACCCCTTTTTACCACTTGCAGGCGAACCCAACGGAACAAACCTATCGTAACATCAAACAGCTTATCGTCTCGTACTTAAGAAGGAAACATCAACACTGGGATGAGAAAATTGGAGAGATCCAGTTCACGATTAATTCATCTGTTCAGGAATCAACGAAGTTCAGCCCTGCTTTCCTAAATTTTGCACGAAATAGTAAATGCACGAAAACTGGCAGGCTTACGACATCCATCAAAACTTAAATTATTTCGTCCTTCCGAACGAGCTAAACAGCTGGAGGGGGGTGTGTAACGGCTTGTTCAGCTGTTAAGCTCTTCATAAGCCTAGATTCGTAAGGCATTGGCCGTCGCTAGCGCTGTGGGGTGGCCGATCAAGGAAGAAGTTACTTCCGTACCGTTTTTGCTGCAGAACAAATCAGTGTATTGATAGATCACTTTATGTTTATTTAGATTTACTGACTGACCAGTTTGAAATGGTATTGTTTTTGTGCGAGTCACTTTGTTTTCAGCATTCATGATTTTTTTTCACATTTCTTAACATAAGTCAAATCTAAAGTTTGATACTGCAAGCATAATCTTATTTTGGATTCATGCTTGTTGCACTAAATTTAGGGTTCCTTTTTAGACATCTATTGACCTTTGTTTACTCCTATGCCAATTAGATTCCCTTGAGAATATGTGGAGACTTTTTTTAAAATTTATTTTGATGGTTCATTATTATTATTTTTATTAAAATTATTTTTTTATTTTTTTTCCTGCTCCCACTCTTTTTTTCATAGACCTCCTTGATTTATAACTAACAGGTATTAGTAACTGAAATGGCTGTTTACTTTATGTGAACTACAATAGAACCCCTTTTAAAAGGTCTGTTGAGTCTGGCCCTCTAACCCTTTGGCTAGTTGATCAGTGTTTCCCTTGTTGATCACTGTTGTTGTTGTTGTTCTTAGTGTATTTTGGTCAACAACTTGTTACAGACAAGAATCTGATGTGCGAAATCTTCCTACTTTCATGAAGCCCTTTTGTCCACTCCTGATTCTTAATCAAAATGGGAGCTCCTTTGAAAACTTTCCATTTATAACCCCTCAAGATCTTTGGCCTTAACCTTAACAGCTTTCCATTTTCACCTAATGACCTAAACACCTATTTTGTTTCACCATCTCACCACTTTTCTCTCCCGTTTTGCCTATTTCACCTTCTGAAGCGCCATTCATTAAAAATGATTTTTATTTTTCTTACATTACTCCCACATATATCATTTCCCGTATTTGTTCATGTAAACCTGACTGATAATGTATCTGTTGTTGAAATTAGCTGGTATTGGATATTTATACAGATGAGAATAAAAATTGCTCACATGAAAATAGGAAATATTACCTCCCTCCTGGTTGTGATATTGATACCATCTTAGATGAACTGGCCTGCACTATAAACTATATCAATAATAGTTTTCCAAACTATAACATGATCATCATGGAGGATTTCAACTCACATGTAGGTAATTTAAATTATTTAGAAGAAGAAGCCTTGATGAATACAACCTCGTATAAGTATAATATAAGAAATGTTAATGCCTATTAACAGAAGAGGCAGAGTCCTTGTAGTCCAAGAGCCGAGGCCAAATTTCATGACTTATTTGAAGAAAACTTTTAGACATACAGCCATTATATGTCCACCCTCAGCAATCAATTTGCACTTGTCTGCCAACTCAAAGCGGGGGCGTTTCAAAATGGCGACCTCCGAAAGGGGGTAGCAAATATCAAAATATGGTATTATTTGAAGATGATTTATTTAAAGCAAACAAGAAACTGCAAACCCCCTAGGTAACAAAAAACGTTGTCTGCCAAAATTTGGAGGGGGCGTCGCACCGGCAGACAAAATTCAAAATCCGCGTTTTTTCAGTCCGAAAGTGGACCATTTGAAGACGATTTATTTCAAGCATACAAGGAACTGCATGCTCACTAGATGACAAAAAACGTTGTCTGTCAAAATTTGGAGGGGGCGTCGCACCGGCAGACAAAATTCAAAATCCGCGTTTTTCAGTCCAAAAGTTGACAATTTGAAGACGATTTATTTGAAGCACACAAGAAACTGCATACTTCCTAGATGTCAAAAAATGTTGTCTGCCAAAATTTGGAGGGGGCTAAGCACCGGCAGACAAAATTCAAAATCCGCGTTTTTTTCAATCCAAAAGTTGACAATTTGAAGACGATTTATTTGAAGCACACAAGAAACTGCATACTCCCTAGATGACAAAAAACGTTGTCTGCCAAAATTTGGAGGGGGCTAAGCACCGGCAGACAAAATTCTAAATCCTTGTGAAGGCGTCACACCGGCTGATATTGTTCAAAACTCACATCCTTTTCGTCCAACAGTGAACTTTTTGAACATGATTTCCTTTTTTATTTGATTTATAAGTAGTTTTTCTCTAGAATGATTTGAGGAAATTATATTATATTGCTTCCTACGTATGTTACAATAAAATTATTTTAATATAAAGAATCTTGTTTAAAAATTTTAATGTAAAAAATACCAATTAATATATATGAACAGTAATAATATAAATACCGGCCACATAATTAAAAAAGAATAATATTTCAACTTATAAAGTTATGAAATATGTACTATCCTGGAACAAAATTCGTACAAAACTTGTATATTAGTCCAGTTAATTGATTTTTAAAATGATGATAGACCAAGAGCCCGATAGGAAAACATACCGAGTTATTTCACCCCTTTTTTGTAATGCATGGGTGTAACCTGTCCACCTGTTCTGAATGAAAATTTATGAATTTTCCAATAAAGGTGAGTGCCGCAAAAATGACAGTGGGGGAAAGGAGTTGTAAATACTATTTCTTAAAAGTTGGGAAACCGTTACTTTTAGTATATTTTGTGTTCTATTATATGTTATTCAAGCAAATCAACTTTGCAACAAATTTTGTAATAGTCATTTTGTTCTCAGATCAATAGTTTTAGAGCGGTTTGGCCACCAAAGATTGACTAACTTCATATAAGTCGCACTTCTTCTTCGTGAAAAGAAGCAGTTGGTACTTTTCCGTTGTCGGTTATAACTCTAATCCAAAATTTTATTTTTTACAACTGATGAAAATTTCCTTTCAGACATTATACATAAAATTTATTTGTATAATATAATATAATTTATCTATATAATGTATATAAAGTTATTTAAAATACCCATGCCAGCACGCTAAAAATCCGTAGTATTGTAAAGTTAAAGTTTTTGGCACATATTTCGTTATAACACCAAAACTTCGTCCGATCCAAAATTTATTTATTCTTTCAATTGATAGCTGGCTAAATTTTCTATCAGACCTCATATATGAAATTTATATAAAGTCATGTAAAGTTCCCATGCCAGCACGCTAAAACCCCGAACTGTTGTAAAATCCAAGTTTTTTGGTAGATTTTTTCATTATAACCCCAAAACTACTCGTCCAATCCAAAAATTTATTTTTACAACTAATAGCTGACTAAATTTGCAATCAGACCCCATACATAAAACTTTGATCAAGCTCTGTAAAATACCCGTGCCAGCACGCTAAAAACAAGTTCTGTATTTAAATACAAATTATTTAGATTATTTTTCGATATTAGTCCTGAACAATTTGTCTAAACCAAAATTTACTTTTTTCAACTGAAAGTTGACTAAATTTAATATCACATTTTATACATGAATATTTAATTGAAATCCATGCCAGCAGGCTAGATGTGTATGTTTTGGTAAAAACATAACAATTTTACATGTTGCAGTGAGCTGGCGTGGGTATTTTGCGGGATTTATTCATCATTATATAATTTGATTTGATTGTAAATTTAGTAAACTTTCATTGAAAAAAATAAATTTTGGATAAAACAAATAGTTTGGGGGTTATAGCGAAAAACGTGCCAAAAAACTTGGATTTCACAACATTACGAGGTTTTAGTGTGCTGGCATTGGTATTTTACGTGACTTTATATCAATTTAATATATGGGCCTGATTGCAAATTTAGTCAGCTATCAGTTGAGAAAAATAAATTTAGGATCGGAGGAATAGTTTTGGGATTATAACGAAAAATGTGCCAAAAAACTTGGATTTCACAACAGTACGAGGTTTTGGTGTGCTGACATTGGTATTTTACGTGACTTTATATCAATTTAATATATGGGTCTGATTGGAAATTTAGTCAGCTATTAGTTGAGAAAAATAAATATTGGATCGGAAGAATAGTTTTGGGGTAATAACGAAAAATGTGCCAAAAAACTTGGATTTCACTACAGCACGAGGTTTTGGTGTGCTGGCAATGGTATTTTACGTGACTTTATATCAATTTAATATATGGGTCTGATTGGAAATTTAGTCAGCTATTAGTTGAGAAAAATAAATATTGGAAGGAATAGTGTTCGGGTATTAACGAAAAATGTGCCAAAAAAAACTTGGCACGAGGTTTTGGTGTGCTGGCAATGGTATTTTAGTGACTTTATATCAATTTAATGTATGGGCCTGATTGCAACTATCAGATGAGGAAAATAAATTTAGGATCGGAGGAATAGTTTTGGGGTTTATAAAAAAATGTGCCAAAAAACTTGGATTTCACAACAGTACGAGGTTTTGGTGTGCTGGCATTAGTATTTACGGTTTATATCAATTTAATATATGGGTCTGATTGGAAATTTAGTCAGCTATTAGTTGAGAAAAATAAATATTGGATCGGAGGAATAGTTTTCGGGTAATAACGAAAAATGTGCCAAAAAACTTGGATTTCACAACAGCACGAGGTTTTGGTGTGCTGGCATGGTATTTTACGTGACTTTATATCAATTTAATATATGGGCCTGATTGCAAATTTAGTCAGCTATAAGTTGAGAGAAATAAATTTAGGATCGGAGGAATAGTTTTTGGAATTATAACGAAAAATGTGCCAAAAAACTTGGATTTCACAACAGTACGAGGTTTTGGTGTGCTGACATTGGTATTTTACGTGACTTTATATCAATTTAATATATGGGTCTGATTGGAAATTTAGTCAGCTATTAGTTGAGAAAAATAAATATTGGATCGGAAGAATAGTTTTGGGGTAATAACGAAAAATGTGCCAAAAAACTGGATTTCACTACAGCACGAGGTTTTGGTGGTGCTGGCAATGGTATTTTACGTGACTTTATATCAATTTAATATATGGGTCTGATTGGAAATTTAGTCAGCTATTAGTGAGAAAAATAAATATTGGATCGGAGGAATAGTGTTCGGGTAATAACGAAAAATGTGCCAAAAAACTTGGATTTCACAACAGCACGAGGTTTTGGTGTGCTGGCAATGGTATTTTACGTGACTTTATATCAATTTAATGTATGGGCCTGATTGCAAATTTAGTCAGCTATCAGATGAGGAAAATAAATTTAGGATCGGAGGAATAGTTTTGGGGTTATAACGAAAAATGTGCCAAAAAACTTGGATTTCACAACAGTACGAGGTTTTGGTGTGCTGGCATTAGTATTTACGTGACTTTATATCAATTTAATATATGGGTCTGATTGGAAATTTAGTCAGCTATTAGTTGAGAAAAATAAATATTGGATCGGAGGAATAGTTTTCGGGTAATAACGAAAAAAATGTGCCAAAAAACTTGGATTTCACAACAGCACGAGGTTTTGGTGTGCTGGCAATGGTATTTTACGTGACTTTATATCAATTTAATATATGGGCCTGATTGCAAATTTAGTCAGCTATCAGTTGAGAGAAATAAATTTAGGATCGGAGGAATAGTTTTGGGATTATAACGAAAAATGTGCCAAAAAACTTGGATTTCACAACAGTACAAACGTTTTAGTGTGCTGAAATTGGTATTTTACGTGACTTTATATCAATTTAATATATAGGTCTGATTGAAATTTAGTTAGCTATTAGTTGAGAAAAATAAATATTGGATCGGAGGAATAGTTTTTTTTTTTCACGAAAAATGTGCCAAAAAACTTGGATTTCACAACAGCACGAGGTTTTGGTAAAATTATTTAGAAGCCACTTACTTACTACAAGTTAAATCATTGGTGGCCGAACCGTTTTAAAACTATAGATGAATACAACCTCGTATAAGTATAATATAAGAAATGTTAATGCCTATTAACAGAAGAGGCAGAGTCCTTGTTAAGACTAGAATTGCTGGGCCTAATGCTTTGCAATGGTCGTTCATGCTCTGATAGACCTGGGAAATATACGTATATGTCAAAAATAGGTAGCAGTACTATTGATCTTACATGGATAAATGATTCCTGTGCCTGCATTTTCCAGGATTTTGATATACTCAATGCATCAGATCTCCTAGACCAACTAGCATGCATGACTACTGTCTGATTCCCAGAACTCAACCTGGTTCATTATCCTGCTGTAACCATACCAAAGGTCCATGTTAGGTACATAACATGGGACGAAAATAAGGTTAACCCTTTGGCTGCTACTAACTACTATATGAGACCGGTTGTTGCAGTGCCTGGCATGCTACTGACTACTATATGAGTCTGGCTGGTTTGACGCCAAACTGCTACTAACTCATATTGTAGTTCTTTTACTATCACCATCTGTAGACTGTTTATAGAAGCTGCAGTGCCCTTAAGGCCAATAGATGCCATACAACTTCACTTTCGTTAATTTCAGGGACCTTCTGTGTACCTGCTTTGACCCTTTTTTACTGCCATGTACCGTTTCTCTTTACTTCAAATTTTGCCTGCATGTCCTTCAGTATATTTTATGCTTTTATAGTGAATAGGTAATTGCCTTGATATGTATACAAATTTTTATTCTGATGAAGAAATATTAGAACTTTTGGTGGGTGCAAGTGAAAGTGAAGGAGAATCTTTTTCAGATCATGATAAGGATTTTTTTTATCAATCCGGTAATGTATCTACTGGAGAAATGCCTGGAACTAATGGAATATCAAATACAAGAGAAAAGGAGAATGGGAAACATGAATAGTAAATGTAGAATACATAAAGAAAACGAAAACTCTAAGCGTAAAAAGTATGCCGTACACAGGGCACTGCAGGTGCCTAGACTATCCCAAACCACTGTATCCTCCCACCATACGAGCATGCCACAGTCGAAGGGTTAATTATTTGAAAGCACTTATGGTATCACCACCTATAATATAGTTTCTTTCGTCCGTCAATGATCTGTATTAAAACCTGGCACTCAGAAAAAATTCCTATAAAATGGTGTAACTCGATACTTATCATGTTCAAGAAAGGGAGCAAAACTGGATGATTTATATTCAACTGTTGATGAATGTACTGATCATTACCAAAACAACTGGTTTACATAATTATAAACCTCTGTGCACATCTACCTGTTAAAATTTAATTTATAGTTCCACGTTTGTCTGTGAAAAATTTTAATCTTTTATCAATCCTGTATTTTTTTAAGAACTCAATAGTTTTTCTAAATTTTCCAAAGTCATGAAATCCAAATTCAGTTTATTTTCTTAGTCTAGTTTTAAAAATATACAATTTTAGAGTAAAATTAGCTTCAGTTACAAAAGCATAGCAGTGGGATGTCTTCACCCCTCAGTCTTTATTTATGACTCTACAGGAAATAATAAGAACATACATCATTTAAATATCTATTATATTTTGCAGCTTAGCTGAGAAGATTGTTGATACTTATAAGTTGTGTTCAGAGCAACTTTCCTCACAACCCCACTATGACTATGGAATGAGAGCTGTGAAGACTGTTCTTACTGCAGCTGGAAATCTTAAACGAAAATATCCTGACCAAGATGAATCAGTAATTGTTTTGAGAGCTATCATTGATGTCAACCTTCCAAAGTTTTTAGCCCAGGTAAAATAATAATTTTTTATTCCTAATTTAAGTATTTAAGTTTGTAAAAAAACTATCAGTCCACAAAAATTAATTGATATTTTGTCACTGATATTCAGCTTTAAACATTTGAATTTAAATATTATCAATTTGTTTAAATTGCTTCTACAGCTCTAGGTATTTAAGTCATTATAGAGGGTTATTTGATGAGATTATTTATTTTAATCCTCTCATTTCAGCATCATTCTTAAATGTTTGTGATTTGAGATTAATTGGGATGCAATGAAAGGCTTTACTGATAATAGTCCAGGCATAGAAGAAAATTTAGAGGAATTAATTCATGTAGAAGCCAATTTTGGCAAAGTTGTAGGGGAAGGTGTCCTTAACAGCTTACTAAAAGTACTGGGGGGTATGGGAGCGTTTTTCGTTAATAACTCGAAGGCTCTTGCTTCTAGCGAAAAAATGTTTAAGTACTAAATTAATTAACATAAAATACTTTTAAAAAAAGGTTTTACACATTTTTTTTTTTTTAGCTGGGATTATTATTTTACAGGGAAATTTGCATTCGAACCTTGGAATTGAAACAAAAATAAAAAGGTCTGACTACTGGAAATCGTTCACCACCCTTTGCTCTAAATGTGGTGAAAAGGTTTCCTCGAAATAGCATCAGGTTTGGGTAGGAGAGGGGGGAAAGTGTTGAAAATTTTGTTTTTAGTAGTTTGATACAATAACTCAGAAACCGAACTTTCAGTACATTTTGTATTAAATTCTGCGTAATAACCATGCCAGCACGCTAAATGTTTCGGCAAAACACGATAGTTCTAAAATGTTCAGTGGGCTGGTGTGGGTGTTTCATAGAACTTAATAAAAATTTGATATATGGGATCTGATAGTAAATTTAACCAGCTTTGAGATGGAAAAAAGAAATATGGGATCGGAAAAATATTTTTGGATTTATAACGAGAAATGTGCCAAAAAAATTAAGATTTCACAATAGTACGGGATTTGCAGTGTGCTGGCATGGATGTTTTACGGAACTTGATCAAAATTTTATATATATAGTCAATGAAGGTAAGAAAATAAGCCTTGGCCCAACTAATTAGGGGAAAGCTGAATTTTTGCAGGGTGTTAGTACATAAAGTACATACTGAAAAACCACAAAGTCCCGAATCCCTCCCCTTCAGCGACAATGCAATAACAGAACTCTGGTTATAAATTTTGGAACGAAGAAATAGTTCCGGGGTTATAGTGATAAATGTGCCAACAAAAAAAATGAGGTTTTCACACTAGTACGGGTTTCTCAACATTCTGCCATGGGTGTTTTACGGGACTTGGTCAAAATTTAATATATGGGTTCTTATAGCAAATTTAACCAGCTTTCAGATGAAAAAAGATAAATTTGAATCGGAGTTATAGCCAAATCAGTACTGAGACAAACGTGTTATTCCGGAGAACTGCGACTTACCTCAAGTAAAAAATCTTCTATTTTTCCGTCCCCCACAGCTCTAAAATTTATGATATGGGAAAGAAAGGAATAAAATGAAATTTATTGCAAATTTTATTTTGTTTGTATATGAAAATGAAATGAAATGAAAAAAATAAACTTTATTCTGGGTCTTACTGTCCCCTAAGAATAAAAATAATTCACAATTAAAAGTACAATAGTTTGGCATGTTATTTACAAATTAAATGCATCAGTAATTACAGCATACATTTTTTACAGGAAAAAAAATTAAATTAAATTAAAAAAAATAAATAATGAAATAATAATTATAACTTAAAATACTATCGTAAATATATATAGAGAAGATGATATATGTATCTATTTTAAAATAGAACTATATTATGAATATATACATGAGAAAAAAAAATAATACTATGCTAATATAATAATTACAATTCATTCAGAAAGATAAAAAATATAAAAAAGAAATCATTGAAATAAAATAAATATAGTGAATAGAAAGGAAAAGATATATAAAGAAAAAAAACAAACAAACAAACAAACAAACTTTATTTAAATTTCGGTTCAACAATAGAGAGATATATGCTTTATTGAGACATATTAACAATAAACATAGTGCTGCCCAACTTTATTGGGTTGCTACACACACAGCATACTCATCAATCCAATTACAGATAACAATATAATTTGTAATTTAGTTATATAATATATACTTAATACTACCTAATTCTAGAAAAACCAATAATAGACAAACTAATAACTTTGTTTTTTTTTAATTTTTTTTTTTTTTATATATTTATATTTTTTTCTTTTTCTTATTTATTATTATTATTATTATTTCCCTTTCCCTATTTATTCCTTTTACTATCTTTTCCTCTCTTTCTCCCCCCTTCTTTTCCTATTTCACTTCATTTTTTTTTCCTTTTATGTTATCCCCCCCCTATTATTCACATATATACCACACATTCATATACATATATGCACATAGAATCAGATATAGGATAAATTACTACATATTTAACAACTGTAAATTGTAATGGGCCATCCTATGCACCATGTATGTGGTGGTGAATAATTCCAAGGGAGTCCAATATTATATTTTCGGCCATTATCGCTATTTCCCTCACCTCCACGCCAAGGTCCTCCAAGAAGCTCCTTGTTTTTTCCGGAATGACTCCGCGAGATCCAAACCATAATCCTTTCACGGAGAAATCTCTATTACCGAATGTCTCGCGGAATTTCTCTTTGAGGAAAGGGATACATTTTTCATAGATATCCATTTTCTCCCTTTCTACTTCACCTGATTGATCAAGGTTATTATTTTCATACCTTACAGTAGGATCCACTATCAGCGCTGTCCGTCCTTTCTTCGGAAACGCGACAATGTCCGCATACCTCGTGGATCCGTTGGTATCGATGCAGTATACCTCGTCAAAGCAGGTAAAGCCTTTATTCTTGAGGAGCCTTATCAGTTCATTCTTGACCCTGTGGTGACGGCGTGTGATCAGGAGTGAGTTGTTGGGACATTTTCCCAGCACATGGGCTGGTGTTTCGGACTCTTTGCCGCACTTGCGACAAAGGGACCCAACCTCTCCTATCTGCCCGCTGGCACCTGGGACTCCACGCAGGGGTGCATAATTGATATTGAGTTTTAGGGCGTTGGTCCATTCAGACCCCGAAAGTATTTGTTTTTCACAAATATATCTATTAGCTTTCGGTGTCTCCTTAAAATGAGATACACCAACGCCCTGCCACCTGCAATTGGCCCATTCCTCAAAAGCGCCCTCTCTCAGCGACCGTCGTAGAGCTCTCACGCTTCGGTGGCTCTGATCTACACCCAGCCTCTCAGCACATTCAGTAATCTCTTTTCCATAATGGAATGTAGACTGGAACAGAGCGTCCGGAACATTAGACAGTCGCTGAGCAATGGACCAGTGCTGCAGAGGAGCCTCCCATTGACAGCGGATCAGTCCCAACCCACGGTACCTTCGCGGAGCGTAGAGCATCGCAGTTGAGGTGTTCGAAGGGAGTCCGACAATGGCCTTGACGCTCCTGCGGATCATCACATCTATACCATCCAACAACGCAGGGCTGAGCTTTGTAAGGGGTGCAGTCTGGAGAGGATATGTCAATCCGGGAAACACATATTGATTGACAACATTGAGCTTTTGTTCCGGTTTAAGTAGGCAAGAGGTTACTAATTTATCTAAATTTTTATTTAGTTTCTCTATTGATTCTTCACTGAACCTTAGCTCTCCCGAGAATGTGCATCCCAAGTATTTAATATAGTCGTCTTCCTTAGCCGTGTGGATGACTTCTCCATTCTCAAGAGAGAGCGTCGTTGCTTGCATCTCACCCCCATCCAACACAATGCCCATACTTTTCTGTGGATTTACAGCCAGACCAATCTCCGCCAGTATCCTTTGGGTGCTATCTATAATTCTCTCAGCCGCATACTTATTACGTGCAGAGACCGCCTGATCATCTGCAAATCCTGTGAGGACCACACAATCTTGGTCATCTCTCAGCTTGTACCCGTATCGTCTCGAAAAATCATGATCACAAAGGTCTTGGTACAGATGATCAATAGCTAAGTTAAAAAGCGAGGGAGAGAGTGGGCCGCCTTGGGGAACTCCTCGCAGCACATTGATCTGGCTAGTAGAATGAGCTCCAACAGTTACTTTAATTTTGTTTGTGGATAGGAGTGCAGCGATAACGTTTCTCAGGTCCAGTGAAACACCTCTTGCTTCTAACGATCTAACAATGTGATCGTGCCCAATGTTGTCAAAAGCGCCAACAACGTCAAGAAAGACCACCGCACAGTCATTTTTCTATTTTTTTGCGTCTTTTATGACTGCGTCAATGATTCTCGCGCTTACGTGTGCTCCCGGAAGGCCCCTAATAAAACCTCTCTGATTCCTATGGAAGGTGACCTGCTTTCTCAGTTCCTGGTCCAGAACCTTTTCTATGATTCGGCGCACAATAGAGTATATCGTAATGGGCCTCCATGATGAAATATTTTTAACATCGCCCTTACCCTTGTAAATTAAGATTGTGCGCCCTTGACGTAAAGGTTCTGGTATATAGGCCACCTTCAGCATGATCTCCGCTATTGTCTTAATAATGTGGGATACATCATAGAATTTTATCGTGCGGATTAAGACCCCGTCAGGCCCCGGTGATGTGTCCAGTGACGTAGATTTAATGGCTTTTCGTATTGCCTGGACATCAAGATTCATGACATTTGGCATCGGGGCACGTTTCTCATAATCCGCACGTTTGCAGGAGTTCACATGCTCAAAGAGGTTTCTGAAATGGGCATCGATTTCGGTGACCTTTAAGGGACATTGCTTAGGGGCATCGGCATTCATTATTGTCTGGACGACCTTCTTTCTTCTGTTATAATAATTGTACTGGGCCATCTCATATTGATATTGTTCTTGTCGACGCCCTCGGTCTGCTTTATTCGCTCACTGCGGATTCGAAGTTTTACCAGCACCCTTGTCTTCTATATTGTTTTTTTTTTTTTTTTTCCTTAATTTGTAAAATTTAACTGCCGGGTGCTGTGGGCCTGGAAGTTCTTCATTAATATTATTTAAAAACTTGATAAACTCAACGACCGCTGCATCGAATTCCGCAGTTTCCATATTATTTTGGCTACAAAGATTTTTGAACGTGGCAGACCATTTAGCAATGCCCTCCTTAATTTTCAGGTAATTCTTCCTCTCCATTTTTAGGGCCCACCACCTTTTTAATTATTCCCCTTAACGTATTATTATTGGCCTCCCTTGGATGCTTCTTGGCAATATGGGTTCCAAGGCCTCTCTCACCCTTGAATGTCAAGCCACAAATAGGGCAAACTGTATCATCAGGATGAGAGACTCTTTCTTTTCGGTTGACACCCGCCTCCGTGGTTTTAGTGGTTAGTTTGGGCAGCTTAGTAAATACATCCTCAATAGGAACCGTTTTGCCCAATACCACTCCTTCTTCATCAGGCCATTCTACATTAATCAGATTTTTTTTTCCCCCTCCTTCGGCAGGCACCGATATCACGGAGGCAACAACCGCTTCCTGAGTAAGCCCTTCGGTCCTCGAAACCCATACTATTTGGCCAATCTCAAAATTGTTATCCTTCTGTTTATCTGTTCCCTGCATCATATTAGGCCAATTCCTGTCAATCTAAACCAACACACTTACATGTTCAGACCCCTGAATTTAAAAAAAAAAAAAAAAAAAAAAAAAAAAAAAAAAAAAAAAAAAAAAAAAAAAAAAAAAAAATAACCAACCTAAATGTGCACATATACGTATACTCACATATACTATAAAAAATCAAATAAATGCTAAATATCTTTAAAATTTGTTATTAAATATACCTACTTAAAAGTGTCAACAATGATATTAATGTACTAAAATAAATATATAATTTTGATCTATAAAAATCAATAAATAAATAAATAGGATAAAAATATTACAAAACACACACATTTATATACATATACATATCAGTATACAATTGCACCTAATTATACCTATCCCTTTTTCCATACTTACAAAAAAACATATGAATCAACAAATTAAAATCTGATAAAAAAAGAGGGGGAAAAAAAACAAAAACAAAAAAAAACAAAAAAAAAACAACAATAATAACATTAATGATAATAAATATCCACTTAAACAATAAAAGGGAATTATAAAACCTTATCCTACAGCAAAAAAAATTAATTAGATTTTTCTCCTCTTTCACATTCTTCTTTGTCATCAATAATTAAGATAAATAAAGTTAAATTTTAAAATACATCAAATTAATAAATTTTAATAAATAAAGTTAAATTTTAAAATACATCAAACTAATAAACTTTAATAAATAAAGTTAAAATCCTAAAATACATGCAGTTAGAAAAATTAAAATAAATAAAGTTAAGATATTAAAATAACTACATTTAAAGCATTAAAACAATTAGGTACAATATCTTCTTAATAAGTTGGACAACCTCGGTGACAGGAGAGGGAGTATAGCTGCTATGATATGGATGACAGCTACATATCTATGAATATTGACACTGACCTTGCAGTAATGCCACAATGCTTCCCTAGACAGCTGGCCGGAGGCGCGGTGGGGGGCTGCAAGTCCGTACCTATCTTCTGATAACGAACTCGGTCTTGCTGAAATACCGCTTCCTGTACTTTCAATTATTGGCAAAGAGATCCTCGAGCGATTTGCTTGAAATTCTATAAATCTGTCCATGTAATCGCACTTAACACCTGTGTCAAATTTGGGCACAAACAGATGAAAAAAAACAAATGTAATAAGAGGCCAACGTGGGACCGATGTGTCTCTGTTACCGGCCTGAACCAGACTATGTTATTCACGAATTGTTTGAAGAAAGGAAAATGTTATAATCCAAGTAAATCTTGGTAAGCCCTAGGCTTTAGTCTTCTTGATATGGAGTTTCCAAGTTTATGCTCCACAGCTCCAGATGCGATGTGGAGAAGCTCATGGTGTCGCCTTGTGAGCCTGTTAAAGACCTCTTCGAGTCGATCAACTCCCAGTTCCCGGTGAAGCTGGGAATTCCTTATAAACCAGGATGCGTTAACCGCCATACGCAGTATTCTGTTTTGAAATGTCTGTAGTCTCTTTTTGGTTGATTTTGAAGTGTTGTACCAGACAGGACGAGTATGTCAGTAGGGGCCGCAACATGGTTATGTATACTAATATAGCAGTTCTGTGCCGAAGTAATGATTTTCTGTTTAAAAGAGGGTACAGAAGTTTAAGTCTTGCGTTAGCTTGTTGTAAGATGTAGTTAGTCTGTAATCTCCAAGTCAGTCTGGTGTCAAGGTGTACTCCCAGGTAACGCACTGCCTGGTCTTTAGGATTCCAGGGGACTGGGAGGTTATCGAGTCGAAGTGTAATCAGGTCAGTGATTTTGAAACGATGTAAGGTGAAGATTTTCGCTTCTGTCTTCGATGGGTTTAGCTGAAGTTTCCACTTCCGGAACCATATCGAGACACCGTTGAGGCCACTCTGAAGTTTCCTGATGGCTTCGTGAAGGTCGTTATCTTGGGACAGGAGTGCTGTGTCATCAGCGAATTGTGCCATAATTGTGTCCTCATCAAATTGGGGAATATCTGAGCAATACAGATTGAATAAAATAGGACTAAGTATGGCCCCTTGGGGTACTCCGGCAAGGTTAACTTTTCTCTCGCTGATAGAATTGTTTATTCTTACCTGAAACGTCCTGTTGGTCAAAAATGATTTTATGATGCTGAAAAGGTAGAGCGGAGGCCAAGTCTTCTTCAGCTTGTGCAGTAAACCACGGTGCCACACCGTGTCGAACGCTGCTGTCACATCTAGGAATACTCCCGTGTTATATTTTTTTGCCTCAAAGCCATGGTAGATTGCTTCGACGACTCGTTGGACTTGGTGTGTTGCCGAGTGGTGGGGCTTGAAGCCAAACTGATGTTGTGGGATTACATCGTTGTCTTCTAAATGTGAGCGGAGACGCTTCTCAATAATCTTCTCCAGTAATTTCCCCAGTGTGTTGAGGAGACTTATTGGACGATAACTGTCTGGTTCGTGCTTGGGCTTCCCCCTTTTGTGAAAAAGGAGTACTATGGCGTTCTTCTAGGCGTGAGGATAGTAACCAAACCGGAGACAGGCGTTGTATATGCTGGTGAGTAGCGCAATCGTTTTCCTAGGCAGCCTTTTGAGAACTAAGTTAGGTATCAGATCATCTCCTGGAGCTTTTTTCCTTGGCAGCCTTCGTATGAGTCATATATGTTTCATTCAAGGAGATTAATATCTAGTTATTATATTAAAAAGGCATAACTCCTCATTTGCTTTATTCATTTACTACATGTTTCGGAGCTTGTCATGTTGCTCCGGCAAGGTTAACTTTTCTCTCGCTGATAGAATTGTTTATTATCTTCTTATCTTCAGGTTCTACAATCATTATGTTATGTTATTTTACAATTCTTCACTATATAAATATATCATTTAACATTTTTGGTTTTTATTACCTTACACTGTGATATTCTCACTGGTCATCTCATCTACACTGGCACCACTGGGCAATGTTCAATTATTGTTTTGTTTATTTATTGTCAGCTTCTGGCCTTATTCATTTAGTTCCTATTTTACCATTCTACTTCCATTCTATTATTTGTATTGTCACTACTATTTACATTTTTATTACTATTATTTATTAATGATTTCATTCTTTTTATGGACAATTTATATTTTCAGTCTATCTATTAATTTAGCATAGTTTGTACCAATTTTATGTGTATCTGTTTTGTAGTTTACTGCCTGGTCTATTGTTTTATTTATATAAATTGCTTCCATTATTTTTCTATTTCTGGTTTTATACTCATGATTTAATATGGTTGTATTTTCAAAGTCAAATTCATGTTTGAATTTGTTTGTGTGTTCACACAGTGCAGTCTTATTATTTTTCTCTTTGTTATTTATCCTTTTGCAGTCATATTTATGTTGGTTCACTCTTTTTATTAAATTCTGTCTGGTTTCACCAATGTAATGCATTTCACAATCTTTGCAGTTTATTTTATAAATCAGATCTTTTTTAGTCCACTTAACTATTGTTTCTTTACTTCTTATTATGTTATTAATTTTATTATTATTATTATATAAAGCACCATTAATTTTAAAGTTTTCATTATTTAAATTATTAATCAATTGTCTTGTAAGTGTTGGGATGTAATTCACTCTGTTATAAGTTTTCTTTAAAATTATGTTAGATGTTTTTGGCATTGTTTCTACTGTGTTCTCTTTTATACTATCATTAAGTTCTTCAACAGTATTTTGTTTTTTATGGTAGAAGTCAGTGATTTTCAATTGTTCATTTATCTTGCCTGTTTTACTGCTTGTTATATCAGTGTTGTTACTTTTATTGTTATTATTTCCTATGATAATTTTACTATTTTTGTCAGTATCAGTATCAGTTTTATTGCTGTATTAATGTAATTGTCTATTGTGTTTAGTTTTTGGTATATTGGGTGATTACTGATATAACAAGCAGTAAAACAGGCAAGATAAATGAACAATTGAAAATCACTGACTTCTACCATAAAAAACAAAATACTGTTGAAGAACTTAATGATAGTATAAAAGAGAACACAGTAGAAACAATGCCAAAAACATCTAACATAATTTTAAAGAAAACTTATAACAGAGTGAATTACATCCCAACACTTACAAGACAATTGATTAATAATTTAAATAATGAAAACTTTAAAATTAATGGTGCTTTATATAATAATAATAATAAAATTAATAACATAATAAGAAGTAAAGAAACAATAGTTAAGTGGACTAAAAAAGATCTGATTTATAAAATAAACTGCAAAGATTGTGAAATGCATTACATTGGTGAAACCAGACAGAATTTAATAAAAAGAGTGAACCAACATAAATATGACTGCAAAAGAATAAATAACAAAGAGAAAAATAATAAGACTGCACTGTGTGAACACACAAACAAATTCAAACATGAATTTGACTTTGAAAATACAACCATATTAAATCATGAGTATAAAACCAGAAATAGAAAAATAATGGAAGCAATTTATATAAATAAAACAATAGACCAGGCAGTAAACTACAAAACAGATACACATAAAATTGGTACAAACTATGCTAAATTAATAGATAGACTGAAAATATAAATTGTCCATAAAAAGAATGAAATCATTAATAAATAATAGTAATAAAAATGTAAATAGTAGTGACAATACAAATAATAGAATGGAAGTAGAATGGTAAAATAGGAACTAAATGAATAAGGCCAGAAGCTGACAATAAATAAACAAAACAATAATTGAACATTGCCCAGTGGTGCCAGTGTAGATGAGATGACCAGTGAGAATATCACAGTGTAAGGTAATAAAAACCAAAAATGTTAAATGATATATTTATATAGTGAAGAATTGTAAAATAACATAACATAATGATTGTAGAACCTGAAGATGGAGCAACACGACAAGCTCCGAAACATGTAGTAAATGAATAAAGCAAATGAGGAGTTATGCCTTTTTAATATAATTCGTATGAGAAATTTCAGCTCTATTGGAGAGACGAAGGGGATAAGGGGTTCTACTGTTGTGGTAGGTGTCGTGAGGTATGTGTCTACTTCGTTGTCAGTTAGTTCATCTTGTCTGTCAAAGTCTCTGAACTTATGAGAAAGATGTTCAGCGAAGGTTGCACACTTTTCGTCATCAGTCGTTGCAGTGTCTGTTCCAAGTGTTAGAGGGGGGATCTGTGTGGTTTGTCCAGTCAACCGTTTGGTTTCTCTCCAAAGCCGTTGGTCTCCTGGCACGAAACTCTCCAGGTAGCTGTTGTATTCTTGGAACCGCTCTTTGTCTAGTTCTAGTCTAATTTGCCTAGAGAGTCGGTTCATCTCACGTTTGTGATCCGGTAGTCTGTAGCGTTGCCATTGACGTCGAATGTGGTTTTTGTGGTGTATAAGTTCGAGTATGTGTTGTGGGGTCTTATATTGTTTGTGTGAGTGAGAGTACGTACGTGAAGTCGCTGTGTTTATGGAGTTGTATATGTGTTGTGTGAGTAGGAATATGGTTGCGTCTATGTCGTCAGTCGTGTAGTAGTGTGTGGGGATGGGAAGGGAACACATTTCCTCGGCGAAGATCCCCCAGTCCACCTTTCCCGTGATGAGCCGAGGAAGAGAGGGTGGTGGTTGGGCTCGGGCGCCAAGATAACAGATCACAGGAAGGTGGTCCGAGTCCAAGTCTGTTATGGGAGTTTGATGAATAGGGGTGGCAAAGTTACTGACGAGACCTATGTCTAATATGTCTGGGCGGTAGCCGTACTGGGTTGGATAAAACGTGGGCTCTTCTGGAGAACTTATTTGGAGACCAAGTTTATCAGCGATTTTTAGAAGTTTGGTCCCATTTTAGTTTCGGGTCTGGCAACCAAAGTCTGTATGTTTGCTGTTGAGGTCTCCGAGTAATAATGTTGGCTGTCCAGTAAATATCAGTTCGAAATCTGTGTCTGTCAGTTGTTTGCTCGGTCTTTGATAGGCTGAAACAATATTCAATAATGTATTATCTGTTAGTTTCAGTCCAGCTGCTACTGCGTCTAAATTTTGAAGTCGGGGTAGAATTTTCTCAGATTGTTCCAGGTCTTTCCTAATAAGAAGTGCTACTACTTCAAATCTATTCCCAGTGTCAGTTCTGTATATTGTGTAATTTCTAATTCGAAAACTGTCACCGGCTTTGAGGTGGATATCTGTGATAAATGCTATGTCTATTTTGTAGCGTGCCAAAAAGTCTATCAGTGTGTTTTGGCGTTTTTTAACACCGTTAGCATTCCAGTTGAGTAGTGTTAATGTGTGAGTCAGTTGGTTATTAAAATTCTCCATTTTCATTTATAAACATCTGGGAAATTAACTGCATAAAAAATTGTTTAATTTGTGGTAGTACCGGTTTTAAGAGGTTAGTCAGAATGTTAGCTAAGTTTAGATTGTCAAGATCGCTAGTATTTTTGTGATTGATTGGCTGAGTGGTCTGTTGATTATGAGATGATCTGCGCTGAAATATGTTGGAGAGTCTTGGGGGCACAGGGGAACGTGGAGCAGTAATAGGTTCATCCTGGGCACATGTGCTAGTTTCGGATCGAGCATTATTATTATTGACTGGAATAGTTTGTATTTGTGGTATGGATCTAGTAGAGGAACTGGGGAATTTATGTTGTGTATTTTGTGGAGGTTGAGTGGTATGGTATTGTACGTTTATGTTGGAAGTGGGTGGTTTGTGTGTGTGTGTGTGTGTGTGTGTGTGTGTGTGTGTGAAGGTTTCATCGCCAGAGGTTTGTTTATATTCCTGGCTCTGTATTGTGTGAAGGCAATACAGCCCCTGTACCTCGGGCTGTGATTTTCAGCACAGTTCATGCAGGTTCACGTACGAGTAGTATTTTTTGTGGTGTGTGTCATAATATTTTGTCAATGATCTAAAGTCATGTGTTGTTGTCAAGGTTATTTTGAGTTTTCGGTTACACTGTTTGGTTAGAAATTCATTGATAACATTTTCTTTTATTTCTTTTACTATATGTTTGTATGGTTCGTCGCTAAGGAGAAATATTGGTGCTATTTTTGGTTTGGTTTCTGTTTCGTCATTATTTGGGTCCTCGTCCATATCTGTCTGTAAGGCATCAAAACTATTGTGAGTCGGTACTTGGGGGAGGGTCGTTGTACGCGATTTCTTGGCTCTTTTGGATGGCTGTGTGGTTGACTCCCAACCGTCATCATGGTCACTGTCAACTGGGGGCGAAGGGAAATTTGATATTGTAGATTTACTGAAAGAAGGCTCACCTTGATCAGGAGGTTGTTGCTGACGGGATTGTTGTTCCAGCTTCAATAACTCAGGTGTGATGGTTGAAACTGTTCTCCGCTGGGGTGGGGGTGGTTTCATCTTTGTTTTCATAAACGATTTTGTCATTAACCCGCTCAAAAATACTCAAGTATCTCGGAGCTCAAAATATACGTGGCTATCACCTATATAAAGAAAAAAAATTAACTATTTGAATGTTAATAAGACAAAATATTTACAAATACGTGAAAATATATATTTACACATCTACTTACTGTCCCTGTCCTCTTATATTATATAGCTATATGAGACAAAAATAAAAAGCAATTTTTTAGACAGACGAATGATTAAAATTGACAAATTTACCAATAATGATATAATTATTGAAGTAATTCATTAATATTGGATATAGTTGAGATTGACTGACTGGATTTTTAATTATTACACATATTGGCGGCGTCTAACTGGGATTTAAGGAGATATTGGAATAGGAGAGTTTTGAATGAGTTTAAGGAAGGAGTATGTTTAATTTCAGGAGGTATAGAGTTTCAGAGGGTAGTGGATCGAGCTTGGAAGGAGTGTTGGTATAATGCTGTTCGGTGGAGGGGAGTATATAGGTTAGAGGAACGTGATCTTGTTTCTGAGTTGGAAGTGGATGGAAGACTTGAATCTCAACAGGTTAGAGAAGTAGGGTGGGCAGTGGTTATTAATGACATGGTACAGGAAAGTGCCCAGGAAATATTGTCTACGGGAGGATGGATAGAGCCAGTCTAAGGTAGTGTAGAGGTGCAATACATGTGAACGTCTCGGGGTACCGGTAACAAATCTGATAAAACTATTCATGATTCGTTGTAATCTGTCCCGAAGACCCACCGAGAGGCCCCCATACACCGCACAACCATAATCAAACTGAGGAAAAATGAATGAGGAAACTAGGAGTTTTTGCATGGATTGAGGAAGGAAATGACGGGAACAATGGAATAATTTGAGGATTCCTATTGAATTTCGGGCTATTTGGGCGATTTGTGGCTTTCAGTAGAGGTTTTGGTCAATAATGATTCCTAAATTTTTGGCAGAGGAACAGAAAGTGATAGTTTGATTATTCAGGTTTAGGGTAGGAAAGTTGGTAATGGATCTGAGGAGGGGACTTGAACCGATTACAATAGCTTAAGTTTTCCCTGCATTTAGTTTTAAATTATGCAAGTTGGCCCAAGTGCAGATTCTATCGAGGTCTTCGTGGATCCTAGATAAAGCTTCATGTAATTCGTTAGGAGGAAAGGATAAATAAATTTGAGAGTTGTCTGCATAAAGATAATGGGAACAATGTAAAATTGACTGGGGAAGATCATTAATGTAGGAGTTGAAGAGGAGGGGTGAAATGCTGGAACCTTGGACTACTCCCGAAGACAAAGGTAGGAAGTCAGATAAGGGATGATTAGGGATAGATACGGCTTGAGTGGGGTCGGAGAGGAAGGATTGGATCCAGTGGATTGAACTATTGGAAAATTTTAAAGCATTTAATTTGGAAAAAAGGATACGATGGTCAATGGAATCAAATGCTTTAGAAAAATGTAGGAGTATCAAGAGGGTCAGTTTTTTTTTTCATCTATTGCAGCATGGATATCGCTTATGATTTTGGTTAGTGCAGATTGTGTCGAATAACCAGGACGGAAACCGGATTGGAAAGGATCGAGTAGATGGGAATCTTCCAGGAAATGGGAAATTTGGGATTGCACCAATCGTTCAAGTGGTTTTGAAAGGATGGAGATCGGGCGATAATCTGCAGGACAGTTAGGATTAGGAGTTTTATTGATGGGATGAACAATAGCTTTTTTCCAGGAGGTAGTAAATTTAAAGTTTTGTAGGGAGAAATTATTGATAAAGACAAGGACCGGCAAAATTTCTGGGAGGCATAATTTTATAAGTTTAATAGGGATACCATCTGGGCCTACAGAATTGGTATGAGATTTCATGATAGAGGAGATGATTTCTGTGGGGGTTATGTCAGAAAAATAAAAGTTACTGTCATCGAAAGTTGCTTCTGAGGAAAAACGAGTATAACGGGAAGGAGAGGTGAGAGATGAAACATAATAGGGGTTTAGGTCATTAGGCGAAACTGGGAAGTTGGTTGAGGTTAAGGATCCGGAGGGGTGATGAAGGGCGAGTTTTCGAGGAAATCTTGCCAAGTTTTGCAAATAGATATAATATGATAAAAGTTATGTGAGAAATATTGCTGGAATTCATCAAAATGGGCAGGCAAGGATTGGGAGTTAACTTGACAGGTAGTTAGGATACTAGACATACTGAAGAGAAATATATATATATATATATATATATATATATATATATATATATATATATATATATATATATATATATATATATATATATATAGAATAGAATAGAAAGAAAACTTTATTCTGGGACAAAGTCCCTTAAGAATAACATAAAATAACATAAAGTAAGATCATAACTGGCCGAGAGGCTGTTAAAAGTAAAATAACATAGATAAAACTGAATACAAATATGTATGAAAAAAAGATACAGAGAAAAACTAGAAAAAGAAAAAACTTTAAATAAAAAGAGGGTGAAAAAAATGAGTATACAAAATAGAGGTTAATATTGTAAATAAAATTGCAAAAGAGAAAAAAAAAAAACAGAAGAAAAATAAAAGATAGAAAATCAAAAATTATCATTACAAACAATTAAAACATCATAATCAAAATATAATTTATGCTTATGTTTTATGTCTGACAGTCTTAGTAATTAAATTAGACGATTACATATATAATACATACATCATCCTTACAATTAGAGAGCGTCGAGTTGGAAAATCAAAAAAATTATCATTACAAACAATTAAAACATCATAATCAAATATAATTTATGGGAAAGAAGATGGTGAAATAATAGTGATTTGAATGTTCCAAGGGAAGAAGCATTGCGGATACAGGGGGGGAGGGAATTCCAAAGAGTAGAGGATCGGACAAGGAAGGAACATTGGAATGCAGTACTTCTGTGGGATGGAGTATAGAGATCGGAAAGACGAGATCTTGTATGCAGTGATTTGATAGCGGACTTGAATTTCAGGTTACTGTAAATAAAGGGAGGGTGACGGGTGTTGATAACTTGGTATAGATAGGTGCCTAGGAAGTATTTTCTGCGGAAGGAGAGGAACAGCCAATTTAACTCAGTGTAGAGATGCGAAACATGGGAACGTCTCGAGGTTCCGAAGACAAACCTAATAAAGCAATTCATGGTGTGTGTGTGTGTGTGTGTGTGTGTGTGTGTGTGTGTGTGTGTGTGTGTGTGTGTGTGTGTGTGTGTGTGTGTGTGTGTGTGTGTGTGTGTGTGTGTGTGTGTGTGTGTGTGTGTGTGTGTGTGTGTGTGTGTGTGTGTGTGTGTGCGTGCGTGCGTGCGTGCGTGCGTGCGTGCGTGCGTGCGTGCGTGCGTGCGTGCGTGCGTGCGTGCGTGCGTGCGTGCGTGCGTGCGTGCGTGCGTATGTGTGCGTGTGTGTTATAAAAGTAACGTTTTCCGAGTTCCGATATCCGATTTAACAGCCAATAACATAAAACTTTCACCCCCTCCCCCTCTCTCCTAAATCTGAAGATATTGTGAGGAAGACTTTTTATCACATTTAGAGTTAAGGGCGGTGAACAATTTCCAGCAGTCAGATCTTTTTATTTTTGTTTCAGAGTTCAAATACTCATTTCCCTACACTATAATAAACATATTATCTTTAACAACAAACATTTTATTTTTAGCAATAAGCATTTAATTATTAATAATAAACAATTCATTTGTAACAATAAACATTTAAATTTTAAGAATAAACATATAATTTGTAACTATAAAAACTTTTGTTTTTACAATTTTCCATTTTCCCCCAATTGATCCCAGCAAAAAACCTTCTTTGAAAAGCATTTATAATCATGTTCAAATAAGCGACAATAAAATTTAAAATTAAAATAAATAATAGACAAAATAAGACGACTTCTCACTAACAAATTTATATTTTAAAGAAAAAATAACGAATTAACATTTAATTAAATTATCTGAGACGAGTATCTCTATTCAGGTATTTCATTCTCTTGATATTCCTTATTTTTACTTTTTCTTCACATTCCTGATTAAACCAGTGCACGGGAGTAACCTCTTATCTTTCGTGCAGCATTGGTCAGCAGCTTTCTCTATCACTTGTTTAATTATGTTCCATTCTTCCTTGTTGTTTTTGGTTTTTTTTTTTCTTTTTCCCTTCCTTGCCCTTTCAGACATACGGGGTTTTGGCAGCAGCAGGTTCAACATATTGGTTTTATGTATACCGCTGCTGCCAATAAAACACTTTATTAACTAAATTTATTTACAATATATAGTGAGGATCATATATTTAGGGGCACAGTCCTATGGCCCGGCAATGCTTTGCATGTCTTAGTCACCGCACCTTCTTTTATTTCCTGTGGTGCGGCCCAGCCATGCATAGCACGCCTTAGTGACCGCACCTTTATCCTTCTGAATGGTAAGCCTGGTCCAGCCCTCCTGGGCCGCTGCATCCATCCGGTTTGCCTGGTCTAGCCCTCCTGGTCCACAGCATCCATCCAGTCCTATCTTCAGAGTCACTAGTCTTCTTTTTCCTCTGGCGGTGGCTCGCCGACCCGGGGATGGGCCTTCCTAGGGTGAAGTGCATAGGGCCCACCACTTCCTTCCACCTGTAGATAAATTGTAGATAAATAAAGTGGGGAAGTTATCTTCTTCCATGAATAGGGGGAAGTCCGCTTCAACGAGGGCGAAGATCCCGGTTTTCCTTGACAACCTGGCTCGGTGTCCAGGATGCCCTTCCATCTCAAGGGCATTTCTACCATCTACACTTACTGGTATATTTTCTAACCCTCTCTCAATGTAGTTTTGGAACATACCTTTTATTTCCTCTCTATTTATTTTCTCCCTGTCCCACCTGTGTCCCTGTTCATACCTTCTTCTGTGTGTCTAAGGTATCTGACACGTCAACTTGGTAACCACCAAGTAGTGGTCTGAATCTCCATCTGGCCTTCGGTAAGTCCAGACATCATGCACATGGTTAAAGTGCCTGATGGTGACAAGATTGACACTACAAATGCCATTCCAAATTCATGCTTGTCTGGGCTGCCACTATAAAATAAATCATAATCTTTCTTGCTTAGTGTACCTTGGTCCGTCCATCTCACCTCCTGTATCGCTGTGACATCCATTTTATGCTTTACCAACTAATCCTTTAATTCTGATAGAGTGCCAGGTGTGAATAAGGTCTGAACGTTAAAGGTATTTCCACATTGCAAATCAATATACTTTTGTCTGAGTTACGGTTCATTACCGTAAATCTGTCTGATATCCGAGGCTTGTTTCTTGAGCTGAAGTAACCTTAGAATTTTTATGAGGGCGGGTAGTCGGCCCATCCTCCAACCCTCCTCCTTTATCCAGGCTTGGGACTGGCAGTAGTTCTAGAATACTATCTCTACTGGTGGAGTAAGTTCTCCAAAGGAAATAGAGAACATGTTTGCTCCATCTAACTCAAGTTCCTTTAAAAAAATTAAAAATGATAATTAACCTTTAGTACAAGGTGATGCAGGCCTTGATGGCCTACTTAGCTATGCCTGAAATAAATAAATTAATAGGTAGGCATAAATTAAGTTTTGTATATTGATACATTTATTTTTATTAAAACAACAACTGGTACCTCTAAATTGCCTCCAGCCATATTAAGATAAGTTAATAAACCCGACCATGTAACTTGTTTGATTAGTTAGTAATTAAAATTTTGAATTATGGAATACTATAAAGGGTGTCCCGAATTTAAATGGCAAAACTTCAGGAACTTATAGGGGACCGAAAAACTAAGACAAAAAGTCCTTTAGAGATTTGCTCGTTTTTGTTTAGTTTTAGAGAAAATCGCAAAAAAGAAACAAAAAAAAAATGTTACAGGTAGCAATTATCACCTTTCAAAGTTCGCCAGGCTAGGCAGTGAGATATGTAAACACTTAATGTTATCCTTTACATTCTTGTATTTGTTTACATTTTGGCTTCCTTCTAGGATTATAATTCCTAAATCAGTCTTCAGTCAGTTACTCAGATATTTTTGTGTGAATAGCATCAGCCACAATCCCGCATACATATTCTAATGTTGAATATGCTGATATGATTTTTGTGTATGGTTTCTGTAATGGTTATGCTTTAGAAGCGGTGCGGGAGTATGTGTGCCGATTTCCAAATAAAAGAGTGCCTAATCGACGAGTCTTTTCGTTAACTTTTAATAGACTACGAGAGACTGGGTCATTCTTAATACGTAATGAAGGGGACCAATTCCAGGCAGCAATAAGAGCAGATTATCGAAGAAATTGCGTCCAACGCCACTTCGATAACAATCCTGAGACTAGCATCCGAAGAGCATCTGCTGCATTAGCAATATCGCGGCAAGCAATATGGCGAACTTCGAAAGGTGATAATCGCTACCCATACCATCTTCAAAAAGTTCAGAATTTATTACCTCAAGATTATGTCAAGAGATTGAATTTTAGTAACTGGCTTCTTGACAAAATTCGCAATGATAATTTATTTCTATTAAAAATTATATGGACCGATGAAGCTACCTTTACAAGAGGAGGAATTGTTAATCAAAGAAATGATCGTGTATGGGCTCTTGAAAATCCTAGAGCTATTAGAGAGAATAGGTTTCACCTATTTCCCTTATCAATTTGCTATTAACATTTGGCTTGGAATTTTGAACGGATTACTAGTGGGACCATATTTTTTACCTGGAAGATTGAATGGTATCACATTTACACATTTTTTGGAGAACGACTTTTCTAATTATTTAGATGACATTCCCTTACAGCAGCGGATTGAAATGTGGTTCCAACTCGATGGATGTCCAGCTCATTATAGCAGAGTTGCTCGAGCTTGGCTGGATATAAATTATCCCCAACGATGGATAGGACATGGAGGAGTTGTACCTTTGCCACCCTGATCACCTGATATGACACCCATGGATTTCTTCGTATGGGGAACCTTGAAGCAGAAAGTTTATTCGGTGTCTCTAAAGAGCAATTTAGAGACCGAATCATAGATGCAGTGCACCAAATATCATCAAAACAATGTTTAGCTGCAATTTATCAAGTGAATGCTAGATGTAATGCTTGCATTGGTGCAAGAGAACAACATTTTGAGCAATATATAATAAAAAGAACATGACATAAACATAGATGTAAATAAATAAGGATAAAAATGAAAACTTGTTTTGTTTCTTTTTTTGCGATTTTCTCTAAAACTATGCAAAAACGAGCAAATCTCTAAAGGACTTTTTGTCTTAGTTTTTTGGTTCCCTATAAGTTCCTGAAGTTTTGCCATTTAAATTCTGGACACCCTGTATAATGCATAAGTTTTTATAGAAAAATCAGAAAATAATTATAGAAATACACATTACAATACAAAAAATTAGTGTTAATTTTCTCTTTAGTCGTTATGATTCAAAATTGGTTTATTTTAAGGATATACCTTTATTTGATGGAATTTATAAGGACCTCTTCCCTGGTGTTGTACTTCCGAAGCCAGATAGAGATGAATTATTCGATGCTCTTCGTGTTAGATTGAAAGCGAAAAATCTGCAAGATACTGACTGGTATTTGGGCAAGATTTTGCAGGTTTATGAAATGATTCTTGTAAGACATGGATTAATGATTGTTGGTGAACCGATGGGAGGAAAAACTTGTGGTTACCAGGTAAATTAATGGATTTTGAGAAACATAGCTAAATTTTAAAAGTCCATAATAAAATTAATTTTGTTCCATTCAGGATTGGTATTTATTATATTTATGTTTGTTATTTTATTTAATTTTAATTATTAGTTTGCTCCATTTCTTTTCTTGTAAATGTATTGTTTTTATATTATTGTATTCTTGTATCTGTATTGTATTAATATTTTACATATTAGTAGCTAAGTTCATTATTTCTATGAATAAAACATAAGAATACATTGTCATTATTCTAGGGTACTTTTTCTTATTTCCGATCTGCTTATATTTTAAAAAAATTAAAGATATATTTACTTATTTCAATTGGAGAGGTAAATTTGTTGATTGATGTCTTGTAGATGCATTCCTTTGTAGATGTATGAGGGATCAGTCAAAATTAGATAAATAAGAAATATTAGATTAACTAATCTTTATTATTGTTATAAAAAATCAATTTTCACTAATCCATCATACACAACATATTTTTACTTATTATCAGTGGCAGTACATCCTTATCTAAGTACTGAACGCAAGACCCTTCATAGTTGTTGGTGGTACAGGTTTTTTTTTTTTTTTAATTTTTGTTATCTATTTATCTATTATTCAGTATGGTTTGCAAAGATACCAATATACCTAATGTTAGTAAAGTACAAATTAAGAATTTTAAAAACAAAAAACATGTTTAATTCTGCATGAGATTAAAAAAGAAAACTGGGTTATGTAAATGATGAAAACAAGAATAATATATTTTAAATCACTGAAAAAAATTTACTATGTTCTTTTGCTGTTATGATGACTGATGTTGCTTTTCTGTATTATATAAAAGTTGAAAATTTTTAAATATTTGCAATAATTAAAATCAAATTTTAATTAGATTTGTTTTGTTTTTATTTTTTACTGAATATCATCTTAGCTGTATTATAGTGCATTGAATTTCTCTTTTATTTAATTGTCAGTTATACATTTTGGATTTGTTGATGTGTCTGTCCTTTGTGCATTTTATTTTCGGTATTATGGATTTTTGTTTTATATGCTGATACAAAATATGCGCTACTTATCCTTGTTGAACAGATTCACTACCAAGAACTTTACCTCGACAAACATGTTACTTGGAATGCACTTAAAAGACTAAAATGACAAGAGACTCCTTGTCGCGATAAGACTACTTCAACATTTACTAGGCAAACATCCTTAGCTTCTTAAAGACTTTTTAATTTATTATAAAAATTAAACTATTAATTTAGTAATAATTAATTATTAAAGGCTCATTTATATGACAATAATTAGACTCATGGGGGGTCAGTTTCGGGCCTCCACCAAAACCTTCCAGTTCTTCTCTTATCCGATCTTTAGAATTCAAAATCCTTCGTAAAATCCTCAATGCTCCCTATTGTGTCACAAATGAACTTAACTATAATAATCTTAATTTCCTATATATTGCTGATTTGTGCCAAACCAGATACTTATCCTAATGTAATAAGCTCCATTCTCACTCAAATCCACTTGTCTCCGAACTTCCCACCCAATTCCTGATAAACCTCCTAGGCCTCTGAAAAGTAGATGGGCTCAGGACCTTCTATTGTAAATTATATTGAAGTACTACCTACTGCTAGGTGGTTTCTTTACAAGTTATTGCCATACTAATCTAATAATTTTCCCACATATTTATTTAATGTATATATTCTGGAATATATACATCTGGTCTTTCTGAATATATTCTGGTCTGGTTGTGTTTAAATTTATTTTGTTGTGGACCCACATAACGAATCTCAATCTCATTCTGTCTAGCGTCCTTTCTGCCCTAGTTGGAGGACATAAGGATGTTAACCCTAGTAAACAACATAACCATTTATGAGTTTTCTTTTGCTACTTACATTTTGTAATTGTATATAACTGAGCTAATAATTATTTTTATTTCTTTTATTTTAGTGACCTACTTTTTCAAACAATAATTACAAAATTACTGCTATAACCATATACAATAGAAAATTCAAAGAAAAGGAAAAGTTTTTAACAAAAAAAAAAAAATAATAAGCGATTGTAGCTTACCAATAAAAAAAGAATTTTCTATTTGCTCTTAAACTATTCAGTACTGATTTGAGACTAGTTGTTGGATATTTTAATTTTTTTCCCCATAAGATTGTTATTTGTACAATCAGGAAAACTGATTTTTTTCAGATTTCTCTTTAAAGGTCAGGTCTATTATTCCCATGACAACTGATTTCTCACTTAAATGCATTCATCCTTGTTGCACTATGGATGGTATAATAATAAAAGCATAAAAAGACATAAAAATTAATTTAAAGTTTCTCATTAAACTTATGATTAATCTAAAAATCCCCATCTTCGGTTTCCACAGGCAGTCTCATCTTGCCGCTATTCTGAGTTAGGGTGACTTTTACTTGATTTCAGCCGGCTATTCTTTCTTGGTACCTTTTTATTCTCATTAACCCTTTGCACTCATTAGCCGGTTATAATCCAGCAAAATAAAAATGCAATTCCACTCATATTATAAGTTCCACTTATCTGGCACTGGACTCATAAGCCAGGTATCGGCCGGCAGTGTTTTATTGGCATGCTAATCATAATACGATTTGTGCCTGGCTACTTTAAAATAAAGTGGGAAGTTTATTAGGTTTTCAAGTAATTTTTGGCCAAAGTTATAATTTTATAAAGCTGGTAACTGGGATTAAATTTGATTATATGACAACAGGTGAAACTGGGTACCATTTCTATATAGATAGGTATTATACCAATCTTGAACTAGCTGACTTGCTGGCGAAAAAGAAATGCCATATAACAGGAACTATAAATTTGAATTGGAAAGTACTGCAAAAACAAATGAATAGCAAAATGAAAAAAAGGAGATGTTTAGGCATTGAAGTCTCGTAACGACAAATTTGGAGCCCTAATTTGGAAAGATATAAGAGAGGTATCTCTGATAATCACACTTTATGGGAATAAAATGGTTACCATTGAAAGAAAGAACAAAAAGGGCAAGAAACAAAATTTACAGAAACCTTTAGCAGTGTGTAAATAAACTGCGCAAAAATGAATAGGGATATTGCTAATTTTGTGTTATTTACTTTGCCTACCATTTTTGTATTATTTTTATTATAAACTGCATTAATATTCATTAGAAATTATAATGTTTTTTTCTGAAATAAAATACAATTAATGGGTTTTAAAAAATAACAAAAATAAGACGTTTTAGTATCATATTTTTTTTTTATTGAACAGATTAGTTTTTGGAAACAATTAATACCTTGTATAATGTCCTCTGTTAGCCAAAACCTGTGTGCACCTATTAGGCATACTATTAATAATGTTGTCACTGGTTTCTGGACGAATTTCACCCCAGAGATGTTGCAATGCTGCACTCAGTTGTTGAAGGTCAATTAGCGGTGGATGATGATTAAAAAGCCTTCTTTGTAATGCGCCCCACATGTGCTCGATAGGATTGAGGTCTGTAGACAATGGGGGAAGGGGCAGGCGGGAAATTCCCAGGTTTTCTAAAACTTGATTAACAACTATTCCTCTATGAGGTCGAGCGTTTTCATCCTGAAATCAAAAATCTCTCCTAATGAGATCCCTAGTTGGTGGGAGGTATTCCTCAATAATTTCATGTGCATATCGAGCTGCTGTGAGGTTGGTTCGTCCTCCTGTGTAAATGCCAGCCCAGACCATTACACCACCTCCTCCAAACTGCACTGAAGGCACAATAAACTGGGGCATTGTTCACATTTCTTGGTCTCCTTAGACTCTTCGGTGTCTGCTGTCACTATACAGACAAAAACGCGTCTCGTCGGTAAACATCACAGCATTCCAATTTGTGTCCTCTTCTAGTCGCTCACTGCACCACATTCTTCTGAGCTGCTGGTGGCGAGCTATTGCTGCAGGTCGTCTCTAAGAGGCATATGATGTATGGCCAACTTCCCACAAACGATTACGAATCATTTGTTTTGATAAAAGTCTAGGTAAAACACCTTCAACTTCATTGAGGATCTGGCGTACACTATGAAAAGGGTTTCTCCTGGCAGTGATAACAATATTTTTATCCTCTCTTTCAGTTGCAATATGTGGTGATTCACTGCCCGGCCTTCTATTGGCACTCCCAGTCTCTCGGAATCGAGCTAAAGCCCGGAAGACAACACTCTGGGAAACACCAACCGCCTCTGCAATATCAACTTGTCGATGACCTTGATAACGCATTCTCACTATAATTTCGCGAACTTCGGGTTCAAGATGATGTCTGTCCATGCTTATTGAAAGTATTACTGGATTAAAATATGAGAAAAGCTGTTTATTTACAAAATGATAAATCTTCATGTTTACTTTTCTTAAGAAAACTTGTTATAAATAAAAGGTTTAACAATTGTTTTGACTTTGGTTTGTATTTTCTATTTATTTGTACCCTAATAATATTGAATAGATTGGCTAATTTAATTTAAATGACCGGATAAGGGATAAATAAGGCATATCCCTATTCATTTTTGCGCAGTTTATAATGAATTTATGGGAGGGGTTGATTTAAGCGACCACTACATTGTATTATACCCTTTTATTAGAAAAACTAAAAAGTGGTATAGAAAAATGTTTTTTGCCAATTCGAAACTCCAACAGTCAATTCATTTATTTTATATAAAGAAAATGTAAACCCAAATATAAAGCATATTGATTTTAGAAGAAAACTGATCCGTCAACTCATCGGAGAACGTCAATATAATTTTCAAGAAAGTGAATGAGAGCTTTAACGTCAGAGGATAAAGAATGTCTGTCATTCCACTTTTCACTCACCTTATAAATGGGAAAAGAAGTCCAGAGAATGTAAGGTGTGCAGCGACAGGTCAAAGAAAGGAAAAAGAGGAGAAACAAATACCTATTGCCCAAACAACCCTGCACTTTACATTGGTGCATGTTTTGAAACCTTTCATACTAAATGAGATTATAAAAATAAATAATATTTTTTTGTTGATTATTTTTAAATTGTTTGTGTTTATATTATATTATTATACATGAAGTCAAAAAAAAAAAAAGTTTAAACATTTTATATATATATTATTTATGCCTTTTAAAAAAATATTGAGTATCATGCTGCAGAAAAGTGTAATAAACGATCTGAGTGTGGGAGAAGGAAAACAGTCCCAGCCACCAGAGTGAAAGTTATGAAAAGTATTGCCAGCTCATACCCGGCATATGAGTTCTGTGCCAGGCAGTGGGTTCGCGGCTTCGGAGTGCAAAGGGTTAAAAAGTTATTTTATAGCTTTACTGATAAAATCAGTAAAGCTAATTGTTTAAATTTGAATTGTTCAGGACTGCCAGGGTGGTCTGCAAAATTCAGGCAAAGCTTGAACATAAATTAAGCTTGACAGGTCTTAAGATAACAAGGTACCTTCCAAGTAAGTCAGGAAGAATATGAGATGGTTTCTGTCAGAACTTAAATTTTCAGTCTTCAATTAACTTTTGTAATTTTGTGTTTAGAACAATGATAACTTTGAAGTCAATCCTCAATTAAATGGCTCCGCCAAAAAACGTTCTAAGCTACAAAAGTTCCGAAGTGGCGATTTTAAAGTTTTTAAAATGTATAATAGTACGTCTTAGTATGATATAGTACTCCATTATGTTATTATAACATGTAAATATAACAAATTAATATATGTATATAAAATCTCACCTACAAAGCTAACAAAAACTTTAGATTATGATTTTCTTTCACTGATTACTCAAAATTTTATATTTGTTGCTTAGAACGTTTTTCGGCGGACTCATTTAATTGTTGAGGATTGATGAATTAAATTCCACTTCTATTGGAATTAATTAATCATTAATGATTGCCAAAATGTAACTTTGCCTTAATTGGTAGGTAAAATTTATTGGTAGGACGTTTAATAATGTCTGCAGAATGCTGTATCCTCTTAACACCTAAATGTGGAACCATGTTGAAACATAAAAATATTACTTCTTAGCTAAGTAGTTTTTCATGTTAGGAAAAAATTTTCTTATTCTAATAATTAGTGAAGTATTTGCCACTGCTATTGGTATTTTTTTATTAGAAGACTTGTTTTGAATGATAAAAATTCATCATTAGTTTTAAGGAAGTGAAACAGATGGGTTTCTTGTAGTAATTGGTTTGAAGTAAGCTCTACATCAATACATAATTGTATTGATTTTTTTATACCACCATGCACACCTAACTGTTCCCAATTGTTAAAAACACAGCCTTTGTTCCTAGGGACAACATTCTGGAATTCTAAAAGATATAGCCACTGCTATATTATTATATAATATATTATTGATGAGGATTCTATTGTTGATTGTAGGATGTAATAGTGGAGAAATGGTCAGGGATGTCAGCGATGCAGTCAAGTAAATAAACACGCCCAAGTTTTTAAATAAAAAAAACTTGGACATCTTTATTTACTTGACTGCATTCCTGACCATTTCTCCACTGCAATATATTATTATATGTATGCTATATTATATTTTCTAATTTATCTGATCATTGTTATTAGACCAATATAGGATTACAAAGCACCTGTTCAGAAACAAAAAATAAAATTCTTCATATTCTTAGTGGTTCTGAATAAATAAGGTTGTGTGGTTAGCATCGAGGCTCACACACCAGGTTTTCCTTAACACAGGATAAGAAACTTATTTGCTCAGGCTAGAATTTTGTTATGTAGCCAGACTTTAATCAGGATCTGTTAGCCTTGAGCCCATTTGTTTCTTCATTTTTAGTATGATTACAAATAGAGAAGTGTGGGCAATCTTGATTTATTATATAATTTAAGGTGATGTTCAATGTTTTTACTTCTGTTTATTTATTTTAGTAACAAAATTTTTTTTCAGACTCTTGCTGAGGCCTTATCAGATATCTGTTTGAATAAGAAGTCGAAAATGGGTGAATTTAAAGTACAGTACAGAATAATAAATCCAAAGGCTATTACCATGGGTCAGTTATATGGATGTTTTGATCCAGTCTCACATGAATGGTCTGATGGTATGGTAGACACTTACTTATTTAGATCTTTAATTTTTTTTTCTGGATAGTGCCTTTTAGGATTTACAGACCTGTTCACTGTTCTATATGGTTACGGTTTTCCTATATGCACCTATACTATGTGGATGTGTTGTTATTTCATCTAGTTAATAGGCTGTTGTTTTATCTTTGGCCTAAGTATAGAAAAACTTGTTGGATCTGTAAGCAGAGTGTCCAGTAACCTGAAATTCCTTTGATCAGACATTTTGAGGGTCTTTGAATAGTTGTGAATGCTTTGAAATATTTTATACTAGGAGTGCCTACCTTTAACTGATAGTGAATACATCACTCCTCAATTACAATTTAGTTTCAAGTGGTTATAGTTGTTAGTTTGTAATGTTTTTTTGCATACATAAAGATTAATAGCTTCATTTTAATACTGTGAAGTTTCATTAAATTCTATCCAGCCGTTTTCTAAAAATTGTGAGTTTTTTATAACAGAGTTAACAGTGGCTAGGAGTGTGCGGTGAGTGGTGGGGAGATTGCTTTGTTGTTATAGAACGTTTATTGTTGATGTTTACTATTTGATGGGCTTTTAAATGTTGCAGTGAGTTTATTGAGGACATTTATTTTATAACATATTTATAATTTGTAAAATATAATTAACCTATTGATTGACAATTCAGAATATATTTATTTTAATGCCTAAATCAATAAAAGATTTTCTATCAGTAAAACCTGAGACACCGAATAAGTCAAAGATAGAAAGAATCAAGAGGTCACGTTCATCACCAGAATTTTCGGAAGATACAGTTAAAGTTAAAAAACCAAGTTTTGTTAGGAGTTTAGAACAAGAGATCGGAGGTGAACAGGAAGTTGGTAAAATGGCAATGAAAGATCTATTAGCACAGTTTAGTGCATTGATAGATTCGAAAGAGTTAGCATGAAAAGAAGATATTTCTGAACTAAAATTACAAGTTGAAGATTTGCAGAACGAGAATAAGAATCTAAAAGTTGCGATGGAAGATTTAAGAACTAAAAATGAAGTACTAGAAAATCGAATAGAATATCTGGAAAACTACACCAAGAGGAATAATTTATTAATTTTTGGCCTTGACTCTTTGAATGGATCAGATCAAGATATAATAATAAAATTTTGTGGTGACGTCTTGGGAGTTGAAATATCACTTAGTGATATTGTTAGTATTGTCAGTTTTGGGTTGCCTAATAAATTGAAGAAACTAATTAAGGTAACTTTCGCTAATAATTACCTTACTGGGATGATTCTGAGAAATACCAAAAAACTGGACGGAACTGGTTTTTATATTAATTAAGATTTTTCGTATGCAGTTAGACTACGGAGGAGAATGCTTTTCCAATTTCGTAAGGAAATGTACCAAAAAGATAAAAATAAAAGGGTTTTTATCAAAAGTGATACTTTATTTATGGATGATAAGGTATATTATTGGGACACTAAGGAAAATTGTGTAAAGGAAAGAGTGTCAAGACATTTAAGATCGAAAACACAGTCTCAAAGAGAAGACTGCTCTAGTTCTAAACCGGATGCCTCAACACCCACAAAAGTAAATGAGAATAAATAGCAGGTAACGGCTGTCTGTCAAACTAAATTAAAAAATAGTTACTCTAGTATAAGTTTCAAAAATTTGAATATTTTAAGTTACAACATTTGTGGCCTTAAAAATAAAATTAAGGATAAGTTCCTTGATTTTTTGAATAATTATGATATATTTTGTTTGTTGATTTGCTTCAGATTAAGGTAAGCTCAAATTTTTATTTGCATGTATTGCCAATTTATTTGGGGCCAAGTAAATGAAAAGAAAATTTTTGTTTGCTTGAGACTCTTGTAAATAATAATAATGACTTGCAGTTTCTATTGCTAGGAGATTGGAATGGTAGATTGGGTGATGGTCAGGCTATTGAGGAAAATACATTGGATCTCGGTTGTTTTTCAGAATCTAGATATTCTAAAGATAATATAGTAAATTCGGAAGGAAAATTAATTTTGGATTTTTGTGATGATCATGGGTTCTTGATTTTAAATGGGAGATCTCCAAGCGATATGTTAGGGGAATTTACATATCTGGGCCCTAGGGGTAGCTCAGTCATAGACTTTGCTTTTATATCTGTTTCGAAGATTTATCTGTAAGAAATGTAATTTGGTCAGATCATATGGCAATTGATGTCATTGTACAACTAGAACTAGAAGGAAGAAAAGAAGATCTTGTACCGAACTATAGAAAACTAATTTGGAACGTTTCTAAATGTAACAACTATAAGAATAATCTAGAAAAGAGAATTAAAACTTGTGAAAATATAGGTTCGGAGGTCCTGAAAGAGATAATAAGAGATAGTGCTAAGTGTATGCAGAGTTATGGCAAACCATTCGAAACATTTCAACCTTGGTTTGATCGTCATTGTTTTAAAAATAGAATCAGAGTATTTCAGTTATTAAATCTTTTCAGGAAAACTAGAGCAAAGATTGTACAGGAGAAATATATAACGGAGAGGAGAAAATATTTTGACCTGTGTGAACAGAAGCGTAAGAGCTATTATCTGGATGTGGCCAATGCAATTAAAAATTCTAAAAATTCGAGTGAATTTTGGACTCTGGTGAATAAGTTTAAAAAGAGAGGTTATAAATGTGGAGATAATATTGAAATGAATGTTTGGGTCAATCATTTTAGTGAGCTTTTTAATCCTCGTCAAACTGTATCTTATATCCATTATGCTGCTCCATTACAGGAAGACGTTAATCTTGACTGTCCTTTCAATATCAGTGAACTCCTTTCCACCTTGGATAAATTTAAAAAAGGTAAAGCACCTGGTCTGGATGGTATTATGTATGAGTTCTACAAGTTTGCTCCTAAAACATTCCTAGAATTGCTGCTAGAACTGATTAATAATTATTTTAATAAAGGGTCCATTCCCGATAGCATGAACGAGGCTGTTGTTCTACCATTGTTAAAGAAAGGAGATCCAAATCAGGCTAGTAACTATAGAGGAATAGTGTTACAGGATACCATTAAAAAAGTCTATACGACTTTACTAGCTGGAAGGCTAAAGTCGTGGGTAAAAGAGAAAAAGCTGTTATGAGAGGAGCAGGCTGGATTTAGGGAAGGTTATTCTACAATAGATAATATTTTTGTCCTTACCAACTTGATTCAATTGAAATGGAATGAAGGAGTCAAGAAAATCTATTGCTTCTTTATAGATTTAAAATCTGCCTTTGATTCTGTGGATAGGCATGCTCTCCTGTTTAAACTGTCACAATTGGGGGTTTCAACAAAATTTATCAGAGCTATTGCAAGTCCATATTCTAGCACCAACGTGTGCAGTAAACGTGGCCGATCAACAACTTTTCCAACAATATCTGGAGTCCAGCAAGGTTGCAACTTAAGCCCTTTATTATTTACCTTATTTGTAAATGATATTAAGGATTGCCTAAGCGGAGGAATATGGCTTAGAGGGTACAGAATAAAACTCCTACTATTTGCAGACGATACAGTGTTTCTTGCTGATAATGCCTCGGGTTTGCAAAACATGATAAAAGAGCTTGAACATTATGTTAAAAAGTGGAATTTGTTAGTGAATTTATCCAAGTCAAATATCATGGCTATCGATATGATGATAAAATAGAAAGTGTCCAGAGGACCTTCATTAAAAAAATATTTAAATTGCCAAAAAATACTCCAAATTACATGATATATTTAGAAGCCAAAATTTCACCAATTCATGTTTTTACCTTTCAATTACAATATAAATACATATTAAAGACCCTAGATCTAGATGGAGGCCGTTTAACGAAATTGGTTGCAGAAGAAGTGATCAAAAGAAAACTATTATGGTTTAAGGAATGGATAAATTGGTCCGAGAAAGTCAAAAGCAACTTTAACACAGTTTTCAATACAGCAGAACCATTAGGGAAAGATTAAAAAGCCTTGAAATCCAGCCTAATTATCTATTATGACTCGTGTTATAGGGAAAGAGCTTTAAACGGCCAATATTACCAAATCTATAAACAATTGTCTTTTGACATTGATTATATTAATTTAAATTTACCTATATCTGATATAGGCGTCATAATTAAAATTAGAGGCGAACTTCTCAACTTGAACTACAGACCATTCATTCAGGGACAGAATTACATTTGTTCTATGTGTAATATTGGAGAAAATGAAGATATATTCCATTATTTAGGACGTTGTAAAGTCTTGGAGGGAATGAGGAAAAAATATTTTGGTGTAGTTACTGTGACTGAAATTGATATGGTCAAATACCTAAATGGTGAAGACTGGGCAGCTCTAGTGAGTTACTTGAAAGAAGCCTATATCTACCGTTCCTTTCTTATTAAAAATTTTAATTATTAATAACCTGATAATTCTTTGGATGTTATTGATTGATAATATATGTTATAAATAAAAATGATAATAATTAGATATTATTGAATAGTATAATAATGGGTGGATATATATTATTTGAGATATAATTGAGATACTGTTATAGGATATGTGATAATTATGATATTGTTGTATAAAACATAATTGATTATATAATGGGTAATTAGATTTTATTGTATTTTTTGGATTGTATTGTTTGTGAATAGATTGGTTAGTTAATTATCAATAGATATTTACGTATTTAAAAAATAAATAAACAATAGTGTATATAAAATCATTATTAAAGCGCTCCTGACAGACAGCCATAGCTATGTCAGTAATATTACTTTGAACACTTTTGTAAATAACATAAAATTCTGTAAATATTATTAATAAAGTATTTTCTATCTATCTATCTATCTATTTTATACTATCTGAAAGTACCCTGCTCCGCTACGGTTTAATATCATAAGGATTAAGGACAATCTAAATTGGTAAAAGTTTAGCTTAATGTTGATAATTATTATTACTTAAATAAACCTTAAGAATTTCATTCTTAGAATAATTTCAATAAGTAAATTTGACAATTGGCAAAAGTTAATTTTATATTATTTTGATAGTCCTCCAGTGAAGCTTCGAGGCAGCACTACCATCTTACCCAACTCTGATACCAGACCATCATCTTTCTTTATGGCATACTTCAAGTGTATATAGTCTCAACTTGAGGTGTTTGAAATTATGGGAATTTGTTTAGGAATAACAGACTTTCCTTTTCTTCTGAAATTAATTTCTTTAAACGGTTCATGCTTTGTAAGAGTGTTTTTAAAATATAAGATCGTTGACTCTTTGGAATATTTTAGCAACTGTACTGGCCTCCATTCCTCAAATTTTTGGCCATCGTTCTCCTTTTTTATATAATAAAAGGCCCTCCTTTTTTGAATAGAGAACCAAAGTCGAAACATTTTTCTTTTATTATGGCAACAACTTCAAAAGGGTTTCTTTGTTTGCAAGATCTCACTATTTGCATCCAATCGTTTAATTTTTAATGTTGTCGTCTTCTTTTCTTTTTCAAACAATGCATGGTCGGAATCACATTCCATGTGGGTGTGTCCACTTATGAGAAATTTGTGATTTATTTCTTTCAATGGTAAGTTCTCTAACGTGCAAAGGAACATAATTATTCTTATTTTGTCCGCCACAAGTATCTGAGTAACTTCCTCCGTTTCTGGTCCTAACATTTTTAAATGTTCAAATAGACAAGGACGCTATTTGCTTTGTCCCTCTTCCCGCAATGGTCTCATCTCACATAAAACATGTACCTTTGTTATCCACCAAGTCATGAATCGTTAGGTTAAAAGTCCATAATTGTGTCTTATAGAATGCAACAAATGTTTCTTGGTAAAGAGTCGGTCGGGAGACATTGTTGTAAGGAGTCGGGAGACATTGTTGTAGTTCGAAAGAAAACAAGGTTTTTTTTTTATTTTGAACTCCTTCTTCCTTGTCCTCGTGTTTACATTCATATGCAAATTCTGTCATTTCATGATGCGCATTACGTTTTTCAATAATTGCAGCTCGGTCTTCTGAAGGAAGACTAATAATTTGAGCAAGAAATAAATCGCATGTGTGACATGTGTCATTTTTTGGTTTCTCGAACGACAAATTAAGTTTGTGAATATTTTGCATACAAGGTAACAGAAACTGGATTTGATCTTGAGTCGGCGTACAATATGTGCATTTTAGTGATATTAAGATCACTACCTAAATATTTTTTAGATGAAGGATGCTGGCAATAGTGGCTTGCGTAGCTTGGGCATGAAAGGATATTACTTTTTACCTCATTCATTTCAGTTTCTGTTCATTGTTATAAGCGGAAGCCCGACCTCGATCATCTGGATTTATGATGCCACAAGGAGAACGCTGTTTATTCTTAATTATATCTCTATAAAACCTTTTTTTTTCCCCCTAATGTTCGACAGAAACATTTTTTACAAACAGAATGCATATTTGTGTCAATAAAAAAGGAATATGAAAAACTGCAATTTCTATTTGCTTTTTTCGGATTAGATTTAATAGTTTTTGTATTACTAAGTACAATATGAGAAGAAACAAAGCAGGCCCTTCTGTCACGGGAACCCAGACCCCAGCATTCTGTGAATATCTTTTCCCTTTACGAAAATGTTAAGAACTTATTCCACGAACCTTAGTCCGATAATAAGCTAAACATGCGTATTGAATTTCTTAGAAAATAATTACCTATTATGAATTGGTGGTACATAAATAGGTAAATGAAATAGACTGTTTGCCCGCAAAATCATTAACATTTGAAAGAACAAGTCAAATGCAGTTGTGTAAATTAATATGCCAAATTTCCGTTGGCAATAACTAGGTAAATATAGTTGTCTTCACAATTATAAAAAAAAATCATCGGCATAAAATAAATAATAGTATTTACCTACTTATTCCGAAAGACGATTCCATTCCAATGTTGGACAAGACAACTTAGCCGAGGAAATATGAACGTCTCTAAGATACCTAAAAACGTACGTTACAATAACTTAAAAACAAACTCGTTTCAGACAGCCACTTCTTGGCATTGTGTAGAAGCCCTAAAAGAAGCTGTTAGTGCACTTAACTTATTTTGTCCAAATTTCGACTTAACTACTGTCTTTCCCGTGACCACTGATATAGTAGATAAATAAAATATTTGAAAATTATTTGCTAGGTATAAAATTATTAAGATAAGAATTTATTGAGCATGGCGATTTGGTGATATTCAATAATTCCTAAAGATAATTATTGTCTACATTTATTGATTTATATTTCCTTGATCATCCATTGTCATAATATAACTGTTTTTTAATTAAAATAAATTTCCCAACTGTTTGTTTTTGATCCACTTTAAATCATATAATTCGATGTATAAGTATTATTTTTAGGATGATGATGGGGACTTAGGTTGCAACTTGGGGATTTTGGTTACAACCATTTTTAAGACTTATATTATGGACAAATAAATAAAATGAAAAATGTACTTTATTCTGGGATATATTATCCCCTATGAATAAGATCAATCACTGACATATAAAGTTAGAAAAATGTTCAAATATTCTATCTCTGAATAAGCCAGTGTTGCACAATACTGGGTAACCTTGAGTTTATATCCTGTTACCACATCCTATATCTGCTCCCAGATATGTGAAGTGATCGATGTTTGGAAATGTATATGGGTCCATAAGTACCAGCAATCGAGCTTCTGTCTCTCCGCATATACATTGTCTTATCCTGGTTTACCTCCATTACCATGTGCTCTACTGCTTCAGCCTACTTTAAAAATGCATTTTTTAGAGAAAGGGCTACCAGGTCCAAGTCATCAGCAAATCCTACTACCTGTGTTTACCTATTAAAGATGGTTTGGATTTCCGTTTCACATACAACCTATTCCAGAGCCAGGTTAAACAATAGGTAGGCAAGCCCATCACCTTTTCTTACTTCTCATGTTGAGATGAATTTGGCAGAAAGGTCAGATTACAATCAAACAGAACACCCAGCATCATCCATTGTCATCTTAATCAAGCAGAAAAGTTGGAACTCCTTGGTCACACAGGACTGCATACCATGAAGTTGGGGTCTCTTGATACCATCTAATGCACTCCTGAAATCAATAAACAGGTGATAGTCCAAGAGCCCAGACCAAATTTCATGACCTATTTGAAGAAAACTTTTAGTCATACAGCCATAAAATGTCCACCCTCATTAATCAATTTGCACTTGTCTGCCAACTCAAAGCGGGGGCGTTTCAAAATGGCAACCACCGAAAGGGGGTAGCAAATATCCAAAAATGGTATTATTTGAAGACAGTTTACTTAAAGCAAACAAGAAACTGCAAACCCCCCTAGGTGCCTAAAAACATCTGCCGAAGTGGAGGGGTGTCGCACCGGCATACAAAATTCAAAATCCGCATTATTCAGTCCAAAAGTGGACTATTTGTAGACAATTTATTTGAAGCACACAAGAAACTGCATACTCCCTAGATGATAAAAAACATTATCTGCCAAAATTTGGAGGGGGCTAAGCATCGGCAGACGAAATTCAAAATCCTCATGAAGGCGTCACACCTACTGACATTATTCAAAACTCGCATCCTTTTATAAGTAAGTAGTTTTTCTCTAGAATAATTTGAGCAAATTATTATAATAAATTATTATTATAATTATTTTAATATAAAATAAACTCGTTTTAAAATTTTAATGTTAAAAATACCAATTTATATATATTAACAGTAATTATATAAATACCGACCACATAATTAAAGAATAATATTTTAACTTATAAAGTTATGAAATATGTACTACACTGTAACAACATATAGTACATAAAACTTGTATAGTAGTCCAGTTAATTGATTTGTAAAATGATAGACCAAGAGCCCGATCGGAAAAAATACTGAGTTATTTCACCTCTTTTTTGTAATGCATGGATGTAATCTATCCACTGTTCTGAATGAAAATTTATGAATTTTCTAATCAAGGTCAGTGCCACAAAAAATGGCGGTGGGGAGAAAAGTTTGAAAATCTTATTTCTTAGACGTTCGGAAATCGTTAATTTTAGTATATTTTGTGTTCTATACGTTAATCAAGCAAATCAACTTTGCAACAAATTTGGTGATATTCATTTTTTTTCTCAGATCAATAGTTTTAGAGCGGTTTGGCCACCAAAGATTGCTAACTTGAAGTCGCACTTCTTCGTGAAAACACGCAGTTGGTACTTTTCCGTTGTCAGTTATAACTCTATTCCAAAATTTATTTTTTTCAACTAATAGCTGACTAAATTTCCTTGCAGATATAATATATAAAATTTATTCATAGAAGATAATATAATGTATTTATATAAAGTTATGCCCATGCCAGCACGCTAAAACCCCTAAATGTTGTAAAATCCAAGTTTTTTGGTACATTTATTGTTGTAATAATAAATGGTCCACTTTTGGACATAAAAAAGGTGGATTTTGAATTTTGTCTGCCGGTGCGACGCCCCCACCAAATTTTGGCTGACGACATTTTTTGGCACCTATGGGGTTTGCAGTTTCTTGTTCGCTTTAAATAAACCATCTTCAAATAATACCATTTTTTGATATTTGCTACCCCCTTTCGGTGGTCGCCATTTGGAAACACCCCTGCTTTGAGTTGGCAGACAAGTGCAATTTGATTGCTGAGGGTGGACATTTTATGGCTGTATGTTTAAAAGTTTTCTTCAAATAAGTCACGAAATTTGGCCTCGGCTCTTAGACTATGATATGCCGTCATTCTGTTCTCTTGATGCTAGAAATTATATCATTTGGAGGCTGAACATCTGATCAACAATCTTCCTCCTCTGAACCTTGCTTGATATATACCAATCTCCTTCCTAGCAATTGGGAGAAGTTTGCTATAGATGATTTCAACATCAATTATGCACCCCTGCAAAGAGTCCGAAACACCAGCCCATGTGCTGGGAAAATGTCCCAACAACTCACTCCTGATCACACGCCATCACCACAGGGTCAAGAATGAATTGGTAAGGCTCCTCAAGAATAAAGGTTTTACCTGCTGTGACGAGGTATACTGCATCGATACCAACAGATCCACGAGGTATGCGGACATTGTTGCGTTTCCAAAGGGACGGACAGCGCTCATAGTGGATCCTACTGTAAGGTATGAAAATAATAACCTAGATCAATCAGGTGAAGTAGAAAGGGAGAAAATGGATATTTATGAAAAATGTATCCCTTTCCTCAAAGAGAAATTCTGCGAGACATTCAAAAATAGAGATTTCTCCGTGAAAGGATTATGGTTTGGGTCTCGCGGAGTCATCCCGGGAAAAAACAAGGAGCTTCTTGGAGGACCTTGGCGTGGAGGTGAGGGATATAGCGATAATGGCCGAAAATATAATATTGGACTCCCTGGGAATTATTCACCACCATATACATGGTGCATAGTATAGCCCATTGCAATTTATAGTTATTAAATATGTAGCAATATATCTGATTTCTGATTCTATGTGCATATATGTATACGAATGTGTGGTAGATATGTGAATAATAGGGGAGAAATAACATAAAATGAAAGAATGAAGTGAAATGGGGAAAGAAGGGGGGAAAAGAGAGGAAAAGATAATAGAAAAATAAATAAAAAATAAAAATAAATGTTATTAGTTTGTCTAGTATTACTATAACTATAACTAAATTATAAATTATATTGTTCTTTTTAATTGGATAGATGAGTATGCTGTGTTTATAGCAACCCAATAAAGTTGGGCTGCACTATGTTTATTGTCACAATAAACCATATATCTCTCAGGATCTTATTGATCTTATAGGAAATATACATATACAAATCTATACTATTATATAAAACGACAAGCCATTTTTTTACTGCCATGCGTGAAAATATCATTGAAGAAATAATTCTGAATTCCATACTTCAATACAAGATTTTTATTGATAAACAAATCAAATTCGATTATTAGTTAAAATAATTTATATTATAAAATTTGTTTATTTATGAGAGCCGGCGAAATGGCAAAGCCGTGGTATGCTAGTTATAAATATTTAACTATTTTTTTTTACTATTATTAGCCTATTTACTTAAAACTCATACTAAAACATTCAAAATATTTAATAATTATTCATTACTAACTTTGACTTTTAAAATTTATATGTTTTACAAGATTTCTCTCACATTACCAGATTATTCTAAACATTTACATATATTGTATGAAAAAATACATATACTACGAACTGATGGTTAGCTCTGTGGTTAAGGTACTCTACTGCTAGTTCCTGGGCTCATGTTTGTCCCTGATTGTTAAGAAATAATATATATTCTGTCAATTCAGCCATGGATCGTCGGGAGATCCTCCTAAGGCACACTCACAATCAGTCTCTTGTAAAGGGTCTAAAATTTTGTCTATTTTCATATGGAAATGTTAAATAATTCAAAATAAATAAATTTAAGAAAATTATTTAGTAAATTAAATTTGTATAAATAATGAAAAATGGTTACATATAACTGAGTTAACTGTTAAATAATTTTTTGTTTATAATTAATTTTATTTATAATTGTGGGTAAGAATAATGTAAATTATATTGATAACATCTAAAGAAAAAGTATAATTTGTAAAATTTGTTTAAAATTTAATTTGTACAACAAATTTAGTTGGCAATACATAGAATAGAGGAGTGGGGGGACAGTGTTTTTGGAGGGAACAGGATGTGTGGGGCCACATGTGTGCAGGCAGTTAAAGTGAAACATGTTTGTGATAATAAGATGAGTGTTTTTTTTTTTTGTTATGTTGATTGAAATGTACTTAAATGTATTTTATGAGAAGAGTTGGTGAAGTATTTAACAAGACAATTTAATAATTATTATTTTTATTGTGATTAAGAGGTATGTTTGTACATTTTGTATTAAGATTCTTTAGACAGGGAGTTGTTTAAATTTGAATTATATAAAAAATAGCTTATTTAAATATTGAATTTTTTTGTGTAAACTTAACTTTAACTAATTTTGAATTGAAATTGTATTTTTTTTATTATATCATTTTATGAAAAGCCATTTTTCATTAATTATATTACAGCGCCCGGACAAAATAAAGTAAAATCAATTATATGTTCACCTTATTATTAATAATTGTAAGAATAACCTTACACTCTATAAAGTAGGTACACTGCAACGGGTACAAAACCTAGTGGTTCTTCTTGATTGCTGACAACATCACCATCTTGTATAAATAATGGGCTCAAAACAATACTTCCTTATTTAACCCAAGACCATTCTTTTACTTTGCTTTGAAATGAATTAATCGAAAAATAGGATTTATTTACTCATCGTTAACTCCTTCACTGCGGCATTGGTTCTCGGGGACCGATGGTTGTCTTTCCCGTGGTGCGGCGGGATTTTACAAGAAATTGTACTGCTGTGCGGATGGTATATCTTTGTTAATAATTAAAAAAAAAAAAAATTCTATCAAGCAAATATGTTTTAATACCTTCTTACTTATAAATAAGAATTAATAAAAAAAAGTATCGGTCCCAGGGGACCAATACCGCACACAACTCATCTTTGAGTTAGTCCTGTGCGGCAACGATCCCAGGGGACTGATACATGCAGAGTGAGCATGCTGAAACTTGTCAAATCATGTCTCTTCCTTTCAAACCTTCGGTTTAAGTCCCAGTCTTTAATCGCATTCAAATCAGCTCAGTTGTTCTTGGTGTCTCTTGTGGTTTATTATAATTATTATCCGTCATAGTTGCCGTAAATATGTACAAGCGTGGGAAAAAATTAGTAGAACTAGCACTTGAAAAGAAAAATAGTTTGAATCCAGGCCCATCAACTAGTATCGATGATGACCAAGTGTTATCTGATGAATCTCTACACCTTTCGAGTGATGATTCAATAAATGATAAGGATTATAATCCATCTTCAGATTCCGAAGAATCTGAAATATCAATGGAAGAGCTTCCTTATGAAACTGATTCAGAAAATGGTAAATGTCAAAAATTTAATTTTTTTTTTTTTTTTTTTTTTTTTTTTTGAGACATGAATATAAATATTTAACCAGCGTTATTTTATAATATTTACAGATGGATCAGACATTAGTGTTGAGAGATCTTTTTCTACGCCCACTTCACATGATTGGCAAGAAATGAGGAATAGTGAACTAGATTTTAATTTTCTCAAAGAATCTGCAACATTTAATTTTAATGTATCTGTAATAAAAAACCCATTGGATGCTTACAAAGGATTTTTAACAGATGAAGTATTAAGTCTAATTATAGAAGTAACAAACAGGTATGCACAGCAAGCTTTATCACAACAAAAATCGTCTTCTAAACCTAGATTACTCTTATGGAATGATACTAACAAGATAGAAATATTTAAATTTTTTTCAATAATTTTGGCAATGGGGCTAAACCAAGTACCGACAATAAATTCATATTGGTCAAAAGATACCATGTTTAGGAACAAATTCATCGCTTATACCATGGTTCTGGATAGATTTTTGTTATTGCTTTGATGTATTCACTTCTGTTACAATGAAGACCCATTTTTAAACAGTAGCAACCGCCTTTATAAAATAAATTATCTAGTAGAATTATTAAATAATTCTTTTAAACAAGTCTCAAGTCCAGGAAAAATATTAGTAATAGATGAATCAATGAAACCCTTTAGAGGACGTTTAATTCTACGTCAATATATGCCAAATAAATCACATAAATATGGCATTCAGATATATAAGCTATGTACTGTTGATGGTTACAAAGCAAATGTAATTATTTATTCTGGAAAAAATAAAAATGAAGTCGGTATGGGTCACTCCAAATCAATTATTCATCAACTCTTAGATACATTACATGATAAGGAAGGACATTATCTTTTTGCTGATAACTTCTATTCCAGTATTCCATTGGCAAGGAAACTTTATGAGCAAAAAATTATTTACTGTGGTACTCTTCGGACGAATCGCAAAGGTGTTCCGAAGAGTATTTTAAACAAAATGAAGAATGGTGATATATATGGCCAACAGTTGGGTTGCATCAAAATTATAAAATGGATGGACAAAAGACCGGTGTTGATGTTAACTACAGACCCATCTCATGACGCGACTTTAAAGCCCACTCCCAAAAAATCCCGAAATGGTGAAATAGTTTACAAACCTAAATGCATTGTAGATTATAATAAGGTTAAGTAAGGAGTCGACTATAGTTACCAGATGTCTTCATATCATTCCGTGTTGCGAAAGAGCCTAAAATGGTATAGAAAAGTGATATTTGCGCTTCTCTTTGGCACATGTGTCATAAATTCATGGTTCATATTTAATAAAATATCGGAAATAAAAATGTCTATAACTGAATTCAAATGACAGCTAGCTTTGAACCTAGCAACAGAGGAGGTAATACAAGAGCCGGTAAACCTTCCTGAAGCTAAAAGGGTTACTCGCACATTTATTAAACCTACAGGGCCTGGTAAGAAGAAGAAAAATGTGTAGAGAATGCTACTAGCAGTTGCGCTCTACACTAAGTAGTCGTGAGGTGAACAGCAAGGTTACTAAAGTGACCAGCTTTTGTCAAGGATGCCCAGGAGAACCTGGCATGTGTCTGCCATGTTTTAACAAAACACACAGACAATAAACAGGAACATTTTGAATTACTTAATTTGTAAATTGATACTTTTTTTTATTAAATAAAATTTAACAAATGATACATTTTTTTTGTTTTATTTATAGCACAATTTCCAATATCATTTGAGGCGGATCTGGTTGTTGTAGAGTAATGCGTTTCATGCAGTAAGTTAAAAAATATCTAAGAAACAAATTGAAATAATATAAATCAGATTATAGTCAGATTGAAAAATTACAGGCTGCGTTAAATAGAATTAATGTATTGGTCACCGAGGACCGATACTGCACCAGAGGTAACCTCTACTATCGGTCTTCGGGGACCGATAACGCACTGTAAAAGAAACCACTTTATTCATTAACGCAGTAAAGGTGTTAATTAGGATTTATTTACTCATCGTTAATTTAAATTACCATTAAAATAGATTCAGATCAGAGGTAAAAAAAGAAGTTTTTACTGATAATTAGTTTCCAAGAGTGACCTCTCACAGGGGCAGTACTACAACTCTGAGGGTGGTTTGGAATGTTGTGTGAAAGGATAGATTCTAAACATTCATCCAATTAATGTTTGTATTGATTTGTTTGTCAAACAGCAGGTTTTGACGAAATTACTCCTGAAATGATTTAGTACATGGGCAAGTAAAGGACGAGAGATGTTCCTCCATGTTCTGAATCTCATTTGGAAAGAAAAGAGAACTTCTAAGGACTGCAAAGTTGCAGTGATCCTTCCTATTTATAAGAAAGGGGACAATCGAGAGTGTGGCAACCAATGTGGAATATCAATTCTCAGTATACCCAGCAAAGTGTACTCTAGAATACTGGTGGTAAGAATAAGAACAGTGGTGGATAGTCAGCTTGGAGAAGAACAATACGGCTTCTGAGCACAGTGAAGCACACAAGATCTTATCTTTACTATGCAACAAATAACGGAGAAGACTGTCGTAAAGAAGTTGGCTTTGTGGACCTCTAAAAGGCTTTCGACAAAAAATGAGAAAGGAAGACAGAGCAGGCAGTGTCAGATAGAGGCATTGATAAAAAAAAAAGGGAATCTTTATAATAAAACCAGGAATGTTGTTAGAACAAGGAACCACATATTACAGGAATTCGAGACAAAATCAGGTATTCCTCGTGGTTGTAGCTTGAGCCTGCTGCTCTTCATAGTAGTCCTGGATAAAGCGATAAATAAAGCTAAACTAAGGATGAGACAGTTTCATTTAGGACACAGAAACTTACAACCCATAAGATTTTCTGTGTTAGCTTTCGTGGATGACCTGGTCTTGCTGGCTTCCAACGACCAAGACTTCTAATACAACATAAATGTTCTTCAGGAGGAATTGGCCACGATAAACATAAGAATTAACCTAGAAAAGATCAAATGTGTGAGGATAGGGAAGAAACACTGGGGAATAATGAGGGTGATAAGAGCTAGTGGAGAAAGATTAGAGCAAGTTAATAATTTCAAATATCTAGGTTATCTCAACGAAAGCAGCTACATTGATCAGGAAGTTTCTCAGATAATCGGTGCAGCTGGCAGATTATTTAGTTCGCTTCGAAGGGGTTTCCTGGGTAAAAGGTAAGTGACGAGAAAAACTAAAATGATGATTTATAAATCGATGTTATATTCTTTCCTATTCGTATATGTAATATCCTATTATATTCCTCTCTATTCTTTCCTACTCTCCAAATCGTGGACCCTCACCTCGATACACAAGAATCGGATCCAATCCATGGAGATGCGTTATTTTTTTAAAGTGGAAGGAAAGACATGACGAGATAAGATATGCAACAAAAACAATACCATACGGACTTCTCTAGACCATCCTAGAGAAGCACAAGCTAAGGTGGTTCGGTCACCTCCTTAGGATGGACCAGGAAAGAACTGCCAGAAAGATATATGAAACTCGCTTGGAGGGGAGAAGGCCAAGAGGAAGACCACGCATATCTTAAGAAGAGAGTGTTAAAGATGTGTTCAGGATATGGAACTGGAGTAAGAGAAGAGAGCTAGCCCAAGAACGAGACATCTGGTCCAGACTACAAATTGTGACCCCACACTGCACAGCGGTAAACAGGGATAAACAAATGATGATGATGATGATGATTGATTTGTTACACCATAAGTATTTTTTGATTTACCAAAATAAATGTAATTAATGACAAAGGGCATTTTTGTTTTAGTGAATAAAACGGACCACAAGTTTTTTATTAAAATTCTAAATTTATAAGTATAAATGTAGCAAAGTCTCAAAATCAAGAGTAAGATACAGAATACAGAACCTTGTAAGATAAACTTGTTCTGAAATATCTAAAACTCTAAACTCAATTGGAAATTGAATGGAGAAAAAAAAAAAAACAGTGTTGCAGCTTCAATGAACTGCAGAATTCATATTTTTTCATCAGGTGCATTGTCAGTAGATTCAAAATTCAATTTTTATATCTTTTCAACATCGTTTTATATTATTTTCACTTCTAAATTTGAGTAGTTCAAGATGGTTACGGTGTTGTTCATCTCGAACTATCAGGATTTTATTGAATTCATAAATTATGTATTCAATGACGTATTGGACACAACTTATCAAACTCAATGGACATTTTCTTTCTTTTTTTTTCACTTTATTAACTATATCCACACCTGTCACACAATTCGTGACAATAAGCGGATGTGATATAAAAAAATATAAAAATTGGCATGTCAGGCATGAGGGAGTTCAGCACCCAGCGGTGCCTACTCCAGTGGCATTTTTTAAAAAAGATTTATCTTAGGAGATCTCTTAACCAGCTCCTCTTCAGCCTTCGTCGTGTTGTCTCTGGCATATCCAAAGTCGCCATGTTTTGTATTAGTTTGTTGTAGTGTCCTGGAAGTTTGTCATAAAATCGTTTGTAGGAAGTGTGAATATGGTCCTGTACAGTGGGTATGTTTAAGTCTGTATGCAATGTTCTGTTACTGACGTACCAGGGTGAGTGAGTTATGATTCTTAAAACTTTAGATTGAAAAGTTTGTAATTTTTGAATGTGAGTTTTTTTTGCTGTCCCAAAAATTTGTGATGCATAGGTCCATAAAGGTTTGAGTAAGTAAGTATAAGTATTTAATCGTTGTCTGATTTTTAGAGTCGATTGTTTGTGAAGAATAGAGTATAGTAGTCTTAGTCTGTTGTTTAGACAGAGGCGTTTCATTTTCACGTGAGGGCCCCAGGTCATCCTTCTGTCGAAAGTAAGTCCTAGGTACTGAACTGTATTTGTGGGTTGAATGGGGGTAGTTGTTTGTCCATGGGGTTCATTGTTTATATAGACTGCGGGGCAGGGGTCATGTCTAAGAGTGAATGTGATATGCTGAGATTTGTCATTATTGAGTTTAATTTTCCACTGTTTGAACCAGTCCTGTAATTGTTGTAAATAATGTTGCAGAGTCAGTGAAGCCTGAGTGATGTCTGAATGTCTTGTAAGAATTGCTGTATCATCTGCGTATGTTGCTATTATTGTGTTAGGGATAGTTGGAATGTCATGTGTGTATATTATGTAGAGCAAAGGTGCTAGAATTGATCCTTGTGGAACTCCGGCCTTGATCGGATGTATAGAAGAGACATCCTGACCCTGACGAACTGAGAAGTATCTGTCGGAAAGAAATGAAAGAAGGATAAGGTAGTAAGTCGAAGGTAAAAAGGATTTAAGTTTGTAAAGTAGTCCATTGTGCCAGACTCTGTCAAACGCTTGAACTACATCCAGGAATACGCCAGTAGCATATAGTCTGTCCTGTAGTGCGACTGAGATGTAATCTGTGACTCTGTGTAGTTGGTGTATTGTTGAGTGTTGTGAACGAAATCCAAATTGATGTTCTGGCAGTATTTGTTTGTTAGTTAGTACGTCAAGAATACGTTTGTAAATTAATCTTTCGAAAATTTTGGAGCAAATTGGGAGTAAGCTAATGGGCCTATAGGAGGATGGGTTGTTGTTGTCTTTGTTTGGTTTTGGAATCATAAGAATGTGAGAGTATTTCCATTGTAAGGGAAATTTAGTTGTCCTGAGTATTGCGTTGAAGATAGTTGTTAGGAAGACTATAGCTTTTCTGGGTAAATGCTGGAGTAGCTCGGCGGTGATCAAGTCATGTCCAGGAGCTTTCCTCTTAGGTAGGTTTTTAATCTCTGTGAGAACTTCAGAAGGCTTAAAGGCTGTAGGTGGCATTGTCAGTGGCAGAGGTGTATTTAGTGAATCTTGTATATAATTTTCATGATCAGAGTCTGAGTAGTCTGTATGTGGTGTGAAAACTGATAATAGGTGAGTAGCAAAAAGTTCAGATTTTTCACAGTCCATCACGGCCCAAGAGCCATCCTCTTTCCGGAGTGGCGCCGACACATCACAATGCTTAAGTAATCTTTTTGTATGTCTCCATAAACTTCCGTCGTCAGTATTTAGGCTCTCCAAAAATATATTGTAATTAGTTTGTTTAAATTTTTTTATTTGCCGTTTAAGTTCGTTGTTTATTTTGTTATATATATGTTTGTCCGATGGTAGTCTGTTAGTCTGCCATATCTTACGAGCTCTCCTCTTGGCCCTGATTAGATCCCTTATATATTGTGGATAGTTTGGCTGTAAAGTTCTTTTGCGCCTTGGGACTGATGATGATGACCAAGCAGATTGCTGTATGTTCTTTGTCAAAACTTCAACTGCTTCTTCAATTTCTTCCTCATTTTTTAATGACATAGGAATCGACAGTGTTTAGTTTAAATTGGTTTGGTAGTAATCCCAATTTATTTTCCCACGGATGAGTGAGGGGCGTTCTTCCTGTAGAGTTGGTTCTTCAAAAAGGACCAAATGTACAAGGGAATGATCAGAACATAGATCGGAGCTAGATCTAACTGTGTAAGGTATGGCCTGAAGTCCTTTTGTAACGAAAAAGTCAAGTGGTCTCTTTGATCGTGAATTTGGCCAGTAAGTCGGTGAATTTGGTGAAATAGTGTTTAAAGAAAGTCTATGGAGCGCAGATAGTAGATTTTTTCCTCTTGGACTGCATATTCTGGAGCCCCATACCTGGTGCTTTGCATTATAATCACCTCCAGAAATAAAACATCTTCCTAGTTTTTCAAAAAAAGTTCCAAACATGTCAGGTGTTAGCGTATACCGTGGTGGACAATACACTGCTGCTAGTGTTATTGTGTTTTGTGAAGTGTATAATGTTATGGCTGTGTGGTGTAATCGGCAAATGTATAGGGTGGTGTTTAAGTGATGTTTTGATGATGATGGCTGTTCCTCCGTGTGAAGTGTTGTCTGGATGGTCAGTTCTGTAGATAGTGTAGTCAGGGATATATATCTTATGACGAGAGGTTAGGTGTGTTTCAGTAATTAAGGCAACGTCTGTCTGTTTTTCATGTAGTTACATGTCGAGTTCGGTTTTATGTTGTAGTATTCCATTAGTATTCCACAGAAGGATGGACAGAGAACCCGCAGTTAAACATTTATGGTCCATATGTGGGGCAAAATGCTTGTGTTACCCGAGAAATTTGTTGGATAAGGCTGTAAAGGGATAAGATCATTCAATCCATTTAGCAAATTTAGTATCTGAGGAGCATCAGCTTCAGAAGGAAGCATCAGCTGAGAGACGCCCACCCTCATACCTGGCATGGCTGTTTTCTGTTGTCTTCCTGATGTCTGCGGATGGTGCGGAACACTCTGCTGTTGGTCTACTGAAACTGGTCCTGGAGAAGGTTGAGGAGGCCGCAAAGGTGGAATTGGGGGAAAATCTTGAGGTGCGGATGGCACTGGAAGTTGACTAGATGGAGGAATTCTGGGATGAGGCTGATGTCGGAAATTACGGATGGATCTGAGTTCTTTTAAAACCTGGCATCCCCTGTAATTGGCTGGATGCGCTCCCTGACAATTTGCGCAAGTAGCAGGCGTGTCTCGGGTTTTTTGACATACAGTACTTTCGTGATTTTCGCCACATCTTACGCACTTAGGTGCGTGATTGCAGTCAGTTTTTGTGTGACCATATTGCTGGCATCGATTACACTGTGGAATGGATCTTTTTCTGCGAGGTTCTTCGATTGTTACTCGCGTGTAATAAAGATTATTTATTTGGAAAATATCTTCATTAAAAGTGTTCTTGCTAATGTCAACGAAAAACATCGCTAATGGTTGTTTATGTCTTGATATTGCATTTGTGACGTTCACTGCTTCATAACCTCTAATTTTTAATTCATCAATAATTGTTGACTTTGGAGTGGAATGATGCAAGTTTTTTATGACAACCCGTGGGCATCTATCTTCGGGTAATTGGTAGGTATGAAAGTCAGCCCCTTCTTTTCGTAAAGAGTTAACTATAATTCGGTATGAGTTTGGTGTTTCAGGATATATGGTAATATTGTTCCCAATACTTTTTAATATAAAAGTTCTGGGACCACTAACCTTTTCAAGGTATTCTATCAGCATTGGATAGTTTTCAATACCGTTGACGTGGATGGGCGGTGGTTTTGTAGTTGGTGCTTGTTGAGCCTCTAGTGTTGTATTATTATTGCTTGACGTTGAAGCTTTATTAAAAGCTTCAAACCTGTTTTGGGTTATAGTGACTGGTGTGTTGATGGCTGGTCGTCTATTTTTTGATGAGCCTGCTTCAATAACTTCAGACAGGCGTTTGCGGCCTGTTACTAATTGCCAGACTCCTTCCTGAGCCTGAGAATTGTTATTTATGACGGTTTCTAGTCCATCCATGTGTCTATTGTTTTCTGAAGCTGAAGAGCTTTCGCCCATTTTTAATGTTTTTTTTTTAAATAACACACTAAACTCACCTCACTTGTCTTTTAATGTGTCCACTAAACTATTAAGTTCTTAGAACAGCACTTTTTACCTATTAAACTTCATTTTAACTATAAAATATTTTTAAAAAATCAAGAATCTAACCTATTTTTTTTAACTTATCACGTTATCACCATATGATCTCAAACTAGTTTTCTCAACATTTTCTTTAAAAAAAAAAAAAAATTAATAAATTATGCACTTCATAATTTTTAAATAACACTGGTCTACAAAATACAAAAAATTTCCGTTCACAGAAACAAAAAAATGGGGATTTCAGTATACTTTTTGTGTTAATTTCTGGTATATTGTCAGATTTTTTCCATCAGGCAGGGTTTTTATGTGACAGGCATTTAAACTTTAAACTTCTTGCTGTTTAGGCAAGTTTGAATTTCGAAAAAGGTTGTTTAAACCTCTTGCAATAAGAGGTGAGGTTGTGGTGAACTTGGTTGGAAAGTAGGATCGGTTTTAGATTGCTGTGTGCTTCTTTTTCAATGTTTGCAAGGTCAGAATCAGAGCTGCCGTTTATGTTCACAAAATTTGGAAACTTCAGTACAGGAAGCTCTTCACTATGTAAGACAGCCCTCATTGTAGATTTTAAGTTTAGGTACAGTGGACCCTTGTTATAACGCGGTTAGGGGGAAATTAAACCTCCCGCATTATAGACGTACCTGCGGTATAACGGGGGCAGAAGTATGAATTATTGGGGGTCAAAAAATAATGAAAATAGAAACATCTATAATTAAAAGAAAATTATATTAATGAAACAAAAAACATTTCGTAAACAGGTCAATAATTTTAAGTTGATTCAAACTCCTTTCCTTTGCTTTCATTATGATGGGTTTGATAGATGATACCTGTAGTAGTTTTATGGGCTCGATGTGGCCCTTATGTCCCTCCATCCACACCAATAGCACATTGACCGCGGCTAGTGCTTCAGCATCAATAGGTGCGGGTGTGTTTGAATCACTGGTTTCATCTTCCCTGTCTTGCTCCTCAATTGGCTGCTCCACTGGATATCCTCATCAGTAAGAACATCATAAGGTTTTTCATTAGAATCAATTTCTGTCCATTCTTTTAAGATGTCTGCTGTCAACTCAGGTTCACCAAGAATGTTACTAAGTGCAGTCAAGTCACTACGATCTACCATTTGAGGATCTTCAGGTAACTCATTTGACACTGTTAGTTCATCTTTGAGGATATTTTTCCAGCTGTTATAAATCGTAGATTTCGTGATGGAATCCCTTGCGAGACCAATTTTATAGATTGTCTCTTTTAGATTTAGAGATTTCAAAAATTGATTCAGATCTTTTTCTTCCGCCAAAAGTGACAGCAGCATTTCTCGCCTGTAATTCACTTTGAAAGCATGAATAACTCCCTGATCTAGAGATTGGATTAGAGAGGTCTTATTTTTGGGGAGAAATAAAGCTTTGATTTTCCCATCATCGGATACAAGGCTTTTAGCAGGAGGGTGGGCTGGACAGTTGTCAAGTAAAAGTAACCCTTTTGCTTCTAGGTTTTTCTTTTTCGCAAATGATTTAAAGTGTGGTACTAAGTCGTGATGAAACCATTCGTGGAATAAATTCGCAATCATCCAGGCATTTGAAGAACTGCTGTATCTGGCTGGCAATTTTGACATGTCAGTTGTTTTTATGACTCAATTTTCTAATGAATTGTTTTCAGGTTTTCTATTGTTGGTTCTAAAACCATAATACGATGTAATCTTATTTTTTATTAATTTTAATTGAATCAGGATCCGGACCGAAGCTTGACCCGCGTTATATCTGAATCTGGGGTATAACGAGCCGCGTTATACCGAGGGTCTACTGTATTTAACTGTGAATTTTCTTTTGGATATGATACCTTTAATGTTCATTAAGCAATAGCAATTCGTTAAATGGTCCAGTGGTTCTCTCCAAATCATAGGAACCAGCAAGTGGCATATGATGTGTACCATTTTTCCAACCAGTCAGAAGCCTAACACAAGATAAACAACATATATGTGGTGCCCTTCCCCTTTCAAGATCACCAACTGTACATCCGAAAATAGAGCTCATAACTAGGGCTGTGAAATATATGCATTTGCATATTTCTTCTAGCCAACTAAAAAATCTAATATCAATTGTTCAATATGTATTGAGTATTTGGAATCAATTTGAGTTATTTTTATTTTGCCATAAATACATATTTTGAACTATAATTGCATATTTATTTACTTACCCGGCATGTCAGCATTTAACTTTTGAATTTTTTTATTTTTCTAAGCAGAAAAAAAAAAATATAAATAAAAATAGCTATGTTAAATCCTCCAAATCTCCTAATTTTTTTTCTCCACTGAATGAAAGAGTTTGTGCTTGTCTAGGCACTGATTCCTCCCTCTGCATGAACTTCTGATCTCATTTGCTTCTTTTTGAATTGTTTAATCAAATTAATTACTGTCTTGCTCTGTTCAAATACTTGTGATATTACTTCACTTTGCTTTTTTTCCCTTCTTCCTACCATTGTTTAATTCCCTAGTCTCTCAGGCATTGTACTTCAAGACACATCATTCGTTAATTGTTTATTTGTTCTGAAAATTACCTAAAATTCTGAAAATTACTCTTGCATAGAAAAAAGATCTTTTTGGAAAGCATGTAGGTGGCTTCTCAATTGAGATTTTTAAGTGTAATGTGGAGACGTTTTATTTGTGTTCATTTTGATAAGGGTGTAGCAACTACTACACAGTTTTTAGTAACGTACAAATAAAACAAAGCTAATACATCAAAATTTGAAAAAACATTTGTTACAAAAATTGCCATTGGATTAGAAAATTCTGGTTTCAATACTAATTTAGGTCCAGCTGACATACCGTTGCATAATTGTTTTATTTTTTAATAGGCTTCTTCTTATTGTTTCCCTTTTCAACACAATTAGTTACTTAAACTTGAGTTTATACTTTTGTATAAGAATATATTACAATTTTTTTTTCTAATTAATGTAAATAGTTGTATGTATTAGGTGTTTTGTTGCATATTCTACCCTATTTATTAATTAATAAATAACAGGAGAATTTCCATAAATAAATCGATGGATCGATTGGGAAAGCAGTGAGCACCATTTTTGTTCCCAGCGCCCATGTGGGCAAGGCTCACTCTGTAGCCTGCAAGACACCGAGCATGATCTCACTTGCTCCCCAGTTTGCTTCCCATACGGACCTCAGCTCAAAGCCAAGAAGAGAAGGATGAATAGTAGTTTTGTATGAGTTACAACAACAAAGACATCATGACACTAGTAACCCTTAATAAATTATAATTAGATATTAATAGTTTGGCCCTTCAGGTAACCCCTACTTGACAAATGTTCAAATCTCCCGATTCACTACAAAGAACTCATCTATATGACGATTATCAGACCTATTTGGACTTACGTTATAGAGTTATGGGGATCCACCAAACCATCGAATTCTTCCCGCATCCAATCATTTCAATCCAAAATCCTTCGAAAAATCCTAGATGCTCCTTACTTTGTCACAAATAAATTGATCCATAATGACCTTTATATCCCATATGTTGCTGATTTGGCACGAACCAGATACCTTTCCTTTCATAATAAACTCACTGCTCATTCAAATCCATTTGTTGCACAACTTGCTTCCCATTCCATTCCTGGCAATCCTCCGAGGTGTCTGAAAAGAAGATGGCCTCGTGATCTTCTTTTGTGCATATACATTGGAATACTACCAATGGGTAGTTCCTCTACAAGTTTTATTCATGTCATTATATCTCATGTATACCGCATATTTACTAGATGTGTTTCCTAATACCTAATACAGTTGTAAATTTCTATGAATAAAAAAAAAAAAAACTTTTATGGTTGCTTATATGAACATGCTAATCGTAAATTATTTATGATTGCGACAATTGGTGCCCAACTAGTGGCTCTTAATGAGTATAAATTTAATTAATAATTAATTGTAGAATGATGTTTGGTTTCATGAGCTCTGGACGGGTGGTGTCATAACCGTTACACCTTTGTTTTTGTTTGCCATGTGTTGTGTAGAGTTGGTTAGTGTGAAATATATAATTTTTTATTTTGTTTTGTATAAGTATATCTTATTTGGATTATGGAACAATTAAATGGGAATATTTTAGAGGCGGCTCATTATGTAATTGAGCTCGTGGATAATATAGAATTAAATTGGTAGCGATCTGGTGAGGGGTCACCAGTACAAAATAAACCTTGTAATTTAAATATGAGTCCAGCCAGCACAGTGGGAAACAACGTATTACTTTTGGCAATTGAAAAAATGGGATGAGAATTGGAAAATAAAATTGATAAAAATAATGAAAGATTAGATACAATGTGGGGAAGATTAGATGAGAGTGAAAATAAAATTTACGATAATAACGAGGAAATAAAAAGGGAATTAGAAATAAATAATAAAAGTTTGGAAGAAAAAATTAATTGTACAAATAATATATTAGTCGATTTGGAACAAAGGTCGGTGGAGGATTTGAGTGGAAAAAATTGGAAGTTATTGAAAATTTCAATTTGTCATGAAAAACATCTGTAATGGATAGACCTATAATGACAATGGTAGAGAACCAAATAAATTTTTAATATCTGAAATTTGAAAACTATATTATAAATGACCCATACGAATTAATAGGTAAGGTAAAAAGAGGTTATAAATTTGAAAATTTTATAAGAAATATTGGACAAATATTAGTAGGAGAGGCCTATAGCTGGTATCTAATAAATAAGAATAAAATAATAAATTATGAAAATTTCAAACAATTTTTTAAAGCACAATATTGTGGGGAGGAATATAGAGCATATCTTTTGGACATCATATCAGGAAATTATTTAAATTTTATTCATCTAAACCCAAGATAGTATCTTTAGGAATACACTAAATTATTAACAGAAGAGGAAGTTTGTCGGATGTTTATAAAGCAATTTAGAATGAAAATTTATAATTTATGTTTAAATAGAGTAATTAAAAGAATATCTGATTTATTATTAATGTTAAATTTAATACATGTTAGAGATATAATTTTTGAATTAAGAAATCAAAATATAGCAAGAGTACAGCCAATAGTCCCAAACCAACAATTTGTAAATTATTCTAGATACCAACAATTTAATGATTATTTATAGTAATAAACAAAATTTTCAAGAGCCGTATAATAAACAAGCGAGAAATAATAATTTTAATAATGAAAGATATAATAGCCAAAACCAAGAAAATGAAAATAATTTTAATTTTAGAAGAAGTGAATGAAATAATAATTATCAAAACAACAGAAATTTTAAATAAAATACAAATTATAATAAAAGGAATTTTTCAAAAAATGACCAATATCACCAAATTTTCAAAATTATAATAGACATTACAACAGTTCAAAAAATGATCAACAGGAAGATAGAAGAATTAATCAGGTACAGACTACTTCAGCAGAAGTTCATCGGGAAAATGAAATGGTCCAACAAGAACCGTATAGAAATCAAAGTCCACTAGGAGAGAGATGACTAGAAACTGATAAAACAAGAGTGACTTACAATGTGGATGAAAAAATAATAATGGAAGATGATAAATTAAGGAATTATTTTTCACAATAATTTGTTAAAGAAGTTTTTTAAATAATTTGAACATTAGAATATTTTATTTAGTCTTGGCGGGATTAATTAATAATTTTATATGTGATTTTGTATATTGTTAATTTAACCCTTTAACAGGCGATGTATCCTGGAGGATATACATATTTCATGCCTTTTACTTAATAAATGACGTAAAGTCCGACGTGTTATCCTACTCATTATTGTCTAATATCCTTTATTTAACCTTAAATTTCATGATACAAGAGTGGGGGTTAGCATTGCTTTAGCCATTCAAAGAGGAAAAAAGAAGAAATGTATTAAAAAATCCCAGGCTTGCCCGTTAAAGGGTTAATATGTTTGAATGTTTTAATGTTGAGTTATGCCTTAACCAGGGATTAGACAAAAAATAGTGTCTCAATTATTTAAATATGCCGGTCTCCACTTGCTGTGCTGGCCCTGACCCAGTAAGGGAATTATAAATGATTAGTTTAATTATTGACAAATTAGAAATGGGACTAAATTTTTTATTTATACAATATACAACATCTTGTGATGTTGAGATTTTGAAGATTGTGTAAGTGTTGGATACAACTTTAATATTGTATATGATAATTTTGAAATAAAAAATAATATAAGTTGCAATAAACATTACTATAAAGTTATAAAAATTTATAAAATGTCCAAATATCGTTATTATGTCTTTAATTTATAACTTTTGATAATTTGTTTAATATGAATATTATGTAAATATATTTGGCATTTGTGTCATTGTCTTATTTTTTATTTATTATATTGAAGTGTGCATTTTCGCATTGATAGGGTTCTGTAAAAGTACTGGTTATATAATTTTAAAATAATTGTTATTGTATGAAAAGGTGGAGTAAAAAGGCACCTATACAGTCCTGTGAAAAAATATAAACTCAACTTATAAAAATAATGTATTTATAAAATTTAAAAGTACATGCATTACACAATTATGTTTTTAGACTTGTATTTATCTTATTAGATTGGTGTGAAGCTTAAGTGGACATTGATCTTTTTGATAATTTACAATCAACAGATTTTGTAAACAAATCTTATTTATGTTGTGAATAAGTATAAACTCAAATGTTTTTTTTCTATTGACTGGAGTATTAAGGATCAAAATATCACTTCAGTTTTATTCCTGCTGTTAAAGAGTGTTCAGCTTTGATACCATAAAGCTTCATTTAGTAATTAATTTTTTTTTTAATAATGCCGCGGGGGTCACAACTCACGGAAATTGAGCAGCAACGAATAATTGACTTAGGGAGAGCTGGGATGACCCAGAGGCAAATTGCTCATGAGATAAACCGCTCCCAGGGAGTAGTCAAAAACTTTTTAAAGTGCGGCCCTGAAAATTACGGGAAACTTAGGATGTGATGCTAGTTTGGTGAGGAAGTGGTTAGCTGAATCCAAGTTCTTCAAATATCATAAAATTATGAGAAAACCACAGCTTAAAAAACATCATTTGCAGCGACGATTGCAGTTTGCAGAAAGACATATCCAAGACAGCAATAAATGGTCAAGAGTTATTTTTAGTGATGAAAAAAAATCAACATTGATGGCCCAGATGGATTTAATTACTACTGGCATGACCTTAGAAAAAAAAAAAAAATTTTATCACGAACAACACATTGGGGTGGAGGAGTAATGGTCTGGGCTGCATTTAATGAAAAGGGAAAGTCTCAAGTTGCATTCATTGCTGGCAAAATGAATGCTGTCAGGTACCAAAATGTTTTAGAAGAGTTCCTTTTGCCGTTTATTACAATGTTAGAAGAAGAAGATCCCATTTTTCAACAAGATAATGCGCCAATTCATACAGCATGCTCAACAAGACAATGGTTTGAAGATTTCAGACTCAATGTTTTGGATTGGCCAGCTCTTAGTCCAGATCTCAATCCCATTGAAAACTTGTGGGGAATCATGTCTAGAGAAGTCTACGACCCTCAGAAATCAGAAATCCAAAACATTGATGAGCCCAAGGAAAGGGTCACACAAGCTTGGGAAAACATACCAGAGAGCACTTTACTTAATTTGGTAAGAAGTGTTCCTAAAAGACTTTTGGAGGTGATTAAAAAACATGGTGGAAGTTCTCATTATTGAAACGAATTTACTCATTAAAGAGACATTAAAGTTTTGAGTTTATACTTTTTCACAGGTGTATTTTGTTATTTTGCCCCAGTTGTACCTAATTCTAGCCATATGATGAAATTATTTATTAAAATTGTAATTAACCATTCACTGTATACATTAAATAATATATTTTGTTACTCAGATTCCAAAATTAAAGACTTAAAATGATTGAAGAAGTTTTTTTTGTCTTGAGTTTATATTTTTTCACAGGACTGTATGTGTATTTACTGTCAGTTTATATATATATATATATTTTTTGTGTAATTTGTTTTTTTAATTTGTTTGTAGTTTATGAACATTTAAAATTTACAAAAACAAAAACAAAAAAAAAGCAATTTATTTTTCCACTGTTGAGGAGGTGAAACGTGATGATCACAATAGCACAAGAAATTAATTAATAAGTAACAGGATGATTTCAATAAATAAATCGATGGATCAATTGGGAAAGAGGTGAGTGCCATTTTCGTTCCTAGCGCCCATACTCTGTAGCCGGCAAGACACCGAGCATGATCTCACTTGCTCCCCAGTTCACTTCTCATATGGACCTCAGCTTGAAGCCAAGAAGACACGTGGCCAACTACAGGATGAATAGCAGTTTTGTATGAGTTGCAGCAATATCGAAGACATCATGACACTAGTTACCCTTAATAAATTATAATTAGATATTAATATTTTGGCCCTTCAGGTAATATTTGGAATTGATGTTTGGTAAACTTAATGTTAGGCCCTTCAGGTATTTAGTAGAATGTTTATAATTTAATTGTATTTTAAACCCTTCAGGTAAATATGTCTATAAATTTAAATTGTAAGAAGAAACGTGTAATGGACCCACGAAATGAATCTTGACCTTCCCCCCCAGGCCAGGATAGGACTTTAATGGAAGTCTTGGGCTTAAAAAATAAATAAAAAAATAAATTAAATTTAAAAAAAGTTTAATGGTTGCAATGACCCTGTGAACACACCTGAGAATTGAAGTATTAATTAATTAATGTATTAATATTAAAAATTTAAATTTATTTTGAATCTACTCTTTTATTTTTACTATAAATTATTAATATTTTTAACTTTTATTGTCACTTATATGAACATGCTAATTGTAAATTATTTAAAATCACGACAATATATGTGCATATTTTTTTAATTTTAATTGCATATAATTCACAGCCCTACTGATAACACTATTTTACTAGTGGTTCGAAAAATTGTCTCTGACTTTTGGACTTCACTTCACCCACCATAAACGTAACAAAAATTGTCAGAATGAATTATACACTTTCTTGGCATTGGAAAATTTATAGCAACCAGTTGAACTTGAGAAACAAGGAAAACACTGAAGATGACCATAAGAACAAATACTTACTAAGCATGTATGAGCATGTCTGATCATGAATGGACTGGCGTATTGTTGCTGTTATATGTTATAATCTTATTCCTCACATCACACAATGGGTAGCACTAAATAATTTTGTTGAATCATCTAATGACATATAAAAAACTATAAGGATCGCTAAAATTAAGATATAACAAAATGTCTGTCGCAAAAAAAACCCTGCCTGATGAGAAAATCTATGTTCTAATTCAGGTAGAATTCATTAGAATTGCTATTTAATGTTTTTGTGAAAATAATCATGTTGACTAGTGTAATCATTCCAACATGCTAAAACAACAATCAGTACATTATTAGGCAGTCCAATATGATACGTCCGATTATCGAAATCTTGATGTTTAGGGAGTATTTAAGCATTGTCTGTCAATTCCTGGCAAAATATTTACATTCTATAAATAGAAGATCTACTAATTCTCTATTTACAAACAGCGTTATAATTACTGCGATAATTTTATTGATATACAGTGTGATAATTCCATTGCTAAAGCAGCAATGAATATTTATCAACCTTTTGGCAAAGGTGAAAGGACCATTAGTTATTTTCAAAAGCTTTTTAGGAAATTTATCAATGGTTAATGTACGAGGTGTGATCAAAAAGTTCCAGGACTGAATTTTTATACATTTATTCATACAACATACAGGTTATTCAAATTTGTCTCCTTCGAAGTACCTCCCTTTGGGAAGCTACACACTTTTCCCACTGGTGTTTCCACTGATCAAAGGCCCCAGAAAACTCTTCTTTTGTAAAGGTGTTTAGCAGCTCCGTTGTTTTTTCTTTAATTTCGTCAACTGTTTGAAATCTTCGTCCTTTCAGGTGTCTCTTGAGCTTCGGGAAAAGAAAAAAGTCGGCCGGAGCCAGGTCAGGTGAGTAGGGGGCTGAGGAATGACAGTCATTGCGTTTTTTACACAAAAAGGCCATCTTTAAACCTCTTGAACCACTGATGGCAGCATGATTGGCTTAGACATTCTTCACCAAAAGCCTCTTGTAACATCAAAAAGGTTTCAGAAAACGTTTTGTTCAGTTTCACACAAACACGTTGCTCTTCTTTCACATTAATTTTCATAAAATAGCCAAACTCTATAAAACTAACCTCAAACAAACTGTGCTAATGTTACTTTCAGTGATGTTATGATTGATCTGCAAACACAGCTGTGTTCCTGTTGAGTCAGGCAATACAATGCTGCCAACCGCATCGCTGTGAGACATTGCATTCCCATAGTATATAAAAAGTCCTGGAACTTTTTGATCACACCTCGTATTATCAAAGGGAGAAATATCAATTCAATGTTCAATTGCCAAGACATTGACGGAATGTATTAAAATTTGATCAAACAACAGCCTGTAATGAACTGGAAAGAACCTATCCTGTTAAATGATAATGACTGACCTCATTTTTGGATACAGATTATAAATAAATCAAAGGATTTAAGTTATGAACTCCTATCTTCCCCTACCTTGATACCCATATTTTCCTGATTTATCCCCTACAGACTACCATGTTTTGGGCCTTGGGTAACTTAAAGATATTCTTCATCGAACCAAAATGATTAAGGGGTTCCTTCCTTAGCCACTTATCTTCAATGCTATGTATAGATATCTTCATCTTCTTAGTAAGCTCCTCTCTGAGTGAGGTAGTTCTGAAATGCAGTAGGAATTTTTGACTCCTTTAATTTGTCAACATTATGTCTTTTTATTGTGAGTTTTTTGGATTTGGTAATGGATAATCTTGATCTTATTCTAGTTATGATTAGATAATGATCTGTGTGGTATTTACTCCTCTGCATGACCTGACATTCATTTACTGTTAATGACCTACTGTCATCTGGTGTGTTCAGTTTATAGTATGCGTGTTAGGAACTTGCTAAACTTCTGCTACTCTAGTGATTCGTTACCTTCCATCACTTTACTGAAACCAAGTGCAATAGTGGGAATGTCACACTATCTAATCCTATTTCATAGTCTGTTTCGATTGTTGGAAAATTTTTATTCTATAACTTTTTAAGCTTTGTAATTAACATTATTGTGATATTTTCAATTGTAATAATAATAATGATAAGATATTTTTATTTTTAAAAGTTATGATATTCATATTGTTAAAAGGTATTTACTTTTTTTTTTTTCTGGAGGGTTTATATCTATTTATGCTCTCTCACTAATCTCTATACATTGACCTTCCTTTTAATGAGGGATTTTTAACAGAAACTAGCTGAACTTTATTTTATTTATATAATTACATAACTTATTCAGGTAGCAGATACACCTATATTATCAAATGAATTTTATTTTTTAGGTGTGTTAGCTACTACATTCAGAGACTTTGCTGTTAGTCCTGTTCCTGATAGGAAATGGATAATGTTTGATGGTCCTGTAGATGCTGTATGGATTGAAAATATGAATACTGTTCTTGATGATAATAAAAAACTTTGTCTCATGTCTGGTGAAAGTATAAAGGTAAGAGTAATTTAATGTTCGTTTAAAAAAAACATTTATCTTAGTCAAGAACACAAATTTGCATTCATATGAATAAAAATGTAGTGAATAGATATAAATTAATTATGCTATACTTTGTCTGTGTTTGATTTTAAAATAAAACATGTACCATGTGTATGTTTAATAAGCAAACATTACAGAAAAACATTCACTTTAAAAATATATATCCCAATAACTCAAAATAGATAATTGTTAAAGGTTTTATAATAAATGGATTGTATCCAAAAAATCTATTGAAAATATTTATTCCTTCGATCTGTTCCATACTGACACATGATTTTTATAAGATCATAAAAATAATTAAAAGAGTCATCTTTAAGTGAGAGATAAAATAAAATGAAATTGTTTAAATCTTAAATAAAATCGAGAAATCATAAACATTTTAATATGTTTTTCTCATAAATATCAAAATTGGCCAAAAATAAAAGTAAACAAAAAAAAAGTTATAAATAAATAAAA